>OY728129.1:642695724-643078224 GCA_963277665.1 Viscum album
TATAAGGACTCACCAAGTAACAATGATCTGCCTAGAATTTGTTTCTAGAAAAGAATTATTCTATGGAAAAACATTGCATAAAATATACGTAACAAATATAGGGATAAAAAGAACAATAAACACGAGTATCATTATTCATATACACACACATGTGATCATACTCATATATGGTATCATAGGATACCCCTGAACAAATATTTAATCATCATAAATCATGGTCTAACCACATTATAACACATTTTAATATATCAATAACAATCATATACATGACATCTAAATGGTAATTAACTTCCAACCATATATGTGTTGATTTAAACATTAGGATTTACCAAGATTTGATACCCAAATCACACTCACTTACCAAAAGTATCAAGCCCTCATGACAGGGATCCTTAGAGACAATATCAATTCATTATAAAATAGATTCTAGATTAGGACCCCAAAAAGATATAGGCAATGGATATTATATTCATTTCATCTCAATAGATTGGAGGAAAACCAATTAAAATATAAGGAAACAAATATATAATCTCTATGAGTTGATCCTCTATCATCGGGAATGAAGCCAAGAGATTATGGGCTAGAAGCATTCTTAATAAATCCGTATATTCTAAAAAGATTGAAGATGAATATATAAGATGATTTCGGGTTTTATTGGCCTTGATAAATTATATAATCTCTATAAAAACTGGCTTCATGGCACAACATTGTAGGACACATCATACTGGTACCCAAATCAGAAACTATTTTTCTATAAGGGAGTGATCTATTCCATTGTAGTTTTTGAAAAAAAATCATGTTTCGAATATTTTCGTTAGTCAATGGTGAGATCCTATAAACTAGAGGAGGTACCATAGATCAATGGAAATTACAATGTCCAAACTTATGGTCCCTAACAAGGAAACTGTGTAACATCCATCGATCTATGATATAGTGACCCTAGAATTGGTAGAACTGCCTATACTATAACATCTATCCTCCATACTATAGAAAAATATCAAAACTAAAGCTCGGAAAAAATATTTAAAAAATTCTATATTGATCAATATGTTGTAGTTCCCCAACCTTTCTGTAACAACACCTTCCACGCCGTAAGATATGCAACACATCATAATAATTGATTATACCTAACGAACCATTTCAACATCCCTGTTTTCCTCTAAAACTAACCCAAGTCCATATATGAAAACATGATGGTGTTATAATTATCCCCCTACAAAAACATGTCAACTCTAGAGTTTCCACTACAATTAATGCTCAAACAACTCAATTCATTGAGCTCACACATAATATTACCAGTCCGTTGTCTATTATTAAATACATCTAGGCATCTAAAAGACTCAAACAAGTGACATTAACTTCCTCCCTCAATACTTGGACTCCCTAATTGATAATTTGAATCATCCTGACCACAATATATGAATCTAGTTAAAAGTAAATTTCCTCATAGTCTATCACATATGTAGGATTTTTCATGTATCTCTGAAGCTGAGAAATATGGAACATGTCAAGCATGCCTGAATATTGTGGAGGTAGGTCCAGTCAGTAAGACACTACTATAATATATTCAGTGGTCTTTAATGGATCCAAAAACCATGGTTATATCTTCACATACTTCTAAAAATTATGATCCGCCAATCGAGGAGATAACCACAAGAAAACATTATCACCAACATTGAACTCAAAAAGACATCTCGTTCTGGTGGTAAATGATCACTAACTATTCTGAGCAGCTACTGACTAATTCCTAATCAAATGTACCCTCTTAGAGGTATCATAAACTATATTGGTCCCAAAAAATTTACCTTATCCACCTCAATCCCACAAACTAGTGATCAGCATGATCATCCAAAGAGAGCCTAGAAATATTTTATTTTAATCAAATCCTAGAAACTATTATTATAAAATAACCCCACCAATTATAGATGCCCATCACATTCTCCATCAAAGTCCAAGATGTTTGAATAAATCATATCCTCAACGATTTGAATCCTCTTATATAGCTAACCATCAGTATGTGAATGATATGTTGTACTAAAGTTTAACATAGTCCCTAAATTATTCTGCAATATTAGTCAAAAACATAATGAACAATGAGCTTCCCAATACCTTAGCATTCTGAAAGGTGCTTCAAATAGTGATACAATATCCTAGAAATAAATCATTCTAAACTCATCTACATACTATGTCTCTTGAATAAAAAATTAGTGTGCCACTTTCATCAGCTGATAAACTATCATAAAAATGACCACACAGATCCACAGGGTTCAGAGTAATAGTATCCCAAAGTTTGTCACTATGTCATATTTCATCCAAATAGACACTATAATATTCTAATGAAACCCATCATGGAAGTCATGGTTGTATTTAATCCTTTGATAGGTAAGGAATCCTGAGATAAAACCACTTATGTATGTCGTCATACCTGGACATAGAAATAGAAAACACATGTCATTTTACATATTCATTGACAGTGAAAAGAATATCAATTTTGAGTCATTAGAGTCCCCCATCTAATCCTCTATCTTGGATACTAGCACTAATTTTTTATCATGTATGATTATCACATCAACATTATCTACTCAGCATCCTAGAATTGGGTAATTAGATTCCAATAATTCTAACATCACCACATAAGCTGCTACCTAGTCCCTATAAATTAGTACCACTCCCGAACCCACCCATGATGCATAATTATAAATCACATTTCCAATACAATTATTTTGAAATAGTAGAATTAGAATTTTCTACAATTATCTATCTGGTTTTTGGAAGGAATCTTAATAATGATATGTCTACTCAAACATCACTCCTATATTTGTATTCTTATCATATGTATTTCCAAATGAAATAAGTCATATAAAACCCATATATAATACCCATCTAAACAAAGGAATCTCATTATTTAAAACACATTTTTAGGGAATTCCCAAGACATCACAACCTCAATATTCTATGGGTACACAATACTTTACACCTCCAATATCAAATGCCTAAGGAATAAAAACTCATTAATCTAGAAGTGAAACGTTTATAGTTTGGGATAAATATTTTGATCTTTAAATTATATTAGTAAAATATCAAGGTTTCATTATTTAATTTCTTAAACCAATGAGTACATTGAAGATATCATCAACCATTACAACAATTAAGTAGTTGATATATGGATTGAAGATATTATTCATGAGAGACATAAACACTTCTGATGATTTTCTAAAATGAAGGGAATGAAAAGTTACTCGTATAGAACATGTAAACTCCTAAACATTGGATAAGGATTATACTCCTATATTAATAATATTTGGTGGTAGTCAGACCATAATTCAAACTTGGAGAACCACTGGTCTTCCCATAATTACTCATACAATACATTGATCCTAGAAAACATGAATCGATTCCTCAAGGACACATGGTTTGGTTTCCTTTAGTCTACACAAAATTGAACACTGTCATTTGAATTTTTATAACATAACTAGATCAAAATAGAGATATGTGATCAGCAAGATAAATCCTTTTACCTGAAAATCCTTGACTTTTATTATGAGTAACTTTAACTCAACTAACATCATAGGATATTAGGGAACAAAAAGGGGTTGTTCTCTAAACATGAGTTCAATATCAATTTCAATCCTTATCCCATAAATTATACATGAAAATTCATACATAAAAATATCCTTATAACAACCCACCACTAGTGGAATGATAGAGTCTATTGATGAATCTATTATTAGTGTCAAACCTGCAACTTACACTGTAATATCTCAAATACAGATTAGGTCTGGTCTCACCCTTCCCACTCCATCTTCCCATTCACTAATGATTACTAACATATCCCATGTGGGAGTAGTAAAGGATACATATCTATTTTTTTATTTGATGTATGCCTGATAACTAGTCATCCATTCCATACAAATGATCACATTGAATATTTTTATCACAAGGATTATAAAATCACATAGATGTATGTATCCAATAACTTCTATGATATATCTTATACATCTTTTAGGATGTTCAAATTTCCATTACAATGGTGTATCAAGTTACAAAAACTATGTATACAACATAACATCTAAGTCAATACTAGACATTGTATTATCATATATAAATGTATAGGAAGAACCCATATTACACCTGGTAGAAGAAAACAAATATTTTATCAAGACCATGCCTAAAATAGTCAATAGTACCTCTTCACCATCAGTTGGAAGTTAGTATACAACATACATCTTACCTACTTCTATACCTTATAAATTCCCCTAAGACATGTGACATTCCCAGGATTCCAAAGCTTTTGGTATATGAAGATACTTCTAAGGACCACATTCAGACGCCAGGGGCATAGCATGTTTCTACTCTCTACCTCTATGATAAAATTTACTTAGTTGAATCACATAGAACTACTGAAGATTCCCCAAATTTCCAAACTATTAGAACTTGATATTATACCTTGAGAAAAAATATAATAATTCTCACTAAATCCATTTCTGAAACACTAACGGATTTTTATCTCAAATATGATACCAAGATAATTGTACTCTACTTTGGATTCCAACAACCTCTTTAGCATGAATTATATTAATTCCTATTCCAAATAATAAAAGTATCACTTTTAATTCAGTAAAAATATGAAAGAATACCAGTATTTTGTTTCACTACTAGACCATTCATGACCATCTGGGCCTCATGAGGCACCTATGTATCAATTTTCCTGTCAAAATTCCAGACCTATTATCATATTTCTGTATGAAGGGAAATATCAACCTTCTTGGGAAATTATGACTCATTCCTAGAGATGTGGCTGAAGTTCATAATGACCCTCAAAATTACATTTATTAACCAATAGTTTCATCATGGTGCAGGTTCGCTACATAGAGAAGGAAGTTGACAGGATTCTTGAGTTTTAAAACTAAAAACCTCACTGTTGTCAGCAGTGAGGTAAACATCATTATAGTTTTCTATCTTTTTAATTTTTTTATATGTTTAATTAAGAAGTAATGAAACATGTCTAGGAATTCCCTATTTTCTAAAATAGAAAATGACACAGCAAAATGAAACAGTAGAAACTAAAAAAACTAATGAAGGGAACATGAATGATGGGGGTAGATCAAAAAGAATTCTTGGGAGATTTGAAATTTGATGGCTTAAATGAATGTTCTTCATTTGATTAAATTCACACCTTCAGAATTAGTTTTTAATTATTCCTTGCTGGATGAAATAATACTTTGTGCTATAGTTCTTGAAGTTCTACACATTAAAAACAACATATTTAAAATTGATAAAAAAAATTCATTAGAAGGTTATCTTGTTGAATGTTTTGAGGATTTTGAATTTGAACATTTGATAAACTGTCTCGATGATCGATATCTCCAAAATATCATTGATTTAAAATTAAGTTCTTGAAGGTGTTAATTCAATTTAATGTTTGAGAACTAGATTCAATCTTGTGGAAAGAATCATATTCTTATTGAATAAATTAATTGAAGAAGATAAAAGTTTAAACCAATACGGATCCAAATTCTCGAGAAAAAGATATTAAACAAATATCATTGCCATTATATCAGTAAAAATTTAAATATAAAACATATAAAAAAAATAATAATAGAGATCCTCTCTATTAGAATGAAGATCGTGTACTCCTGCTTTGCTCTTACCACTCCAAATATAGAATGCTACCCTTCATGTATCTCAGGAGCACACAACTGCTCTAAAAAATATCTTGTCATGAATTTCGAATGAGTATCCCACCAATTCTGTTGTTTCTATACATTAAATATCATCCTTCATTTTCCCTCTTTTCCACCAATTTCAAGTGTCCTTCACTTGTGCACCGCAGACATGTGTTCTTCCAAGACTGACACATCGTGTTAGCTTTTTCCTTGTAACTAACTCTCGGTGAGTTATTTGAATGAATGTGGATGTTTTTTCAACTTTGGTATGAACCAGCAAGCAAAAAATAGAGGATCTTTAAATCAGTTAAAAGAAAAGTTAAAATAAAAAATAAATTAAATAATAAGTTAGATTATAGTATATTATTATTAATGGATAACATAAATGTCTATTTTAGTTACATTAGTAAAAGTTGTTAGATAAGTATTTATTTATATTTGATAAATTAATAAACAATTATAATTATTAACCAATTGCCAACATTAATTATTAAAGATAATAAATTATTTTTTAGATTATTTTTTAAAAAATATTATAATAAATAGTTTTATTATAAAAAATTATAATTTATATTATTTAATTATTATAAGTTATTGATTTTAATATAATTTATAAATTATTATAAATTATTTTAGTTAATTTATTTAATAATTCAGTTTTATTGATATTAACGGAGGCGGACCCAACTTCTACTACAGTGGAACGACCTTGATAGGATGTTGTAGCGGCATCAGTGAGAGAGGATTATAGGGGATTAGTTCCCTAACGCATCAATTTCCTTGATATTTCAAAAAAATTAGTGACCGATAGTTAAAAAATTAGAAATTATTAGTAAGTTTTTGAAACACCGATAAAAGAAGGAATGGATTGGTGTCTCTGAGGAACAATAATAAGACACCAATAGAATAAAAAATAAAAATGAAGTCACTATTAGTTAAAAGAAAAGAGTCACTGATAGTTATAAATAAAAATGAATCGCCAATAGTTTTAAAAAATGTTTTCAATGATGCCGATGCATATGATCAATCAGACTGACACAATTTCAAATTGATCGGTGAGCCAACTCACTGATAGGTAAAAAAACATTTGTGAGTCGTTTAAAAAATAAAATAATCAAAGAAAAACTAAAATTAAAAACTTCAAACTCTAATTGATTAATTTAAAAAAATTCAAACAAATGTCTAAAATCTATATTAAAAAACACAATTAATTTAATTAATTTTTAGAAAATTAAAAGGTGAGTCAAAAGTAAACGACTCTAAAATTTAGATATAATCAACAAAAAACCTTTAATTAACTAAAACTAACACTTATATTATTTAAAATAATTAATTTTTTATTTTATTAAAAACAAAAATCTAAATAAATTCACTAAAAATATAAACTCTATTATTGATTCAATTAAATGTTAAAATAAAAAAATTTAATAATTAAATGTAACTATTAACATAATAGATTGAATTAAATTAATAAGAGAATTAATTAAATAGTTTTTGAATATAAACTCTTAACTTCTTTCATTAATTTACAATATTGAGGATATTAAAGTATGAAAATTATAAATGAAATAATTAACAAACAAAAAGAACACTTAAAACACATTTTTGTATTTAATTAAAACTTAAATTATTTACTTACAGAATATAAACTACCAGAATGATTAAACTAATAAGTTAATAAAGTTAATTTATTTTAATGAGTCTAAATTAATGGGAAGAAAATTATATTAGAAACTAAATTAATTAATACACAAATAATACGATTAAATGATTAATTAAGAAAAGAAACAAAATATTAAATAGTGAGTAGAATAAATACCGTTAATCAAACTAATAAAATAAATGAGAACACAAATTAATAAATCTAAATTAACTATTTTAATGACTAAAAATACAGAATTAATTATAAAAATTAATAAATTAATAAATTAAATTAAAAAGTTTCAAATGTTCATTAATTTAATAACAAGTGTAAAATTAGTTAATTAAAACATTTAAAATTATGTAAAAATATGTGGAAAAACTATATAAAATAAGGCCTCATAAAATTACCCCAAACATAAGCATTGTTTTTCCTCAAATAATAGCATTTTTTAATGTCTTTGAAAAATAGGAAAGTGTTTAATGATTCATCTAAAATATCAAAATGTCTCACAATTTGAAACAGAGGACAGAATTGTGATTTAGACTTTATTTTGAAAAAATATGTTCAAATGATTCCCTACCTTGAGAAAATTTTTATTGGTAAGAAATAAGGAAATGAATCAACTATCAATGAAAGTATCCTGCCTCATATGTGATTCTACTTAATTATCCAATCTAATCTTTGATTTTGAGATAACTTCAAGAGTGACAAAATGTTATAATTTAGTGGATTTAAGAACTCAATGGAAGGAACTTTGTATAATGACTCTTTCCTAGGTTCCAAAAATAATTAATATTTTTTGTGAATCTACTTAATGACACAACCTAAGTGACTCCTATATAAACCAATTGACACCTTCTTCATCCGACGTTGACAAATCTCCTAACCTTAATGAACTCATTTTTGACCCTAGATAGTCTATTTATTTTTTCCCATTCCATTTATCTATGTGATAAGAACTGTGCAATGCACTTATTCAAAGTGAAGATAGGGATTATAGTAAACAAAAATGCACCCATCATCTAGGGTCTCATAGACTCATCGTGGGATCTCAGATGCCGAAACTACTCCAATTTCAAAAAATATATATATATATTATTTACATTGTCTCATTTAGGTGATTAAATTAGTAATTAAAAAAAGTGTGTCCCCTAGGATCAAGATCAAACTTCCAATTCTAAGGGTTATGATCATAACCCCACTAATAGGATACACATATAACTCTCAAAAGTAGTTCCTAACCAAAAATTTCAATTAAATTAAAACGTAAATTTCACCCAATATTCATCCTTAACCATTAATTTCAACCTCAAAGTACAACTTAACTAACAATGAAATACTATCCAGAGGCAAGACCCTTTTGAGAACTAAATACAGCTTAAATTTGTTAATGAAATTTAGAAAAAAAATTAACCATTTTTTGTCAAAAAATTTTAAGTGGTATTGGGAATTGATGGAATTTTAATTAAATAAAGTTTAGATCTATCTGGAATTGACCCCCTCCCCCACACTTGACACCCAAATTTGTCCCAAAAATTTAACTTCTAAATGGGAGAAGAATAATTTAGAAAATAAATTTCAAAAAAGATTTTCAATAGAGAAGATTTCTGACATGTAAAAGGGTCACTTTAAAGTTTAAAAATATTGTTTTCCATAATCAATAACTTAACAGCAGGTAAATTACCAAGTACATGTATTTAAATTTATGTTCAGTGATAATAATTTTCATTATAGTTTTAACAGTAGAACGTAATTTGTAAGTGCATAGTGAGTTAGGTGTAGCAGTTTGAGAAAGTCTGATTCAAATGAGTATTCAAAATAGTAGAAAGATACATGATAACACCAATTATCTAAGTAGTTTCAATAAAAAAATTCAATATCTATGAAACCCAGACACTTAGTTTGTAACAATGAAGATTTTATAAACAATTAATTTCAGTTCACAACAATAGGGACATGCAAATTTTTTATCCAAGCAGATTTTTTTATTGGAAACAAAATGCAACAGAATTTTTAAACAAGTAGAATTTGTTATGTGTGAAAACATTAATTAGTAATAAACAAAAGCGGAAATAAATGTAAACGATAGAAGTACTTCCCCGACTAAGTTATTTTCCAGATATGATCATGGGAATTCCACCCCTTTATTGACACCAGCAGAAGAATCATGAAAATTCAGATCATATAATCCAATAAAAAAATATCAAGTAGAGACATAGATTAAGAAGGCAGTAGAACAAGAATTATTTAAAAACAAAATGAATAAAATAAAAAAATTAAATCATAATGGAAACCATGGATTGAATCTCATGAAGCACTGAGTTTAAAGTCTTCAGTTATAATTTATTTAATTACATTTTTTAAAACCAATGAAAACCCATGGGTTACCTCTCATGCAACAGTAGATTTAAAGTTCCCAACTAGACTCACCTAGAGACTAACCACAATCACTATGTGGATGTGATTTTATTAGTAGAAACCACAAAATGTTTTTGGCCCAAATGCTTTTAACTGAACAATGTAAATTTTGGGCTCTAATAATTAAGTAAACTAAAATTAAACAAAAATCCCTAGGTAGCACCCTTTAACAGTTATAGACATAGTGCAATAAACTTCCAGAATTATTTCCAATTTGTCAATATTAACATTTTTAAGTAGAGACGACAATTGAAATTTTCCTCACAACTATCTCCCTCCACCTCAACATTAATATATTCAAATTCTAGGGTGCTTGTGGGTGAATACTAAATAGTTTTTTCAAGAGGGGATTCAATAAAGTGTTGAAAAGTATCATGTACAACCGAACTCAAAAATAAATACCCCTCTAAACTACTCTCAGTATCATGAAAATATTGAACACCAGACTCAATTGGGGGTGATAGTGACAAAGAGGGATGATAATTAATTTTAACATGAACTAATTCGGGTTTTACAATGTTATAAATATCTTCTAAAAGTTATTCATCAGTTAACTTACACTCATCATCTAATTCTTCTAATAAATCAATTCTGTTACCATAATCAAGTGTTTTATCAAGCTCTATTTTATACTCTAGTTCAAGAATCTCACTTTCTAAAACCATGTAATTTGAATGTTGAAATTAAATTTCAATAAAATAATTGTACAATTTAGATTCAACAAGTACAGTTTCGAAAATTTCCAAATTAAGTCAATTGTCATCAAGTTGGTTAACAATACTTTCCATTTTATTTCACAACCTTTTAGATAATTTATAAATGTGAGAATATGTAAATGAAATCTAAATAATCATCTTTTCTTCAAAAATCATACCATCATCGACTTCATAAGAGATCATTTCAATTATATTCCTGTTTAGAGTTTCAAAATAGGGAAGAGAAGTTTTTAGTTGTTGTTCAAACATTTCAAATTCTATGTTATCCAGTTTAATGTTCACATCCATATAGTACCTAATATCATGTTCAGGCTCATTCTTCACAAGTTCATAAAATTTGGGTGAAGTGTTTATTACATTCGAGTTTTTAGTTCCATGGTTTACTTCAACCGGAATGACTACATTCTCAAAACTTCTAAAATAGTGATTTTTCTCCAATATTGAAATTATGAAGAGAACTGGGCATTCCTTTTCAATATGTTTTAATTCATCTTTAGAATTGTCCAACTCAACTTTAGTAAAGTAATTTTTGGGGACTTCAACAATGTGATATTAATTTAGTGAGTTCTTTATTTCTAATTTTAGTTCAACAGAATCAAATTTTTTAAAGTAAAAAAGGTTGTTTCACAAGTTTAGATCCACTTTCATCTTCAATTTTATTTTAAAATATTTTTTAAACACTTTCTATTTCATTCATTTTAGATTCTTCTTTCCCCTAAACCATTTTTTGTAATTCCAAGAGCATGTTTTATAATCTTTTCATTATTTTATTTTTCTCTTGAGTGTATTTAACTTGCATTTCATGGGTCTTCCTAATCAAATAATTCCAAACATCCTCTGTTGAATCCAATTTGGTTTGAATTAATTCATGTTTCTCTAGTAATTTAGGATTATAATCATATTGTTCATTTTCTTCAATGTAAACATCATGTTGTTGTTGGTTATTGACACACTACCAAGCAATGTTCCCATAACCACCACAACATACACAGTGATACCCAAATTGATTCCAACTCTCATGAACATCCATATATTTTACTGAAAGAGATTAAACACACAAAATTTCATATCGGGTTAGGTTCGATCTGTAAAGAATGCAGTTTAGTGAATTATATGGTCTTAAAACTAGAAACCTCACTATTTTTAATAGTGAGGTACACATATTTATAGTTTTTTAAATTTTAAATTTTATTATATGTTTAATTAAACAGTAATGAAACATGTTAGTAAATAACCTATTTGATAAACTATAAAATGATACAGCCACATGAAAAAGTATAAACTATAAAAAACTAAAGGAGGGAACAGGAGTGCTATGGGTAGATCTACAAGAATGCTAGAGAGATTTGAACATTACTGGCTTAAATTAATGTTCTTCATTGGATTAAATTTACACAGTGAAAATTAGTAGTCAATTCTTCCTCGCTAGAAGAAATATAGTTCTTGAAGTTCACTACATCAAAAAAAACATATAGAAATCTGATAAAAGGATTTAATCAGAAGACTATCTCACCGAAATTTATGATTATTTTGACTTCGAAAGTTTGATGAAATTCCTTAATGATTGATCTCACCAAAAGATCATCAATTTAGAATTAAGTTCATGAAGGTTTTAATTCAATTTAATGTTTATGAATTATATTCAATCTCGTAGAAAGAATAAAATTCTCTTTAAAGAAATTATTTGAAGAAGATAAAAGTTTAAACCAATAAGGATCCAAATTCTCAAGAAAAATAAATTAAACTAAGATCATTGTCGATATATCATCACTAAGTAAAATATAAAACATATAAAAGTAGAAGAAGAGATATCCTCCCTCTGAGAATAAAGATCATGCACTACTACTTTTCTCCCGCAACTCCAAATCACAAATTCTTCCCTTTGTGTCTCTCGGAAGCGCACAACTGCTCTCGAAAATATCATGTCGATAAATTTTAATGACAGTCCCACCAATTATGTTGTTTATCTACATTAAATATCATCCGTCATTTTCCCTTTTTTCCAATGACATCATGTGTCCTTTACTTGTACACCACACACATGCATTCTTTCCTAATAGACATGTCACACTAGTTTTTCCCTTGTAACTAACTCCATGTGAGTTAGTTTAATAAATGTGGACTTGTTTTCAACTTTGGTATAAACCTGCAAGTAAAAAAATAGAGGATCGTTAAATCAGCAAAAGGAAAAGTTAAAATAATCAAATATTTACATAATAAGATAGATTATAATAGACATTTATTAAACGATAGCTTAAATGTTTATTTTAGTTACATTATAGTAAGTTTTTATATAAGTAATTATTTTAATTTTTAAAATTATTAATAAGTTATAATTATTAACCTACTCACAACATTAATTATTAATAATAATAATAATTTATTTTTTAGATTATTTTTTAAAATTTATTAAATTAAATAGTTTTAATTTTAAAAAAATATAATCTATATTATTTATTTATTAAAATTTATTTATTTTAATATAATTTATAAATTATTATTCATTATTTTAGTTAATTTATAAAATAATTCTCTTTTATTAATGTTAAAATTGGTGGCCCTGACTTCTCCTACAGTGGCACAACCTCAATAGGAAGTGGCAACGGCTCATAGTTGTAGTGGGTCTCCTTGCGGTGGCAGATTATCTGGCAGGTGGCTCAAGTAGATCTTCTCAGATGCAGTGACTCCTTAGACTCCCACAGGGGCGGTGACATAGCACTTCACCCGCTGCACAAGGTAAAACTCAGATTTTCCCTGGATGCAGGATTATGGGAAAGAATGACGCCACCTCGGCTGCAGCATGCAGATTCACCTCTATAAGAAGCAGTGATGAGATCCACTGTGACACGGACTCCTCCTTATGGCATCAACATAGATTCAAAAAGAACCCTATATATCGATTCTTTAAGAACCAGCATTGGGTATTCATCTTTCTTGATAAGCTGGGTGCGGCGACCAGTGGGGAGTCAGGCTATATTAGTGGTGGCGGATCTGGATTTCAAGAAACTCTCTAGTTTGGCTTCACCTCCCCATAGAGTGCGGGCCAACCATGGTGCGATATGGGATATGATGGCAACCAGGATATCATATGCAGTGGTGTTGAGTGTGTGGTTAAAGGCTGAGTTTCTCGAGATCATCTCTTCTTGATCAGCAGATCCATAACCATATTCGAGAAATGGTCCAGATCTGGATTGGATTTTATTTTGTATGTTAGATAAGTTTAATTTTTGGTTGAAATAATTATAATTCCAATTTTGGATGTTTTGCGGTGAAACCTTCACTGACACAGGGTGGATTTGAGAAGGAAAATAAGAAGAATAAGAAGAAGAAGACATTGATGTGGCGTCGGTCTCTTGTAAAGAGGCTGGAGAAGAATCGGTAGGATGAAGAAACTATCGGTGAGATGATAGAAAAATAGAGGCGGAAGATTAGTGTAGAAGATGGATCAGTATCATAATTGGCTTAAGGGCATCAGTCTAAGGATGGCCACGAATAGATTAGTGTGTGGAGTTGTGGATCAGTGACAGAGGGAAATTGGATCAGTGTCAATAGGAAGCGGCATCAATGAGAGAGGATAGTAGGGGATCAGTGTCCCAAGGCATCGGTGGCACCGATTGTTTAAAAAAATGAGTTACCAGTAGTTAAAAAAATAAAATGTATCGGTGAGTGTGTGAGACACCGATGAAAGAATAAATGAATCAGTGTCACTGAGAAAAAATAATAAGACACCGATAGAATAAAAAATAAAAACGAAGCCACCTTTAGTTAAAAGAAAAGATTCATCAATAATTAAAAATAAAAAGTAATCACTAATAGTGTTAAAAAAGGGAGTCCTTGATGAAGATGTGCATGATCAATGAGACCGACACTGCTGCAAAGTGATCGGTGATTCAACTCACCGATAGTTAAAAAATCATCGGTGAGTTGTTTAAAAAATAAAATAAACAAATTATAACATAAATTTAAAACATAAAACTCTAATTAATTAATTTAAAACAATTCAATCAAATGTCAAATATTTAAATTAAATAAAAACACAATTAATTTATGTCACTATAGGACAATCCAATGGTGAGTCAAATGTAAAAAACTAAAAATTATAGATATAATGAACATTAAACAATTAATTAACTAAAAATAACACTTAAATTATTTAAAATAATTATTTGATTAGTTTATTAAAAATTTGAATATAAATAAATTAACTAAGATATTATATCAAGGTTATTTATTATATTAATAGTTAAAATAAAAAATATTAATAATTAAAAGTAACAGTTTAATTAATAAATTGAATTAAATTTATAGGAGAAAGAATTTAATAGTTATTGACTCTAAATTCTAAACTGCTTTCATTAATTTAAAATATTCAGGATATTAAAGCATTAAAATTATAAACTAAATAATTAACGAACAAAAATAACACTAAAAACACATTATTTTATTATATTAAAACTTATGTTATTTACTTATAGAATATAAACTTCCAGAATGATTAATTAAATAAATTAATGAAGTTAATTTATTTTAATAAGTCTAAATTAAAGGGAATAATATTATATTAAAAACTAATTTAATTAATACACAAATAAGATTATTAAATGATTAAATAAAAAAATAAAAAAAATTAAATAGTGAGCAGAATAAATACAATTCATCAAAATAATAAAATTAATTAGAATAAAATTAATTAATATAAATTAACTTTTTTAAAGACTAAAAATACATAATTAATTATAAAAATTGTTAAATTAATAAATTTAATTAAAAAGGTACAAATGTGCATTAATTTAATAAAAATTTTAAATTAGTTAATTAAAACATCAAAAATTTTGTAAAAAGAAGTGGAAAAACTGTGTAAAATAAATCCACATCCCCAATCCAAGGGAGGAGTGAAGAATAGTTACTCCATAAAACATGATGAGTAACAACTCAGTGTTATGAAGACCTGTTGAACCTTTTTGAAATAAAAATTTTATTTAACATCAATGTACCCAAAATAACTCCTCAAATAAATGGTCATTAAAGTACATCAATGTCATAGCTTTACATCTTCCATAATTTTTCATGATAACCAACCACCTCTTTATAGACCCCTAATGAATGAAGGAGAAAATATTCAATCAATAGTCATATACAATCTTCACTGGATTGAATATACCCTCAATAACATCGTTAAAATACATAGTATCCTGAGGGCATCTAGCTTCATGGATGGATAGAGTAATTTGGAGCTCAGAATAAAATTTATAGCAAATTATAGACTTAGAAACTTCTCCACTATTAACATGAACTATAAAAAAGAGGAATTCATAAATTTGAACTTCTTACTGAAGCAATGGAGTGGGTGAAGGAACATTATTGTGCATGTATGGTGGTAGAACTATATTGTCCTCCCTTGTAGGATTATTCTAGCCTACTTCACTAAGTGGTTTGGTCATTTGTCTTCAAGGAAATATTTTATGAAATTTTAAATTAACATTTAGAATTCCTGTAACAACATGCCTTTGTAGATATAATCCACACATAAGGTATTCCCATCAGAATAGATATCCTATGAAATCTCCACACAAGGTATAAATATCTTAT
Source organism: Viscum album (assembly GCA_963277665.1). NCBI lineage: Eukaryota > Viridiplantae > Streptophyta > Magnoliopsida > Santalales > Viscaceae > Viscum > Viscum album. Next base: position 642,711,759 of record OY728129.1, read on the forward strand.
TAATACTCAAGGCTCAATATAAGTCCTCCAAACATTAACATGAGTCAAAATTATATATATAGAAAAAAATAACTTTATGATTAAAAACTATTATTATCATAACTATGGTAAAAATTATATATAAATAGTATATAAAAGGATACCATTTATAGAAAACCTCAAATACATATGGATGATTATAAATTTGAAACATGATAATAATTGATTGAAAATTACAAGGAAAACCTGTGTTATACTTGGTGAATTATATGGATTCATGAACATATCTGAAATCTATAAGAGACTCCTAGTGTAATAAATAATTCCCCCCAAAAGGGAGTGATGAGTCAGACATCCCATCATTTGGACCAATGCATGTTCTTAAGTATCCTATGTTAAAACTTAACTATTTCTTGCCTTTTGAATGAACGTCCCTTTGGATAAAGAACCATTGGATGTTTCTGTTTCTATAAATAAATCCATTGGAAACTGCCTAGAAGTAGTGATTCATAATCATAACACACGTTTTGATGAATGTGAAATAGAGTGGAACACTCAAGAGGGTGTTGAACTATGTTTCCAAATAAATATTTATGTTAAAAATATTTAAAACTTTTATCCAATGATTTTTTGAAAATTTCATGTTATCTAAAATTCTAGAATTATATATTTTGTTTTTTCAAAAAGGATTTCAATAGTTTTCTCAAAAAAAAGTTAACGTAATTTTCAAAACACTTTATCATTTTAAACTAATCCACTAGTAAAAAAGACCTTATATAAAATAGAAGTTAAATACAACTATCAAATAAGAGTTTTGTTGTTAGATTTTTTAAAAATATATAGAATATTTTTTTTAAAATTGTGAAAAAAACAAGAAACCACATATAAAAATTTTAACAAGGAGTTAAATATTAATCCATGAACGAATCCCTTCCACTTGGCGATCACCTTCCACCAATATGTTTATTATTAAACAAACTAATCCATCAATTTTATAGGGGTTTTAAATATATAAATTGATTAAGCGGTCCAAGAGTAAATGATTATTCATAGTTCTATGTGGTTGAAAAAGATTCCATGACATATATGATCTATTCTATAGTTATATGTGGGTGTAAATATTTTAATAATTGAATAATAGTGTCTATCACTCTCCATTTTATCACTGGAGATTGTTTTTATAGATAAAACGAGTAAAAAAACCAATAACAAAATTCAATCATAACGAGATATAGAAAGTGATGACAGATGATAAGATGTGGTGGTACTCAATACAAATAGATTAAATTTTCAATGATCCATTTAATTTTCCATTGAAATTAGATTGAACATGTTGACTAGTAGTTTCAGGAAAACATAGTTTCAATAAGTGTTCTGAATGAATCCTCTTTACAAAAATATTTTCCCTTTTATTATCTATATATACCACTATTTTAACATCCACATTTCCAAATGTACCTATTGTTTCTTGAAAATAACTCCATTATAAATTAAACATTATAAATCATTAAATTTATCCTTAATTCTTCTTTACTTTCAATTAATTCTCCCAAATATAGTCAGTGTTGATTAGAAAAATCTCCACTACTAATATGGACATTGTAGGTTGTCTTCACATAAAACATGGTCAATTAATGTATTGATCAGTTGACATAGTAATTTTCATGGAAACTTTTCATGGTCAATTAATTTTTTATGTAGTAGGTTTGTGAGTTCATGCAATAGATTTTTTGTTTCATTATCTCAATTGACCCTCACATGGTTGCTTCCTTAATTTTCATTGTAACTTTATTTATACTGATGGTAAGTATATATCTACATAATTAGTGTATTTTTTTCTTTTTTTACTACAAATATATATACACATAGTTATTACATGAGTTAAATAAATCTATCTTATCTATTTCATGGTAGGTTGATTTTTCATGCAGTAAGTTGATTCTTAACGCACGGTAGGTAGATTTTCAATGCATGGATAGTTAAAGACTTAAAAAAAAGTTATCACATGACACATAGTAGGTTTATTATTTAGGTATTCAATTAGAGTAAAATGTGTGATAGATTCCACATAGTCAATTGACCTTCATGGTTATTTTAAATTATTCATATCATAAATACATTACACATGAGGTAAATTTTTATAGTATGTTTTAAACATAGTTAATTTTGTAGGTTTGTTGATAAAATTATACATTAAGGGAAAACATAAAATTCCATAATGCCATTATAAACGTGATTTTAGATAATTAAAATGTTCATTTTCTAGTATAATCCCATACTCTCTCCATTTTGAATGGTCACAAATAATGATACTTTAATTTAAATGAATTAATACGTAAAAAATAAATTAACTAAGAAATTAAATAATTTGTATTATTTTCAAATGGATTATCAAAATTAATTTTTTTATTTAGTACACTTACACCCCCTTTTTTATTATCAAAAATTGAATAGATAATGGTAAAAATAAATGGATAATAGTAAAATAAAAATGAGAATTAATAATGGTGTATCCCATTAATATTGAAAAATAGATTACAAAATGACTTATAAGTGGTCCCTATCGGGGATTCTACTAAGAATCTAAATCTGGGACATCCCTAAAATATGAAGGAAGGATTGGATCATTTCTATTGTATATATACGATTGGGAATAAGAGGTAGTCTAAGGAGAAAAGGTGAAAGTAGGGTCCCCAGTGACTATGCAGTTGGAAATAGGTCACGGATTCTCAAGGACCTCTCTAGTAGAAAATAAAAAATGATTTTTCATATAAGAGGTAGTGGTAGGAGTGAAGTATAAAAAATGGTTGTATGAGATAACATTGTATTATGAGAAGTGTAAAGGTTAGGTTTCATCATCCTGGTAAAATCACACACTTCCCTAGTTCCATGATATAATGCTTGACGAAAATGATAGGTATTTTCTATGAGGGATTCCAACATTGGAGTCATCACCTTGATCTTTCCGACTTGAGACATAATATCTTAATTCAAATGTGTAATATAAATAAACAAATAAATAGTTATGAACTTACCCTTTAAATATGACTTGCTGAAAATATAGATCATGTAACAATAAATATATATCTTTATTGTTTCTTTATATTAAATATCTTTCTTGATACATTCTGTGAGTGGATTCAAGGTCTTAGAAGTAAGTGTTTGGAAATAATAAAACATGTATTATCAAGTGTACCTGAACACCTCAAACACAACCTTCAACTCATATCTTATGAGTTTTCCAATCTTTATTTCGTCAAAAACTGGAAGAATTGTAGGACCAATAAGAGGAACAGGAGATGGACAAAGCTAAAACACTTTTTTAATGAATCAATTATCCAACTATCACACCATATAAAATCAATATGTTTGTAAAAACCTATATATTATTTTAAACACTCAACACAATTTTTCATTAAATTCATCTCAAGATAGAATTTGGTTTGAATATGGAAAATTACTGACATCACTATCTTTATAAGATCTACTTCTCAATTAGTCTCCAAATATTTTCCAAACCTAAGAAACTATTCAAGGAGAAACCAATAATAGATAATTTCAAATCATTCAAATCATCTCTTATAATATATTATGTTGAAGGAAAAAAACACGATGGATCCCAATACTGATTCCTATCATCTAATTTAGAAAAATCATTCACTAGTTAGAATCATCCAAACTAGTCTTCAATATAAAATCCTCATTCACTTATTACCCATGAATAGAATTTTAACATCATCAAATTCTTTACCATGATAACTAACATTATCATATTCCTCACCTTCCATGGTTGGAGTATCACCAAATATGTCTTTTATATTTTTTTCAACTAACAGTCTCAAATGATGTGCCTTGAGTCTTTCTTGAGAATCAATTTCACCAATGAGAGATTCCACTATCACTCTAATATTAGAAGGATGGTAGTTCCATCATGTCTATATGGACTAAACTGATCATATTCATCATATTCTGTATAGATTAGGACCAAAACAATAGTTATAGGTAACTTCTCTCCCTTATATGTTGTATCATGTACATGTTATCTATGTGTGCTTCATATAAAAGGAGATCTATCATAACTACCTTAATCTTCTTTAGAGTCTTCAGACTCAACCCACCTAGGAATATAGCCAATTATAGATACCTCTATATCAATAATCTCCTTCGATTGAAGTTATTACTCAAGTGATGGTAATGATAAAGGATTGTTATGTGGTTTATAATACATGATTGGAGTGACTGGTCTTTCATCCTCATGAGCCTCCTAAGATCTCTCACTAAGATCCACCATCTCATCTTCATCATCTTCATATAATTCTTATTTTTATTAATGAGATATCTCAATATCCACTTCATCATTAGAATACTGAAAAATCTCATCAGTTTCAATACAAGATTCTATGAGATCCATTAGTCTAAATGAATACATCACCAGATCAAAATTTACATACAATTTCAATGGGGTTCCCACCCAATCCCTTTTCCATCGGTTTCAATTGATTTTTATTTTCATACAAATATTATAAGAAATGAAAATAATTTATGATGAATTTATTCCACCCCCCTCCCCCCCCCCCCCCGCCCTGGAGGAACTAAGACTTTTTAATATAACAAGGCTAAAATAAGATTATCGTAAGGTAAGAACTAAACTTTGAAGAAGGATTACAAAACTCATATATATGTCTCCTGAAATATATAAAAAGGTTAATCTAAAAATAGTTTTTCATTAAAATCATGAAAAACATATCATTGTACCTCAATATTTGTAAATCTCCTTTTCTTATATAGATCAGGTGTCATATGAATTTGACCTATATTCTATATGCACCACTCAACTCAGCAGTGTTTGGTCTTCGGGGTCTTCAATTCCCTGTTATCTCTTCTAAAGAACTATGAAATCTAAGTGAGGATGATTTATTGGATATGTTCTATGGTAATATTCACATTATCTTCAATGTGTCACACCTAATCACTTTTCCAAGTTCATAGAAGAAAACTCAATAATTCCATCATGGATCATCATCTTAAATATGTATCTATTATATCATAGAATAAATTCTAGGAACTCATAAAACTCATTGAAAAGTTATTTGTAGAACATATTACAATTCTATTTAAACCAATAAACTCATACCCAATTATGAATTCCTTTCCAAAAAAGATACTTTCTTGAGTACCTACACTATGCATCAACTTCATTTCCTATTGAAACTGGAATATCAATTAATTGTGGAGTCCTCAACTCTATTATTGTGTTGATGATAAATTTAGTTTTCTATTATTTTTTTCCAAGAAGAGATTTGATAGTAGGTGGGGAATTGGTAGAATAGTTTATCCTTATAATTCCTAGTTTCATTTAGTTTCTCAAAAGGTTATAGTTCACAAGATAAAGTGTTTGAGATTGGTTAGTTTCGATTTACATGAAATGTTTCCTAAAAAAGAAAGATATTTTTGAGCAAAATATAGGTTACATTTTTAATTCTAATTTGAATTTCATTTCAATCATTTAGGAATTACAATAATAATAAAATTGATAAAAAATCCCACCAGAACATTATCATAATAAAATCAATGTATAAAATATAAATGGTAGGTATATTTATCTTGGATCTATAATTGGAAAGGTATGTTAGGTATTCTGATTGTGTACTCATGGTAGGTATACTAACCTCATGAAAAAATCATTCAAGGTCAGTAAGTACTGGACATGTAAGTAAAAACCAATGGAAAATATAGGGACTCTGTGAGTAAGTGGTCATGGTTAGTATACTAACTACATGAACAAATTATCATGGTATGTATAATGACCATATAAACCAAAAATAACAATCAGTATACTAATCATATAAACTATACTTCCTGATTTCTTTCAGAAATAAATCTACATAAATAAGATAATATTTTAATGGAATAATTAATCAATTGATATAATTATAAACTAAAATTAATATCTTCAAAAAATAATAATCCCTGATTATTGTATGATATAGTTAATTCTTCAAAATTAAAAGTCTTTATAAATATATCAACAAGTTGATGTTGAATAACAATGAATTCAAGAGTTAAATAACTATTTTGGAAATGGTCTCTCAAAAATTCATGTCTTATATAAATATGTTTTGTTCTAGAATGAGACACATTATTATTATATTTATTAATAACACTTGTAATTTAAAAATTTATAGATAAATGTGAAAATGTATATCCATATTCAATTATAGTGTGTTTTATCCAAAAAATATGTTCACAACAATATCTTTTATCTTTGTACTCAGATTTACTTTTAGATAATGAAATGAAGTTCTTCTTTTCACTATATTGTGAAACAAAAGACTTTTTTAAAAAGTGAAATGTTCTAGAAGTGATTTTTTCTATCTAAATGATAAACACTAAAATAGGCATCTTAATTACTTACTAAATCAGAAAAATTTGCTTTTGAAAAAAATAGTTCTCTGTTGTTTGAACTTTTTAGGTATTTAAAAATTATTTTCCATGAAATAAAGTCTTATTATTTTGGGTTTGATTGAACACGTGCACACATACATACAATAAACATAAAATCCATTCAACTAATTGTTAATTATTATAAACATAAAATCATAACTCTATTAGTATTTTGATTAACTAGTTTTGTAATTTAATAAAGATCATGTTTACATATTGTACTCATGGGAGTATAATTTACTTTAGTTCTATCCATATGAATTTTTTTTCAAATATATTTAGTATACATACTTTGATTTAAAATAATACTGTATTTATTTTAATAAATATTAAAACAAAGGAAAACATTTATCCACCAATTTAACTTATTTCAAATACATTTTTCATCATTATTGAATTTTTTTACACAATGTATTTTTTGAGGATCCATAGATAATATCATCAATATAGATTTATACTACTAAAATGAAATTTGAAATTCCTTTAATAAATAAATTAGGACTACTTATTCTATTATTAAATCATTTAGGAATCGTAAATGAGCTAATCCTATTATACCAAGCTCAATGGGCTTATTTTGTATCATATAAATCATTTTTTTATTTAATAACATGATTTTTAAAGTGATTATTTTGAAATTAAATGGGTTTTTACTCAAAACAAATCTCAACTATGTAACAATTTAATAATTCACTCTTAACGTGCATTTGATATAAATTAAAAAATAGATGTTCTATATTTTCAATAAACATTATAATAGCTTAATGTCAGGATATTGGTACAAAGTTTTCCTCAAATTAAATAACTTCATATTGGCTATATCCTTATGTAACCAATCTAGATTTGTTTCTTATTATAATTCTTGTCCCATCTTCCTTGATCCTAAATATCCATTTAGTAAAAATTGTCATGTAGTGATGTTTTTTTCAACTAGTTCCCAAACACTATTTCTTTAATTTTTATTTTTATCTTCTTAAATATATATTCACTAAAACTAATCATTTATTAATTTTGTGATGTTAATATATTCAATATATGATAAGATCATTTTATATTCAACCATATTTCTTATATATGCTCTAGTTTCAATTTCTCTAGTTATGTCTCATGTTAGTACATCTATGTGATGGTTTCTATTAGTTCTAATAGATCTATGAATAATGTATTTGATACATTATTTTCATATATAGGTTCAAGTCCAAATTTTTCCTTATAAATTGGAGATAAATCTATAGTAGGTTGGACCTAATTATAATTCATTTTAACATTAATATTTTAATTATAAAGTTCATACTCAAGATTCTCTAAAGGGGTCTTAGATTTATGTGGATATGTATCATCAAATTTGGTATGTACAAAATCTTCCATAATATTTTAAATTTTATTTAATATTCTAAATGATTTACTGGATGATGAATATAAAAGCAAAATTATTTAATCACTTTTTAATACAGACTTGTCAAAATTTTCCTTTGTATTGAGTATAAAGAATTTGCAATAAAAAAATATAATGTAATCTGCTTTTCATTTTTACTAATATATAACTCACAGTGGGTTTTATTTAAAAGTGTTATAACTATAAATACATTAATGATATAGAAATATGTATTCACATATTATTCTTAGAAATCCATGGGTAAATTATACCCATTGAGCATGGTCTGAGAAATTTATTGAAGTTTTCAATTTCTCCTTTCCACTACACCATTCTATTAGGTGGTCCTGTGAGTGGGAAATTTATGATTATAGCCATTTTTTTAGAATCTGGATTCAATATATTTATTTTCAAACTCATGTTCATGATCACTTACTATTGTTTTAATTATAATTCCACTAAGACTCCCTAAAAAGTTATCATATTTGGAAAAATAACGGAAAGATTTATTTTTGTGATCTTAAAAGAAAATATAGCATATGAAGAAAAGTAATCTACTAGAACATAATAATAATTCTTTCCACTTATTCTAGAAAATTTATACTGTCCAAAAAAATCCATGTGAATAAACTGTAGGTGTCGAGAAGCTAACACTTCTTTGTTTGTTATGAAAGATATTTTGGGTTGTTTCCCTTTTTGGAATGGGTTATAGAATTTGTCTTTTAGGAATTATAGTTTATGTATATCCTTGACTAATTATTTCGTAGTTTGATTCCAAAGAGAGTGTTAGTTATAATGTCATATTATTCTATTCTAATTCAATGACCGTTTGTGAAAGGCACTCAAATAATAAATGTTTGGAGAAAATATTGAATTTAAATTAATAATATAAATATTGAATTTAGAAATGTAGTAACAACTAAAACATGTTTATAATCATAAATTTTATAGGAATTATTCTCAAACATAATATAATAATCATCATCACGTAACTATGTGATTCTAAGAACATTATTTTTCAATCTATCTATAAATGAAAATTTTGAAATTATAAGAGTATGAGAGTTATATATTTGAACAAGTCTAATTGTATTCCCTTTTGCATTGTCACCAAAATTGGAATGTCCAAAATATACTATGATAATGATAATGACACTTGATTATTCCCAAATCATGTTTTTGGAATATCTACTATCATGATTCCATAAGTGCTTTCTCATACTCTTTGAGAAGGCTTCCTATAAACAAATTAAATAAGAAATTATTTGAGTACATATTTGTTCCTGGGTATAGAAATGTTAGTGATAATAGACTTATGAATACAATGTTCATTAATCGGTTTCCTATAAATATATTTTAATCATATATAAATGAAAACAATTTTAGGTTAGTAGAATAGGAATTATTAATACATATATAAAAACTATCACTATGGAAAAAATTTCTTATATATATTCCTCGGTCTAAGTTGGTTATGAAATCCAGTAATATATTTAGAATTGGTTTGTTTACAAAAAAATAAGAAATATTTTTTATTCCATTAATGAATCTATCTAAATAAATGTTCAATTTCCCCTTTGACATTTTGAACTAATTGTTTTTCTTTAAAATCAGATAATATTTTTCTTTTTCTATAGTGAAGTCTATTTTAATGTGAGAAGAAAAATCATGATACATCTTTGAACACTTATATTTATCATTAATGATCATCACATGTTTCTTATACAATATTTTAGTATTCAAATTTATAATTACTAGATAAATTTTCATCACTATTTTCATTCACATAATGATTATAAAATTTTTCAAGATATACTATAAAAATATTTGATTCCTTGGATGTGTTTTCTATAAAACACATATTTGCCTTATCATTTTCATCTTCTCTTATTGATTAAGAATCACATAAGATATCCTCATAAGAACTCCAATTATATTTCATAGAATTTATATATGTTATATCATTATGCTAATAAATTTTATTATACTTTAACTTGGGATAGTAAGCTTTTATATGTACTTTTCTTTGAAACTCTTAGCAGATTACCTCATTATTGAAATTGACCAATTTTCAATATTTTATAATATTTCTTTTCCACTCATACTTAAAAAAATTATTTGTATTTTTTAATAATTTATTCTTCTTATAGAAATTTTTAAATCATATAGCTAGATGATCCATTTTATCATCACAACTAGTAGGTGACTCATTATCACTCGAACTATCATCTTTGATCTTTGCTTTCAACTTTGAGTCAAAAGTTATGAATGTCACCGACTTCAACATCAGCTGAATTTCCACTTTTTTTACTTTTCATTTCTCATACATCATAAGTTTACCAATGAGTACTTTTACTTGTAGTGCATTTATATTTCAAGATTCTTTGATCGAAACTTAATATCCTATCTACTGGTAATGTAGACATTTTACAAACCACATCACTTTATTTTTTTTCTGCAATTGTCTTTCCAAATGAATTTATAGTGCTAAATATTTCATTAAACATGAAATAAATACCATTAATATATTCATCACGAATCATTTTTATGTTTTAATATTTAATAGTATAATTATTTAAAGTAATTTCATTGACATTAGATGTTCCTTCATGAGAAATAGCCAGTGTATCCCATACTTCATAAGTAGTTGAACAATCAGATATTTAGTTAAAATCAACTTCTCTTAAGGCACAATATAATACATTCCTTTCATTACATTTTTTATCAGATATATCCTTTTCAATATAATACCATTTATTTCTTAGTTTTTTTTGAGTATTTCATATTTTTCCACAATTACAGTCCAGATATAAAATCTCATGATCTTTATATATATTTTCATCTTAAACTTACATTGGTAATAATTAATACCATTAAAATAAATAGTTTCATTAGTAATAGATACATTAATCTTATTGTTGTTCAAAAATATGTTAATTTATAACTAATAAAAATTAATATCATTAAATGTAATTGGATAACAGTCAAATGTAATTGAAAAAAAACTTCTGAAACCAATTTTTTTCAGAGTTGAACACTCAAGAGGGGGGTGAATTTAATTTCAAATTAAAAATTTCAATTAAAAATATTTAGAACATAAATCCCCCAATTTTATAAAAACACCAAATTAAATATTATTGTATAATTATATATTTTCTCTTCAGAAAGGTTGTCAACATTTGGGAAAAAAATCAGTTAATGTAATTTTGAAAACACTTTAACTTTTGAAACTAATATACATGTAACAAACACCTTATATAAAATAAAATCCAAAGCCCAATATCAAATTATATTTTTTTATTAGGTTTTAAAAAAAATTACAATATTTTTTTATTTAAAAAAGTGAAAATAAAATAATAAGGAACTTGGAGGAAATTAAACAAGTGTTTTAGTCTTAAGAAAAGACCTAATCCCCTCCACCTAGAAATCCCCAGTTGACAATAATTTTATTATTAAATAAACTGATCAAAAAACTATTTCATTTTTTACACAATTGTACTAAGAAGTTCAAAGATAAAATTCTTTTATTAATTTATTTGTGGTTGAAAAATATTCCATGTTAAAAATTACCTCTAAAAATGTTTTTGGGGGGATTTAAGATGTAATAAATTGAATGAGATTATCTAGCACTCTCTAGTTCATCACATGAGACTGTTCTTTATATATAATCTAGGAAAAATAAAACACAACTCAAAACTAAATCATAAAAAGAAAGATCAAGTGATTAGGTATTAGAATATGTGTTGATACTAAATCCAAATAGCTTATGTTGTCTAAGAATTCATGAATATTTGTTAAAAGGGGCTTGAATAATATTCAAAACAATTTTAATAGAGAAGAGTGTCATTAAATGTTCTGAATGAATCCACTATACATGCATATATTCCTTGGTTAGTCTCTATATATCCTACTATTATAACATCTTCTTTCCCACAAGAACCTATTCTCATTAAAAATAACTTCGTCTATTCCTTGACCCAAACCACTGGGGCCCTCCTGGATAGTGGAAGGATAAGTGTGACAACCCTGAGCCCACCACTAATATGATAAGGGTTGACAAAACTCACCTAGATGAAATAATGTAATATGGGAGGTATTATCCTAATGTAATTATATACACATAGAAAATAATATCTATGAAAAATCATAGATAATAATAAATAACAGTCAAATATTAGTGAAATAAATGCATTCTATAATAACCAAGAAATAAATTAGAGTATTATAGTAATAAATCAATGAATAATATAAAGGGAAAAACTAAAATAGGAAAACTAAGAGTTCATGGATCCTGATCTCTAACTATGACCACCATTCTTGGTCAATGAACTGAAGTATCCATATGTTCCACTAATGTATCTTCCAATATGTCTATCATCTTCACAAGAAAACAACGCATTCTAGAAAAGGCTATATAGGGTTCAGTATATACATACCAAGTATGACGAACTGAATACTAAAAATGAGTAATAGAAAGATACAAAATAAGTCAAATAAACCCAATGAAATAGGGAAACTGAACCCTATATATATCCTCATAAATAAACCTAGTAGAGAGAGAAATGGGATATCCATCTCACAGTCCATTCCATTATCAATGAGTCAAATTCATCTCTAATAGTCAATCTATGGTTCTAATAATCATATACAAACTCACCAGAATATGTATGGAAAGGCCCACCCATCATTGTAGTGCTCCATAGTTAAGGGAGCCAGAATTATCATAGAGTAATTTCTCACCACTAGAGTTTGAAGATGGGGGATTACCACTGTATTGATAGAGGAACTACAACACATTTAGGGATGTGTTATCTCTATATTTATAAAGAGTATGGGGGACCCATGGCCAGGTGTGATAGGGGAGTACCAACCCATGCATATCTCTAAGGATCCTTCCATTGTTAAGCGTCACCTAAAGAATAATGACCCAATGAACATCTCAAATCATAACTTGTACACCATAAAAAGTATACTATCATTTTCTTCATTGAAAAAAACTCAATATAGGCTGACTCATGCCAAGATCTATGACCGGATGAAATAGATATGAGAGGAATAAAATTATGGATAGAATACATGGAGTGTTTGGGGGTACACATGGCATGTGACCCTACCTAATTTCCTAGTCATGTTCTCTGCTAGACATGCATTTGGAATCCATGTCATACCACATGGTATTTATAGGAGGTAAATGGTGTGTATGTTCACCCAAGGGCCTGGGTGTGTACACCACATAGACATTTTTGCGGGATAATTAAAGCCACATGGCATGTTCTCATGATACATAGAGTTTATGAGAACCTGGGTTCTTGGGTACATATAGCTTACACAAAACTAGCTACCCAGGTAGGGCCACATGGTATGTGTTCCTAGCCAAACAACATGTGATCTTTTACTTGGATGAAAACTCTAGTCACCGTAGACACTAAATTAAATGTAGTGTGTTCTTCAAAAATAAATAACTTGTAGTCATCCTCTTCACCTGGTCTTCACATGGATTTCATATATGCAATTTTTTCACCTCATGTGCTTTTTTACCACATGAAATTAGTGGGGGGGCATCTTCAACCATTGATTATGGGCCTTTGGTGGTTGAGAATCTGAATCTGGCTATCCGTTAGACACCCTTGACATTTTTATCTCCACTTGTCACTACTCTAGATTCCAGATCCATAAATTCCCTACCCACATCCCAAAAAAATCTCAATCAATCTTTAAATGATCATATCATGTATATTTCCTAAAAAATACATGAATCTGAGGGTTTGATCGTGTTCAATCCCTCAGTAGAAATGTTAAATTGTGGCCTCATCAAACAATGTTGAGGAACAAAAAGAGAGATGGGGGAAAATCACAATACAAAGGTGAATATATCATTGAAAAATCCTTATCATATAATGAACATATAAAAATTATATCTGGGGTGATATCTTGTGTAACAAAAGAGAGAATTTATATTAATGAAACCAATAATGCGGCATAGATCATATGAATTTTGGGAAATTATAGGAATAAATGTAAATAAATAAATCACTGTATAAAAAATGATATAAATCCAACAAATAAAATTCCCTAGATTAATTTATGATTGATTATTAGTGAATAAAATTTTCTCCAATAATGATGAAAACCTATTGTATTAATTATATATTGATCAAATTATCTTTCATCATCTAATTTTGAACCTCTAAAAAAGAATTCTCATTTTCCTCTTCTCAAATATTCATAGTGTTATGTGGCTAACCATAGAAATTCTCCATAATAGTCTATTTATAATGTTTTATATTTATTACATATCAAATAATATATATTTGTTATTTATTTATTTTAATCAAATGCACCTACTAATGGTAACCTCCCTCAGAATGTCTAATTTTGACTAACCGTAGGTCAGTCCTAGGGTAAACCCCATGTTCTTGAATCAACCATCGTCTCATGTTTTCCATATGATGTCATGAAGACTGAGAAAACCAAAAACACTAAAAAACGTGTGAATGGAAAATAAAATATGTTAATATTTTTAATATATTACATTCAGGATCCCTCAACACCCAAAAACTATACCAACTCGGAGGATTAATCTAAAAATAAACATAAAAATATTTAAAGGGAACATCAATCAAATCCTATGTCAGTAAATTCACCCATACATTAAGTATTTAATCCCTAAAAGTCATAATTTACACAAAAATGATGGGTATTGAGCCATCATATGGCTCTCACACTACTAGGATCTATCATGCATTCTCCAATGATAACAAAGCACCTGAACAAAAGGTATGGTCCATCCATGTAGGATCCTCTCCTACCAATCCCTAATCACCACTAGGTACTCTGTAAAGGTGGATCCATCCTCAATGACCTAATCCCCCTAGTCAATAAAGTTATTCATATCATGGATGTATCTCCTCGGCTGTAACACATGGAATATTTGATTCACCCAATATAACTATTGGGGAAATGCTGGGTGGTAAGAAACCTTGCCAACCCCTAGGATCTCGAATGGCTGGATGAAAATTAGAGATGTCATTCCTCCCAAACCAAATATTGGAAAAACATCAAGTGAAAACTCTCATAAAAACATAATCTCTATGCTCAAATTCTATGGGCCTATGATGTCAATCAACATATAATTTTTGTCTTCTTTGGGATATCCTTATATGCTCATGGATCAGTTGAACTTTATCTATTCATCACCTGAACCATATATATCCCAAAAAGAGATGTATTTATAATCTCAATCCAATATAAGGGTGACCTGTAGGTTTATCCATATAGGTTCTTTAAATTTTACTTGCCTATAGTTGAGTGATAGTTGTTATTATAAGAAAACTCTACCAATTTATAGTGATCTATTCTACTCTAGTTTATTTTTAACATGAAATATATCACAATTTATTACAATTTATGGATAGTATACTCAATCTAACCATCGACCTAGGTTTAAAATGTTGTGATCATCTATAAATGGGTCCCAAAAACCTCATAGAATCCTCTCTACAATAGTTAAATAAATATATCATCGTGTTTAGAGACAATCATCAGGGGTACCCCATAAATTCAAAAGATATTCCTCATGTACATCTTCCATAGACTCTCATCTGATCTCTTCTCGCTAATTGAATTGAAGTGTTTCAACTTCGTATGTTAATAAGAAATAACCCAGATATCATCATTTCCTGTCACTTTATGTGATAGAACCATCACAAATTCAATTGATATTCCATCCCATTTCCACTATAGAATCTGAAGAGGATATGATAAACCATCTGGAACATGGTTCTCAAGATTTACTTATAGTCATTTGTTACATCTAGAGATTATTTCATAAATTCCCTACCCCATTCCACCACACCAAAAATAACATTTAAGTTATTTCAAAATATTTTCAACACTATGATGTACATATAAGGTAGAATTTTGAATGTCACTCATCACATCCTTTCTCAATGTGAGTGGAATCAAATTCCATCCATGAAGAAAATATGATGTGATCCCCTCCGTTATAGAATTCATTAAATAAATCTGATGTTTTTATTTGTTCATGTGAAACCGTATAGTCAATGTCTCCGAATTGAAAATATCTCAGACTCAGAAGAAATGGAGGAGTCAATAGGAATAACTAAAGAAAAATTACACCCCACTCCTCTAATAGGTCCAACTTTAATGAATCCAACTACTTAAACACCTCCTCAACCAAGTAAGAGTGTTAAATACTACTAATGGAATCTTCCACCAAAATTCCCTTCCCAATAGTATAAACTATCTTGAAGGAAAATTCCATTAAGAACTCCAAGAAAGGCCTTTGTCTCTTATAGTGTCACTCTAAGGGAATATGTACCTAGGATTTTGGTGGTCTAAGTAAATAACAATATGATTTTATAGAATATGTTCCCTCCAAATATTTAGAGTAAAAATTCCAATAACAACTCAAAATCATGATTTAAAAAGTTATTATCATGGGGTATTAACTACGTAGCCCATATGAAATTATTTTCTTCAACTAAATCAACATTACCTCAAGCCCATCTATTGAGGCATCATAAAACAATACATACTTAATGCCTTCTTCTAGAAGTAACAATATAGGATAAATGGACAACCTATTCTTCAACACCTCAAAGGATATATTAAAATACTTTTTCTATGTAAACAACATCCCATTCCATAATAGGTTATTCAAAGGGGTGTGATATTATAGAAGTTTTCCAAAAACCATTTAATACCATACCAATATTTGAAAACTCTGCACCACTGATACATTCTTGTGTATCTCCCAATAAATCATAGAATTAATACTTATAGGTTTTATAGTTAATCCATGACTAGATATAAAAATCACTTAAAGTGATACACAGATCCAAAACATAAACTTCGAGAGCTTACTATAAATCTGGTTATCCTGGATTAAGCCTACGATAATGCTAATGTGCTATGCATGACCCTCCTCTAATTCATAGTAAATGAGTATTTCATTAATGAGTACAATAAATTTTTTTACCCAGTATGGTTATGAGATCAGATTTATTAGATCCATAAACATAGTTTCTTCATTCATTTAAAAAAAGAAATCCTCAATAACGCATAGTGTTTGTAGCGGCATTGGAATGTTTTCTTCAAAATATCATCCATGTGAAGCCCCAACTGGTAGTATCCAGACGTGAGATATATCTTTTAGAACCAACTCACACCTCACATATGGTAAAAGAGGTCACGAATCCTCATAAAGGGGTAATTAATCTTTATCATTACCTAATTCAAGAAGTGATAATAAACACCTAAACTCAAGATCATTTCTACATTTTTTCAAGAATAGAACTTGAGCTTCCCATAGCGACACACTGGTTCTAATGAAATCATTCTCAAAAAGTTCCTTCAACTATATCCATTGCTCGTGTATCTCTATATGGGCTATATGATATTCCTAAAAATATATCAATTTGGTCTTGAGGTTAAAGTCAATGTAAAAAATCCATCTCCCACTGCAGAGGTATCCTAATAACATTCTTGAGAAAATTCCATCTCCCATTGTGGGGGTAACTCAATGAGATCTCACTCACCCCTGAAAAAAAATGTCTTATCATCAATATGAAGGAATCTAAATTTTCTGTGATGATATTATATTTGGTCCCAAACAATATAAAACTAGTACATTTTTAATAACATCATATATTTTCATCATGATGACCAGGAGTTCCCATGAGATAATTTCTCTACTGAGTTCTAGATCACATTGTAGATAGATATGAAATATCAATGAATTGATCTATGTAGGATCCTCTATCCATAGATATTAGGATTAAGACATAAATGGGATATTCCTCTCACATAGAATGGATAATTTGATAAATTAATAACACATGCATGTTTCTTATACTACTGCTGGAACAGTAGAAAATATATAAATAATACCTCTAGTCATCTAGTGTACAACCTGTTCGATTCCTCCAAAGCATACAGTTGAACGCAGCCCCTACTGACATGTACCTGAGCATGGTGTGGGACACCTAAGAGTGGTGGTGAAATTATCTCATAACATTATCCTCCAATAGAATATCCTCCCTCTAAAGCTCCACCCGATCCTTTGCTAGCACTACCTCCCTTGGGGTCACCCTCACTATGCCCATGATATCTCAGATCATAGTACTACCTCTACCATGGTGGTACATCCATCATCTTCTTATCCTTCTTATCATTGTGGGTCATTAAAAATTATTCCATGTGACCCCTCCCATAACATGCATTGCATCATCCCTCACCTAGTGGGACAGATCCCTTATTTCCATGTTTATGTTGTAATGTGTGTGGTCCTTGATCCATGAAGCATACCCTGAAACTGCAAAGTCACCCTTCCATAGCTCAATATAATTCTGAATCCATGCATATCATAATCATTAAAAGTAATACTCATCCTAGAGTAAATTCTATAAATCTGGAAATGAGAGTGTCATATCGTCGTGTCCCTTCATCACTAGACTCCACCAGCACCTTGTAACTCCGTGAATAAGGATATCCATGTGCACAAACATATAATTAGTTTGGGTCTGAAAAATCCAAAATACTCAAACATCTAACCTAGTATGATCCTCTAACACCAAAGAATATATTACACCATATATCCTCAGTGTTTTATGACACTGAAACTGGCACAATGATCTAAGCCTACACGCATCATTAGTTTTCATTTCTAGTAACATATACTAATCAACATGAATTTTTTGTACTCCCTTACCACCTACCTCATGAGATGACCCCTGAACTAAGTCCTCTTCACTCAATAGATCATTAACATGATCTTGCACTAGTATCCTAGTTGGACGAATTCATAAATGCATCTTGAAAGTGATCAAGGAATACTAGGGTTTGATGAGAATATATATCATTATATAACTCATGAATTATAGTCAAAACACTCAATATTATATGATTCGTGTACCACATTTCTATACAACCAATTTATTAGAATTTTGAGTTGACAAATAGGTATTCAATGTGTTGGTGAGTGGGTACATCTGTTATCGCACCAACAATTGATTCCCTGACCTGAAATCCACATTCAAGACACTTTCACACCATTTCAATATGTACCAAAAATCATTAAAAGGGGAAAAATCCAAAAATCATCCCAAGGAATGAATTTATCTAATACCACTTTTTTATAACCTACCCCACCGGACCTCACCTAATTAGTGGAAGGTTGAGTGTGACATCCCCAGTCCAACATCCACTAGGCTAGGGGATGGAGACAAGAACTAAGAAGGTATAACATAAGTGGGTTAGAATTATCCTAAAGTACATGTATAGACACACACAACCATCCCCATGAAATGGTGTAATGCAATAATAAAAGATAATAAAAACTGTAGGAAAACCATGCATACAATCATATCTATGAAATACATCAAAGTATGATAGTGATAAACCAATGTAGAGAAGAATGGAAAAAATACATGCCCAACTTGAAAAATACCCAAGCTAACTAAAAATTAAAAAATATGAAAAATGAGAGATCCAAATCTTAATATCTTTTCTTGACCCATCGTATGCAATCAATACACCCATGTATCCCTAAGATCTACCGATGTCTCTGTCAATTTTTCTTTCATATTCTCCAAAGATGACATGTGTTGGAAAATCCAATGTTGGGGTGATTATATACAAACCCATAATTATTCCTTGAAAATCAAAATTGATAAATAAAAAGATATAAAAGAAGTTAGCTCAACCCAAATCAAGAGGGAAACGTAACCCAAACTATGTGTGTGTGTGTGTGTGCTCATAAAGAAACAGAGTAGAGAGATAAATGGGATTTATTTTACATATCCCAGACTGTAGTCTATGAGTCTTCTTGTAGCTCTAATACCCAGCATCATATGAAAGCTCACTAGAATCTATATGGAGGGGCCTTCCCCTCATCACCGCACTCAGAAGCTGAGAGACCCATAACTCTCATGGAGGACCTTATCACTATCGAAGCTCGAAGATATGGGAGTACCACTATATAGATAGTGTACCCATTACCAATATAGGTGACTAACATATATACCTATATAAATACTATGTGGTATCAATTCCATGATGAAACAAGGGAGTACCAACCTCAGAATCATTCTTAGGTTCCTTCCCAGATCACTACCATCACAAAACATCACCTAAAGAATAATCACACTCTAAACATGACACAATATATTTTTATTCAAAAGTGAAGGATAAAATCATTTTCTACATAGAAAAACAATTGGGATAGGCTACTCTCATTCCAAAATATGAATCTTGAAGAAAGATATATGATGGGAAAAAGATTCTCGAGGCAATACAAACATGTATGGGGGTCCATAGGCTTGTGACCCCATCACATCACATGTTCATGTTCTCTAATGGACACAGTTCATGAATCCACATCAAAACACATGGAATTTATTGGTCGAACATGTTTTGTGTGTCCACCCTGGTAAATGGGTGTGTACTCCAGGAACATAGATTTTCTAGCCATGTATATCCACTTGAAGTGTCTTCACATCACATCATGTGTATAACCACCCAGGGTTCTAGGTGTGTATACATGAAACAGGGATAGCTATCTAGGTATGTTCACTCAGTTTGAGGGATTTCCTATATGACATGTGATTATTAACTCAAATGAAAACCCTAGACACAAAAAAACTAAAGTACACATTTTGTATTCTTCTGCACTACACGATGTACACATATATTCTTTTATGGGTGTTCACATTAATTTTATATCCACCATTTCCACCACCTCTAATTCCTATTTACTACTATAAATTGATGGGGTTCATCTCTAACAATTGTATCTTGTACTCTGGTTGCAAGGAATAAAAATCCTTTTATTTGTATGAATCCCATTATGCATCATGTTTTGAGTGTTCTAGATCATGGATGCATGGTGTCTTCACCAACATCCTCAAAATAATCTTGATCGATCAAAAAATCATCATATCATTCATCATTCACACAATATCGAAGAATCTGGGGGTTCGATCATGCTTGAACCTACCCCATAATTGAAGTGTTTTGACCATGTGGGACAATGAAAATAAATGTGAAGAATAATAGGGGGAAAAACAATAACAAAGGTGAATCCATAATTAACTAATATTTTTCAGAAAAAAATCATATATAAAAGATATACATGGTGATTTCATGTGAAACAATAGAGTTTAATTGGATAAATGAAACCAATAAGGCAATAGGGCTCCCACGATGGTTGGAAACCCCCATGAGTCAAAGAAGATATATTAGTTCATGAATGATTAAAATCAAAAGGGCATAAATCCGTCAATTAAAATTACTTTACACAATTTTTAATCTACCATTATTGAAAAATTAATTCATGAATAATGAATAAGACTCGCTTCATTTCCTGCCTCTTGATCCACCTCGATCTAATCATTATTTTTCATCCAACCATGATCCCCCAATGAAGAACGCATGTTTTCCTCCTATAATATTCTCCCAAGTTTATACCACTATCCTTGAAGATTTTATATAATGGGTTATTTATAAAGGATTATATTTAGGTCATTTAAATAAAATAAATACTTTAATTATTTTAATTAAATGCACCCACCAATGGTCACCTCCCACGAAACATTTGAAGTCGACCAACCTTAGGTCATGCTCTAGGTAAACCACCAATTTTGGAATCAACCCTCATCTTAGATTTCGTATTTGTGTTCCAAATAATGTTAAAAACAAAAATACTAAAATGATGTGCATGCATATAATAAAATATGTTAATATTTTTAATATATTAATTTCATGGTCCACAAACACCCAAACATTATGCCAACTAGAAGGATAAATCCATATCTATATATATAAATATTCAAAATACAAATCCATCATAACTATTGTTGCTAAAATATAAAATTATCCATTGGAGTAAATTTAATCCACCCTTAATTTCACTTTCTCTACAATTAGTGCTTTAAAATCTAGTAATGGTATATTTTAAAAATATCTACTACTAAATCAGATTTGGTAGGTTGTCTTTACTTAAAACAGGGTCACTTGACCACATGATCAGTTGACATGGTCAGTTGGCATAAACAATGGTCAAGATCAATTTATTTCATTATGTGGTAGGTTCATGACTTCATGTAGAAGGTAATTTTCTTCATGTAGTCACTTGAATCTCACGAGGTAGCTTTATTGCTTCACATGGTCACTTATTTTGTACTCATGGTAGGTACATATTATTATAAAGTAGGAAGGAATTATTTTAGTTTTTATAAATACATATATACATAGTTAGTATGGGACAAAAAGTAATTCATCTTACCTATCACATGATTTTTTGTTTTTTCATAAGTCTGTTTAATCTCAACACAAGGAAGATGCGGATTCTTAGAGGCGGTAGTCCGCAAAAATACACATTCAATATTAGTTTGTTTTTATAAGTGGATAGAAAGGAATAAATGAGGGTTATTCCATTATTATATAAAAACACTTTAGGATAGTTTTAATACTTATTTAATTATACTAAAATAGATTTTTTTAGTTTTAAAATAATAACATATAGATGACAAACAAAAGCGAAGTAAGACACACTCATCAAAAGAATATAATATTGGGAACCTCCTTAATTTAAAAGGGTTTTGTGAAATATTAATTATGAAAAGTAAAAAAAAATTGGATAAGGTTCTAGTGGGGGAAAGGGTAGATTTTAAATAATAATTTTGAATGGATTTTGTTGACATCAAGTGGTGGAAGTGTCTTCTATTTATAAGTGAATAAAATGGATCTTTTGTGAATGTGAATTATTTTTTAATAATGGAATGACACTATTCAACGGACTATGGTACGAAAAGTGAGAAATAATCAATTTTGGGGTGATATAAGTTCAATAAATATTCAACAACATATTTCATAACATGTTTTTAACATTTTTCAGTTCATTTACCATTAGTTTTTTACATTTTACCATTTTTAACCATGGTATCTAGTTTTTAACCAATTATATTGTATTTTTTGAAAATAATAATGTAAAACTCTTTATGAATTTGGGTGTTATAAAAATTAATATCCATATAATGAAATTAAATTTATAAGTATTATCAAATTAATTTTTTAATTACAATATTTCATATATATAAAACTTTTTTTTGGAAGAATAATGTTTTAGAAAATATATATTGATAATATTATTTAAATTTTAATAACAATTTAATGTGTGTTAATATAAATATATTTGTGTTTAAAAATAATATTAGAGTTACTATTTAAATTAATTTTATTTAATTTACTAAATCAAAATTACAAAATATTAGTAAAACAAATATTTTAAAATAATAGTTTCACCATTATCATTATTTTTAACTTTAATTTTAGTAATCTAACTTATATTCCTAAAATAAGAAATTTACATAATTTCGATGTTATGATTCCAAATATGGAATCCATTATACTAGATAATAGTTCTAAATGTAAGAAAAATTTAATTTTCATATTAACACACTTAATGTGTGAAAAAGAGTTTCTTGAAAATGTTTTACTCCAAGAATAAAATGGTCATTTTTTTATTATACAATTTTATATAATTTTTATAAAGTGTATACTTCTATTAATACATTCCAGTTTAATTATTGTAATATAATGATAATAATTTATAATATTATTAAGGTAACATGGTTGTCCATTTAGTTGGATGTTTCATGAAAGACAAGATAATCACATAGTATTTAAGTAAGAGAAATTAATTAGTAATATCATGGGTCTTTAGATTCTACCCCATTATAAATAAGTTCATATTGAAAACATTCTTAAATGGAGGAAAACTTTGAGGGTACTTTTCTATTATCAAATCCTCTAGTTCTCATATTGTATCCTCAAATATATGATTCTATTATATAAATTTGACTATATGAGTGGCCTTGTTCCCTAAAACCTTGTTTATTTGATCCATGATCTCCATAATATGTTCATAATATAAATATTCAGGTTCTAATTATAAAACTATTAGTATCAGTAAATTCTAAGGACTGAGTATTTACTTCTTAAAAATTATTTACATAACATTTTGTGAACTTGAGAGATATGTGGAAAGAGTTTTATGTCATAGGATAAGACCCTAAATGATCAAGGATCTATACAGTACTTATGTATCTTGGGATAAAAATCTATTTCTTCCCAAATCCCATAACCGTGTTCAAGGAGACATTTGAATGAATACCTTTTGAAAAAATTAAAAATCTACATATCATTTATGATTATCTAAATAAATAATCATTAGACTTTGTTCCACATTAATATTCTAGTTGATGGTGTGGGAATTCATTATCATTTCATGGATAAGGTTATAACCTAAAATATTCCTCTCTCCAACTTCACCCGATCAGATTGGATTCTTATGTCTCTTCCAATAATGATCCCCATATGGTTTCATATAAATGATTGAATGGAAATTGTTGTTATATGATAACTCTAATAGGAGTGGTGTTGATCCCATTATCCTTTAAAATCCATGGAACATGATATCATCATATCATCTATAGTTTTAATGGTACTCTCAAATAGAACATCTATATAGGGACGTAAATTAGTGATAAATCTCATATACGTCTCTAATAATTTCTAAATACATATCCAAAACCATGAGGTAAACATTAAATATTGATTGGATGCAATAGATAGTGATACTCCACAAAACCTTAAAACATCCCTTATTTATATCATGGAAATTTAGTAAATATTTAAATCTTCATTGAAGGAAATAAAATGTGATAAATTTGTAAGGAGATTGACCACAAACAAAATGGAATTCATTAATTTATGTTTCTTGGGGAGTCCAATGATGAATCACATGGTGATGGTTTTCTATTTCCATACTATTATGTATAATGGTTTCTACTTACCCTTATAGTTTTATCATTTAGACTCACCTTGACTTCATACCAACCATCAAGATATATATTTTTCAATTTCACTCTTCATGTTATCTAATCATATATTTTTCAAATATCTTCACGTATTTGTACTTCCATTATGATAATAGAGGGATAATATATGTGCACTAATAAAATTTCCATTCTTCAATTAAATATTTTTTGAGACACATATCTGGGTTCCAAACCATATAAATCCATATTTATCAATGTTGAACTCTAAAATATTAACTACCTTTCTCTATCTCACAACATCATTATAATGGGATTAATTGATATTCATGTGAATGAAAGGTTGAGATTTCAATTGGGAAAGACAACATTTCTCCCCTCCCATTATGACTTCATGATTCAAACACTACAAATTAATGACTATTGGGTCTTTTTCAATCCAAAACATAGACATGGTATCGCGTTATTTTCAACTCATATCATCAGACACCTTATTTTCCTTCCAAGGGTGTTAATGTATAAGTTATAATATTTTATTAATTAAAACAATATATTTAGTGATTATTCAACTACTTATATGTTAATATATATTTCAATATATTTTTATCAGTATATATAATACACTTTCTTACATAGAGATAATGTTGCCAAATCATTAATGTGAATATCACTATTTGCATCTCTAAATCGTGTGTTGGGTAATTTTTCTTATAATTATTTAATGGGAATAAGGCATAAGAAAATACCATGTGTATATAAATGATAATTCATCCCATGATCATTATTAAATCACCACTATTTATTACAAACACATCCCTGCTATAGGGAATTGTATCTATAAGAGTAGTGACCAACCTCTTTTTTATTTCCTAGAAATTTTCTTCACATTACATAGTATTAATGATATTTAATACCATACATGTTAACATAGTTATTGTATTTTGTTACCATGATAAATTAATCACAAATCATTTCTAGTATCTAGATAACCTAAGAAAATTGTAGATATTTATAACTATGGTTGGCCAAGGCCATTGCTTGATTACTTTCATCTTTAATGGATCTACTGATATTTCCATTCTAGTTATTACAAGAAAAAATGGTAATTTCTATAGACATAATTATAACATGAGGAATTTGGTAGATATTTACTCATTTATCTATGTATTTAACACAATACATATATGATCTTCCTGATCATACTTTCTCTTTGAATAAAATTTAATATCATATATAAAGGAAACAAGAAATTGGTAAAGGTAGTATCTAAACACTATATTAATTATATCGAAGAATATATCTAGATAATTCATAATTCAAATGGTTATCAATATAAATTCATAATTTCCATACCTCATATTTAAATTTATTTGGGAAATATCCCCAATTTTGACCTTTAACTAATGATATCTTGATCAAAAGTCATTATTTGAGATATATCAAGATCCTCTAAGTAGATGAAATAGATAATCAATACAATTTAGAGGATTGTTGTTCATAATTTTTAATTTATTATTCTATTTATAATCAACTCAATGACACATCAATCCATCCTTTTTTTCATAAAGTGGACTAGTGCACCCCCACGGTGAAGCACCAGTGCGTATAAGACCATTGTACATATTCTCTTGTAATTGCATCTTTAATTCCTAAATTTCAATGACATTCATTCAATATGATATCTTGGTCATAATCCGGGATCAAGGAATGAGTTCTATTAAAAAATCAACTACACACTCTATGGAACGACTATGTAGTTCAGTTAGAAAGATAATGGTATACTCCAGTAAAATAAGCACGCCATCAATGGTGACTTCCTCAAAAATAATTTTTAAGAGTCTTTAATTATTGGTTATCATAACCCATCCTATAGAATTTTATTTCATTAATAGAACATAATAATTTGTTCGTTAATATTTCATAATATTTTTATAAGAAATGTGATCTCTTTATTCTATATAATTTCCCTCTAATAGAAGGGAACCAATCCATTTTTAAATTCACATTATATTTATCGAAAGGCTGGGTAATATGATTTGCATGAAGATCTGTCCTATATACATATAAATGGGATATAATAAGCAAATTCATTAATTTTTTATCAATAATTAAACATTTATCCATCGGGTTGGTGATCTGATATCCTTATAAAAAATTCAAGATAAAAATGTGTGGGTTGAATAGGATACAAATACAACACTCGTAATTCTTGAGTGGATGGCTAGTGTTCCCCACTCCAAAATATCATCAAATATACCATCCATGGTTTTGTTTGTATATGAATTCCCATATCATAGAAGTTTCTAGTGCCTATTATTCTTACTAGCCTTTGCATTAGGTAATTGACTCAGATAATATCCAAGTTCCCTATATTTGGGATAGTACATAATCAAAGGTACTTTAGGATGAACATTTTTTCCACTAAATGTGTCTACAAATATATTCACTTTTACTTACTATTTTGTTTCTATATTCCCTCTTTTAACAAAAATATAACATATCCTATATCCTTTGAGACACACACACCCCAAGGCATCTATTCCCATATTTTTACACAAATAAAATTTAACATTCTTTCATCCATCATATTTCTCACCCAAATTTAAATGAGACTCCATACTTCTCATAACTAGTTTTGTTTGTATTTCAACTATGTTCATGTTGTTAATCATGATTTCTAAAATATGGTTTCCTATAATAAGGCGATTTCAAACACCATCTCTTATGAAATTTGGATGCTTGTTCAGAAAAGATTCACAATTTTTTTGACACCCATTTAAACTCTATTCATCCAAGATTCATTGATTACTGAAACCAAATGGAGTTAACATTATTGATGAAAATTTAACATCATAATAGAAATATCATAAATTATCCCATGAAAAATCATCCAATGAATTTCAATCATTTAAAAAAATTCATTTTATTTTTTTAACCTAAAACACTCTCAGTTAAATCACAGTTTCTTTAGATATACTTCTCTCATGATTCATATCTTCATTGAATAATATAATAAATCCTTCATAATTGTATGTAGAGAGAATTTTATTAACATTATAATATCCCCCAGGAGTGTCAAACAAGTTGTACAGTTAGGCTTCTTTATCATACACCATGTGATGATTGAGTTAATAACTAATACACCCCATTATTGTTTACTACCCCTAGGTATACATATCTCAAATCCTATATCCACTTGTAGTATCTATATAATATTTTTATTTCATTTAAATACATATAATCTAATCTTTACCAAAATTTCTAGATGTCATCCTAGACATAGACTCATACCAAGGGTTTTCCCTAAAGGATTGTGAACTACTCCTAAAAATAGAAAAACTAATATTCAGAAATAACTAAATCCTCATTTGATAACAACCAAAGAGATGACAAATATACATAACTTTACAAGCATTAATTTCACTATTTTAATAATATATCTCATAAACCGTCATACTACCTGATTAACCAAATGTTTAGTGTATTCGATATTTCTATATAAACATGTTATTTTACAACACTTGAAAACATTAATCTATAGTCACACTCCTCTAGAGCCTTTTATAGTAAAATAACATTATATATTTATCTTCATATTCTAAGGATTAAAACATATTAAATGGAATCCCTTAGACACTCAATAAGGGGAAAACATATAATAATGTGGAATATCATAAACATGATGGAAAACATCCAAAAGTCAATAAATATCATATTATGTTATAATTAGATTGTAAATAATAATCATAAACCAATATATACAAAAATATGATCATAAAAATATTATTAAGGGAACATGAAGGTTTTTACGTGGCTCAGAATAAATCTCAATGATCATAAAACATGTGAGTTTGACATACAGGTGTGTAATACTTTAAAAAACATGTATCTTGAGAACATGGAATATCATGAAAGTAATATGTATAATTTAAATGTGGAATAACTTGATAATTAAAATCTAAATGTGTAAAAACTATAAAAATAGTAAATCCTTTATGATAGAACTTATTATTCACATGGTTATGTGACCAATCTCATTATGTCCAATCCTAAAAATGTGAGTAAATTCATTATGACCGCACTATTTTGAAAAAATGAATTATATATATGTATGACTATATAGTGTCACTAAAAATAAAACAATCCTATATTTTAAGAAATATTTCTCCATACATATATTTTATTTCTTTGATATATTATGTAATACGCAACCCCTAGTTTAAACGAACCGCATTATACAATAAAATATCATTATGTGATTGTTATCATCTATCCATTTGATTGGAGGGTAATTATAGGGATATATAAACTATGAAAAATGTATTGTTAAATATTCAAAAAATTAATTCATTATTTTTAAATTAATTAGAAATGGAAAAAAATATTTTAGAATAAGTGAGTTGTTTTTCTGAAAAGAAAAATATTCTTACATGCATAATGTGTTTTCATATTAAAAAATTAAATTTGTCACTATTCGTGATTAATTTTAAATATATATATATATGTATGTATTATTCAATAAAAAAAATTAACTATCATATAATTTCTTTTCTATGCATGGTATGATAAGATATCCAGTTTTATTCTTAAAATTGTATTTTTCTAAAAAATAGTTTTCCGCGCGTTATTCATACATATTTTAAAATTAATTTTTCCACATATAGAAATTTAATTTGATTAATTGGATTAAATATTTGGAATTATGATTTTAAAATTTCATAAATTTTTGCCTTTTATTTTTAAGAATTATGAATAGTAAATTTAGTAAAATTTATCACCTCATTAAAGGGTAAATTGGGTTAAAATATGTTAAAACTAAGTGATCAAGCCCTGAGATTTCAAATTAATTCTTATTGAATGAAAATAATTAAAATATTATAACCTTAGGAACTAAATATACTTTTTTAGGGTATGCTTTTCCATGAAAATAACCTATATAATCTTTTTATGAAAGAAAAAAATTCCCCTCTTAAATTTAAATACCTATTATGTGTCAACATATAGAAAAAAGAAAATTATTACTAAATATAAATATCTATTTTAATAAAAATTAAATTTTATTTCATGATGTAAATTTATATAAAACTTTTAATAGTTATATCGTTAACATAAATTCTTATGCAACACTGACATAGTAATTATTCCACTAACATAAAAATAAAATAAATTATTTTAAAAATATTAAATATAACATAATTTGAATGATTTGATGTGTAAAATGAATTTTATTGATTAATATGATATATTAGGGTTTATTAAAATGATTATATTTAAATTAAAACATTATATTTATGTATTTTATGTAAAATTAAATGAATTATGATGAAAATTAATTTAATTAAATTTTATGAAACTAATATTTTCTTAATTTATTTAAAAATAATAATATATTCAAAGTGGGAAAGCGGAAAAATTATTTTCTAAAATGTAACTCCTTGTACATTTATAATCCGATTAGAAACTTATAATTAAAACTATATCCCTTTAAGAGTGAAAAAATATATTACTTTCGTTAATATTAGAATATGTTATGTGAAGAGTTAAACAAAAAAGATAATGTAAAAAACACCACATAAACCTAAAATAATTCTATTAATGGATAGTATTTCAAACCCATACTACCTTCTATTCATTTTCTTTTCCATTTTTAGGTATTTTTCATCATAATAACATTATTATATTTTAATCTTTTAAAAAATTCCAAGATTTACCCTCCCCGTAGTTATGAAAGAGTGTATCTCATTTCCCTTATTAACACAACTTTGATAATTATATCTCAACCAAAGAATAAAAATTATCATCTAAAAATAATTAGCCACATTCTATAGGTACTATTCCACGAAAAAATACTAACCCTAGAGTCTTCAAGAGGACATTTAAAGGACTTGTTTCAAAGAAGATGTAATCTTCCTACTGATCACTTTCATTTTAATTATTCATTTACATCCTATAAATATATTAGGTTATTAATTAAATAAAAAATTCAGATTTATAAGTATTATTAAATTTTATTATTATTACGACACCACTATTATCCTCATTCTCTCACATTAAATGCAATGTGAAAGTATTTTTCGTGCATACATATGGCTTACCGTCTCCATTTAGCGATAAAATTCTTTTTTCATCACTGTATTTTAAGGATGATTATTAGGAGGGGATTGAAATTTATATATGATATTTGTGAAAAAAATTATTATTTTTTAATGATAATATCATATCATTCTTATTACCTTCAAAAAGTTACAAAAATGATAATGTCATCCATGCGTATGTGTGGATTACCACATCACTGAAGTGATGTGATTTGTTTTTTTATGATTTATATGGTTAATAATAAAGAATGATTTTAGAATTATATATGATTTATATGTTATAAAAAATATTTTTTAGTAGTTATTTATTATTTATCTTTATTTCATTCCATCCATCAGAAACTGAAAACAACATTCATGCGCATGTACGACCTACCATCTCCAATTACAATGTATTTCTGTTTTTTATCTACAAATATTATGAAAGAATATAAATATATATATATATATAATGAATATATATATATATATATTTGTGTGTGATATTTAGATAATTATTAAAATTATTGTAATAATTCAACCATTATTAATATACAAATACCAATACTACCAAACCAAAACATTCATGAAAAAGGAAGCAGTTATCACCCAGAATATTGATTTCAATAAATAAATTATTATAAATAGTTTTTAAGATGTCAAAATTAAATCATACATGGTACGATATATATTATAATGGTTATATAAATCATATATAATAAATATATACTTATTATATAGGAGCATCTAAAATGAATGAGGAAAGGAGATACTTGAGGTAAGGTATTTTTGTCTCACTTTTATTTTTGGAGGAAAAATATTATATTAACAAATTATTTATTTTGTATTGTGTATATATTACCCATGAATTCCTCCTGATATTATTATCATTAAAAATGAGGTATATAAATTTTAATATATGTTTATTTTCATCATTTTGATTACAATTCAAATGTTTCCAAAGTGATAATGGTTTTATGATATAATATCATTGTTTATTATGATTACCTATGATTATGATTATAATTATGAATTATTATGATCTATATCTTAATAATTAAATATATTTTATTATACTATTTTTTTGATAAATGGAATGTTGTACTTTCATTTTCCTCTATTTATGTACTAAAGTGTCTAAAATAATTTTTAAGGAAGAACTAACTTTACTTTTCTCGTTGATAAGAAATAAATTATCTTAAATGTATATGTTAAAAAATGGTTTAAATAATTTTATTACTATTAGAAAAACATATTTTATAAAACAATTTATCCATGTTTTAATTAATAAAAAACATTATAAAATTAATCTTCTTTTCATTTTCCAAATGAGGTGATTTTTTAATTTTTTACAGAAGAGTTAATGGTATGATTTATTTTAACTTATATTTAATGTAAAGAATTTCCCATAGTCATGAATGGTCAATGATTTTATGATAAATCAACAAGTTTACATTTTTATTTTCAACGAAATATTTTCATTAATATATGAATTTTTTTAATTTTAATTATTCGATTTTAATATGGAAAATATATTTACCATGAGAATTTTCTAATTGAATTTTTATTGAATTTTCATTCATCAAAAATAATAACCATTTATGATGCTTTGGTTTTACTGGGGATATGAACTACTAGTACCATCCTTATTCATTATCTTTATAGTTCAGGATTTTTATTATGATATTTTTATGAAATCCATTAATTTTAAGTGGGTTATTTTATAATAGATTGATGAAATGTTTATAAAACCTGATTTCTTTACCATGGTTATAAAATGATAATATGATGAATGTTTAATTATTTTATGGAACACAAGTATACAGTTTCTATTATGTGATGGGTGAGATAAAATTTTATATACCTCTAATTAATTGGTAATTTTTAACATATATTGTGACAATCTGGGAAATAGGTTGATGTTCTTCCTCCTCTATGGGAAACAAGTTGTTGTACTTGATCCTTAATTCCAAAAAAGTCAATATGGTTGATCTACTATGGGAAATAGGTTCATGTGCTTGATCCACTATAGCAAAGAGGTTTTGATGTATTGTCTTTTATGATTTTATGGTCTTGGTTTTTAACCATGAAATTTTAAATGGTTTCTATAATTATGATGTTTCTACACTTTAATGATGTCAAAAAATAATTCATGATTTAATTTTGATGGTTCCATACGCTTATGAATCTTGAATTACCAAATGATAAACCTTTATTACATGACTCATGTTTATGATATTTTAAATATTAGTTATATACTTTTTATGTTATGGTCATGATCTCATACCCTTATGATTTTCCTATTCTTTATTATGATCATTGATTTATATCTCCCTTATTAACCCTTACTAAACATCTGATCTAACACTTTCTTATGTTTTCATTCCATAAGTTATGAATAAAGGTATTAAGTAGGTTATTTCTATGAATAATAGTAAATGGGAAGATCTATGTGTGAAATTATGAATATCGTTGATGGAATTAGAATACAATGTATCTAGTCTACAAAGACACTAAACATGCATGGTCATCAGGCATGTATTTGTAAAATGTATTAAGTATTTATTTAAAAAGATATAAAATGTATTTATTAATATTTTAGGCCTCTAAAGATGGTATCATAGAACGATTCACTAAATATTTAGATATTTGGATTATAAAATAGATGTGAGAACCATATGTATAAATCTAAGTATAGGAAACTTCCTAATGTTTTGGTAATGTCCATGGATAACTTAGGTTAAACCTACTATCCCATAGAGTCAGAATAAGGTTTCATTATTTATACATTATATGAATTATATTTCATGATAATATGATCTTTCAATCTGATTATTATATCTTGTTGCTTAAATATTACTTTTGTAGTCAATGGATGGAACTATAAGACATCGTTTTAACAAAGAATGTGATGGAAAATTAAATGATTGTCCACAAGAGAAACCAAATGAAGTAGGAACTAGAATTTAGAATCATATAATTATACTCACACAAAATTATTACAATATGAATAATGTTTGGATTCCAAATGATAAATCATAGGAACAAAAAACTTTTGAGTCTTTCATGAGGAAACACCCACCTTCTATTCGAGTGTCTTTAAATCCACTAGTAGCTGTGCGATGGATCAACATCACTATGAAAATATTTTATATTCTTAAGTAATCAAAACATGAACAATTTACCCTATTCATTTATCATTTTGAAATTGAATAAATAAATGGTTGAATCTTGTTAATAATTTGAGACAAGATGAAGAAAATGAATCTGTGTAATGGAATGAGTTTAAAAAGATATATTTAGTATTTACTTCCCTCTTGTTCTATATAATAATATAGATAATGAATTTATTGAGCTGATGTAAAACATCGACCCCAATTTCCTAGTGTCGGTGCATTATTTTAATACATTGGCATGATTGTAAGGAATCAAATCCCAAAGGACCAGTCAGTTTAGTAGTCTTGTAAAATAGATTACATATGTGAAGTTTAAATTACAATTCAAATCATAAAATACATCATTGATAAAACTTTAAGAACTCCATAATTCTCTTAGCTTAACCCTACCTATCAATTATAATACACTTCCTAGAATCTTGTAAAATAAAAAATAAGAAATGGGTGAGCTTATATGCTTAGTAATGTTAAACAATACTGCAGATTCTTTCAATAATAGGAATAATATTTTAAGAAAAGGTATAAAATTATTACACAAGACTTTTAAACATTATCTAATACATAATATGGAAAGAATAAATCAAATAATGTCATTTAAACACTAAAATTTATATTCTAGTAGTCTAATAATAACTTGCAACATCAATAATTAAACTCATTATGAGGGAATGTAAATTTTCAGACATCTGAAACATACCGTCGAGGCCTCAGCCAAGACATCTAAAAATAAATGGTTAAGGCATCATCCAAATCCATATATGAAAATAAATGGGCAAGGCCTCAGACAAGTCCATATCTATTTTGTCCCATGATACATACTGATTAATCTAAGGGATATAGCAGGTCCCTCCTATCACTTACTAAGTCCAATTAATTCCTCTTATGAAAAGGGTGAAATGTAACATAAGCATTCATATTAAAACTAGAATATGAAATGTTGAAACATTATATATAAACCATGAATATTATAAAAATAGAACATCCATAGTAAAATATATTATAAAACTATAAATATAATATGTAAGATTTTATCATAATAATTCAACCATAAATATGCATAAACCCATCAAAGGATGTTGACAAAGATGAAAAAAAAAATCTAATAAATTCATTAGACATATTTGAGGGAAATGTCAATGTTTTAATTTGAAATCATTTAGAATCCACATAATTATATTAGAATAAATTTCATAGGAATATAACCTTGTAATATTTTAAGGAATGATTCAAATTGTTAAGGCATAATAATGGCGGAAAATAGAAGCTTGCGCCATATAAGTTGAAATACATTCTTTCCTTAATTTTTCAAAAAGATTATAAATTACCTCATTTTGAAAATGATAGAAAGCTTTCTTTAAAAAATTATAAAAATTAAAAAATGGGTAAATATGACACTAAACAATTTTATATAATATTATTAATTACATTATAAGAAATATAGACATTAATTATAAGGATGTTATAGTAGATACTTACGTATAAACAACCTCGAGTAAGAGTTATATTGTGAAATCAAACCTTACATAAAAACATAAAAACATTTGTTTTTTAATAATTTTTTAGTAAAATTAAAAATACACTTAAAATGTTCTTTATAATCCTTTATAAAAATATAAATAAATATGCATGATAGTATAAAAAATATTGAAATGGAGAAATAATTAATTCATCAAACATTCAAAGCATCCTATAACACTTTGATCATTTATGTATTAATCCCAATATCTTCAAATAAATTATTAAATACCCTGAATATAAATTTATTCATGAAATAAAATTTAATAGGGGAAGTAAACCACCACACACAAGAAATAGGTGATGAACAAGGCTTATATCTCAGGAAAATTTAATGTGGGACGAAATTCCCTTACCTTTGGTACGATACTCTCCATACATGTCTAAAACTCTTATATTGTGGTTTTGAACATATTATTTACTTCTAACAGAATCATAATAATATTTATTATATCATATATGATTCATTTATGACTTTATATTACCTGTTTATTAATAATTTCCAAGTTAAAGCAACTTTTCTGGTAATAATCGCTTTATTTATCATACGTATTTTGACTTGTTATTATTGACTGTATTACATATATCATGATTTAATTACATAGATAATTTAAAAAATTATTTATATATAATATATATTTATAATATAAATATACATAATAGATAGATATATGAAATGTAATACTCCATTCATGGAGACGGTAGGTCATACGTACGCATGAACATTGTTTCAGTTTTCTTATCATATTGAATGGAAGTAAGTGAAAAAATATATTTACATACATATATATTTTATTCAAGTAGAATAATTATTTCATATATTTCATAATTATTCATAATATATATTTTTATAATCATTCTATAATGGTGAATGTAGAATATGAATTTTTTTGTGTCGTGGAGATAGTAAGTCGTTCCTACGCATGAGCGACGATATCTTTTCCTTAATGGTTAAATGGTATGGAATTTGATGGAATAGTAATTGTAATGAAAAAATATAATGTTATATTTATTATTTAAATCCTTTATATACATTGTTATACCTATTAATGTAAATTATATATGAAAACAGTTTACACCATGGCATGGAGATGGTAAGCCACACGCACGCACGCATGGTGATATTATTTTTCATGGAATGGGTAAAATGAAGAATATTGTTGTCCCATAATCATAATAACATATCATAATGTATATGATAGTGAAGTTATTAAATTATTATGTAAAAAAAATTAGATTTGGAAGTATATGAAGAATATAATTTTGAATAGGTTAATAAAATGATTACATCTTCTTAGATTATCTCTTTTTGATTTGCACTAAATGACTTTTTAGGATGGCTTTATTCCCAAATTTTGGACTCTAGGATATATTGAGGGAGGTTGGGAGAGGAAATGGTTTGTGTTTGGATGAAGAAGATTGATTAAGATGTGTGAAATAAATAGAAGGAGAAGTGCCCTTTTATAAGACAGGTGAGGGCCACTTTTGGAAAATCTTAAATTATTAATTTATTATAAATTGGTTTTCAGTTTCAAATATCTCCAAAGTAATTTATTTCGATGCTAAGATAAGTATGGGTCTCAATATCATCAAAAAATGAATTTTAGACATGTTTAGGTCATGAAATTAACCTTATCTTTTGTATTTAACCCTTAGTAAAAAAAGTTTAACACTTACCATATCTTCTTCTATTTTTACACAATAGGCTTAAGATAGTTACAATAAAATGGCAAAAAAACACCCAATTAGATAAATTATGAAATTTTTTACATTTCTAAATCTATGTGGAATAACCTTATATTTTTTTGAATTTTATATCATTTAATAAATTAGTATTTATTTTAAAATATCATTTATGTCAATTTTAATAATATTTAATATTTTCATTTTTAAAAATATCAAACCTATGTGATAACTTCTAATCAATAATTCCATTATGTCCATAACACATATAAGGTGTCTATAAAATTATTTTATGTCATTAATTAGGTCAAATTATAGTTTTTATGTTTTTAATGTCATTTATTTGATACCTAAATTAATTAAACAATTATTGCATCATCATTGTGTCACCATTTAATTCTATTATTTAGTGTATAAAAATTATAAATAGATTATGACTATGTATATAAATGTCTTATATTAATAAATAATATTTATAGTAGACTGTATTACATATATAACCTTATATAAAAATGAAAATATTTATTAAAATTTGAATGTGACATTTTAAACGCTTCATTAAATAAAATATAATAAATGTCCTAATATGGAACAAGTGGCTTAAGAAAGATCATATTTCTGAGAAAAGGATTATTTGGGACGAAAAATAATTATCCAATGAAATTATGACATGTGTTAGGGTAATTTTATATTACTATAATATTATTTTTACCTTTAATTAACCTATTTAACTTTAACCGTGGTAAATAAAATTCAAAATTTTCTATTCACTAAAAAATATTTTGATCCTATTATACAAAAAATTTTATATTGATTAAAACCATATATATCTATTTTTTAAATTCAATTCATAGAAAAGGTTAAATCACATTTAATACTAATCTATAAATGTGGGTAGAAGGTTTGTAAAAAGATGTTAAAAAGTTCAATGAATTTTTATATCAAATTCAATTATAAAAATGATTTTAATGACTCCCATTAGGTTAATATATTTATTATTTATCTATTTTTACTTTAAAATCAATTTAAATTAAAAAAATTATGTAAATGAAAAGTCTGTTTTTTTACAATATGTAGTGTTTTTCACAATTCATAAAAAATTTAATGTTTTCAGAAAAATAAAAAAAATCACTCTAAGATAGTTTTGGTATTATGAATTCACAAATAAATTCTATTTTACAAAATTTTAGAAATAAGTGTGTCTAAAATTAATTTTATTATTATTCACAAAAGGAAATAAAAGTAGTTCCTTTGAGGAAATGGTATTTCTAAACATAAAACGTTTTTACCAAAACATATAAATTTCATTATAAATATGTTTTATTTATAGAAAAACATTATAAATAACATTTAAAAATTATTCATTACTATTTATATTAATATATTTAAAGGATAAGTTATAAATATAACATTTAAATAATTATAACCCAAAAGTGTCATTTCATAGAAACCCAGTCTTGTTTGTTACGCAAGACAAGTCAGTTTTGTGTGAAACACAAGCTATTGAAGATAACATACCATGAAATATTGGGGTGTTACATCCTCCCCTCCATCAATAAATTGTATCCTTGGAATTTAAAAAAGGATTCAAATCTATGGTTTGGACTTTTCAAAATATCTTTTTTGAAATCCCACATTCGAAATGAATTACTAATAGATCCATTTTAAATTAAATAAAGGGAAGTTTGAAATTCACCGAAGATAACACATAATAGGGTTCCATGTCAGAAAATATGGACATGATAGAAAAATCTAATCATCATGTTCTGATGGAGAGTGATAGAGAACCTGATGAGAACACTGACAATCACAAAGCTATAAATTTGTGATAATCTAATGGACCATTTTATTTATCATAAAAAGGACTAGGATAACATTTTTTGATTCAAGACCATTTCCCTAGAGTTGAAGAATTTTTTTACTATTCATAAAAGCACCAAATTGATTTCTTTCAATGTCATAATCTTAGACTCATTCTTTGGTTGTGCTTCAATCTATTTTCACTTCATCCCTTACACCTGGAAATGAATGTTCCAAATTTATTTTTCATGCCTGATATACTTTTGATATATTATAAGGCCCACATGTATTTCCTTAATCCTCTAAATATTTACTGAAACAAGAAAGGATAGACAAAAGTCTCTAATGAAACATACTTTAACAACAAACAATAATATCCAGTGTTCAACTTACTCCATTCTAACCAGAATACTCAACCAAAAAACTTACATCCAAATCCATAATAAAAAAAGTCTCTAAATTTCCAAAATAAATCTTAAAATTATATTCACCAAAAAATGTAATGTAGATCTTATTTTCAATCACCAAATATTTGATCACCTTTAAAAACCTTAATGAAAATTTACATTCCTACAAATTGTTAAAGAAAAATTATTACAGTACTATTATTATATATAACATTATTTTTATAACCAAAATATAATAACATAATTATTGAATCCAAAAATATAACTAAATTAATTATTCCCCTTCGACTGTAGTAACAACATAATATTCACCTTGATCCATTTGCATCTTCTGATCCATATTTCTTGGATGCTTTTGAAAATAATTTTCATAATGTACCATCTATTTACAATTATAGAATTGAAAATTTATATATTCTGTATTTCCATTTCAATCATGAGAATTATGGTCTTTCTCACCACAAATGAAACAAAAACATTTTCCTTTTATAAAGGCACTATGGTGTTTCCTTACACAATTTTCACATGTGCGAAAATCCTAAATTCCCTTCTTCCCATTACTTATCTCTTGTTCCACAATTCTCTTATTCTATTGCATTACCTTACAATCATAGCACATATATGATTCATTTTATGTCTTGATAGAAAATGATACTACATGTTTGTATACTAAGAAATTTAAGGAGATAAGTTCCTGTTATAGGAATGTTATTAACACATCAAATAATTGATAAATATAAATTATTGGGTTATGTATATAGTCTGAAAAATTCCTTTCTAACCATGGGAAGCTAGTGTCATACTTTGCAAAATTATCATCCTCTTTTTTTCTCAGAGTTAGTAATTGCCTTTCCATATAAGCTCAATATTCTCAAGGAAAGTAATTTTCTAAGAATATTTTTTTAGACTCCCTGCATTCTATATTTTCTAATTCTTCATATTCGTTTTTTTAATTAATGATCACCATTGATCTATATATCTTAAGAGATAGTAAACTACCATGAAAACCTTTTCCATTTCATTACTTCCCAAAGTAAGAAATATTTTCTCTTTGGAACTTATCCATTTATTAGGTACAAATGGATTTGTAGTCCCATTGATTTTTGGAGGTTGTTATCTCATGAAGCATTTTAACAATGATCCTCTGTGCTGTGGATCAGGGTGCTCCATAAGGGTAAGTTTATTATTCATAACCTATGTCAGTTTTCCAATTATGATTCTAAGTTGTTCGACACTAACTGTATCTCTAACTCCACTATAATTCTCTCACATATAAATTCAATCCCTACATGGATTACGTGTGTTGATTCGGTTTTCATTCCTTTCACTAGGCTCCACTTATAAATAATGGTATATACTAGATTAGGTTATGAATTATAATGAATAATTCTAAACTAGTAGAATACATAACATAAATTAAATGATTTATGAATATCAAAACCATAAATATAAAATTGGTTCCTTTGGGGATATATTTACTCATAAATCCTTCTTAATGGTTTGTAAATAAAAAATCAAATTATCCTAAGAATAACCCTCAGGAGTGAAAAACCGGGTGCGCAGTAAGGCCCATTGTTGTGTACCACGTTACCCCAAGTTAGGCATAGGATACCTTATCAGAGTTGTTAATCCTAGGTACCCCTATTCCAGAACCATGTACACTTGTAGTATCCATACGGGGATGTATTTCATGGAAAATCAAAATAATATATATTTAACCAAAAATTCTAGGATGTACTTTAATACTTATCTGAAACTCTATCATAGGGTTATGACTCCCAATTCAATCCTTCTTAATCTAATTTTCAATGTTGTTGATAAAATTCTTATGATACCAACTATAACTCCCCAGCTATAGTTACCAAGATTCGGTGTATTATTTTAATAAATTAGCATGATTACAAGGAATAAAATCACAAAATGCCAATTATTTTAGTAGTCTTGGAAAATAGATTATATATGTGAACTTTACATTACAATTAAAATCATAAAATAAAAAATAGATTATCCTTTTAATACACCATTATTCTATTATATTTTCCCTTCATATTAACCATAATACACTTCTTAGCATCTGGGAAAACTAGATCATAAGAAATGGGGGAGCTCGGATGCTTAGTAAGGTTAAACAATATAGAAGAAGCTTGAAAAAATAAGTATAAACTTTTAAGGAAAGGTATAAAATTAAAAAAGGTCTTTTAAACATTATCTACTATATAATATAGTAAGAATAAATCAAATAACACAATTTAAACATTCACAAGGATATTTTACTAGTCTAATAATAACATGTAACATCACTAACTAATATCAAAATAAGGGAATTCACAATATAAAACATCGGAAACATATGGTCAAGGCCTCAACCAAGAAATATGAAAATAAATGTGTAATGAATCAGCCTAATCTATATCTAAAAATAAATGGTCAATGACTTGGCCAAGTCCATATCTTGTTTGTCTCATGAGACCTTCTAGTACATTGAGGGGCTATAATGGGCTCCGCCCATCACTTACTTATTCCAATGAATTCCTTTTATGAAAATGGTGAAATATAACATAAACATTCATATTAAAACTAGAATATGAAATGTTAATACATTAACTATAAACCATGAATGGTACAAACATAGAACATCTACAATCAAATATATCACAAACCCTTCAATAAAATATTGAAGATTGTATCATACTAAGTCAACCTCAAATAAGCATAAAACAAAATAATAGATATAGACATAGATGAAAATAATATATTTTATTCATTAAAACTATTTGTGGGAAATATCCTCTTTTTACTTTGAAATAATATATAATCCATGTAATTATATAAGAAAAAAATTCTTTTGAAAATAACCTTGTAATATTGTAAGGAATGCTTCCAAATTATAAGCCGTAAAAATGATGAAAAATAGTTTCTTGTGCCGTATAAGTTAAAAAACATTCTCTCCTAAATTTTATGAAAAGGTTATAAAGTACCTCATTTAGAAAACGATGGAAATATTCCTTTCAAAAAAATTTATAAAAATTCAATCATGGGTAAAAATGACTTTAAAAAATTTTTAATCATATTTTGAATTACATTTTTTTAAACATGGACATGGATGATAAGGATGTCCATGTAGATACCTATGTATACATAACCACGAATAAAAATGAGATTGTGAAATTAACCCATAAATAAAAACCTTAAAAGATTTATTTTTGAAATAATTTGAATAAAATTAAAAATAGACATAAATTTTTTTAATCCTTTATATACATATAAATAACAATATATGCTAATATCAAAAATATTTGAATGGAGAAAGGATTTATTCTTTAAACATTTAAAGCATCCCATACCACTTTGAACATGTAAATAATTAGCCCAATGTCTTCAAATTAATCATTAAATACCATGAAAATAGATGTATCCATGATATCAATCATAATAGGGGAAATTCATACACCACACACAAGAAATATATGGTGAACATGGCTTATATCTCATGAAAATTAAAAGTCAGGTAGAATTCACTTGCCTTAGGGTTGATACTCTATATATGTATTAGAAACTCTTGTAAAATGGTTTCAAAAATATTATTAACTTATAAAAAAATAATAATATTTATGATGTCATATATGATTCATTTATGACTCGATGTTACCCATTTATTAATAATTACCAAGTTATATCAACATTTCAAGTAATAATCGCTTTCTTTATCACACGTGTTTTGACTTGTTATTCTTGATCTTATTACTTAGATCATGATTTACTTACTTCCATAATGTATTAAATGATTTATATATCATATATATTCTGGATATAAATATACATAATAGATAGATATGTGAAATGTAATACACCATTCATGATGGTGGTAGTTCGTATGTACGCTTCAACGATGTTTCTGTTTTCTTATCATCTTGAATGGAAGTAAGTGAATGAAATATATTTATATTCATATATATATTATTAAAGTAGAATAATTATGTCATATATTTCATACTTATTCATAATATATATTTTTATAAGCATTCTTTAATGGTGCACGTAGAAGATGAATCTCATCGTGTCGTGGAGACGGTAAGTTGTACGTATGCACAAGAAACACTAAATTTTAATTAATGGTTAAATGGTATCGAATTGGTTGGAATATTAATTGTAAAAAAAATAAATACCTTGTGAAAATTAATATTTAAATCCTTTATATTCATTGTCATACCCACCAAAATAATGTATAGATGAAAAACAGTTTACACCATGACGTGGAGATGGTACACCATACATACACAAGTGTAAGAACTCGGATCATCATTTAAGGTACAGATCTTTACTTTGGTTTGTTTTTTAGGAAAAGAGAGAAAGGGAAAATATTCTATGTAAAATTCGTGTACTTTTTAGTACACACGGTTTACCCGCTTTCCACATTACCTTCATATTGGTCGTGTAATGACCAAGTACATAGCCGTGTAGGTGACCTGGATGACCGCCTAATGCAGGGTCTAGATGAGGCTAGTACATGGAATTTACATTAAATGAACACACTG
This sequence comes from Viscum album, assembly GCA_963277665.1. Classification (NCBI taxonomy): domain Eukaryota; kingdom Viridiplantae; phylum Streptophyta; class Magnoliopsida; order Santalales; family Viscaceae; genus Viscum; species Viscum album. The sequence goes on from OY728129.1 coordinate 642,755,606, forward strand.
TTTATTTTTATTTTTATTTGATCAATCATATTTGGGTCGTGTCTCATCTCAAGAACGCTCTTCTTCTTCCCTTGTCTTGTATAGGAGAGCGATGTATGACCGAAGATCTTCAAGATCCTCTCATTCCTCCATCTGACCTCAAATTGAGATGTCATTGGGTGTGTTGGATTCCCACCGGTGAGTTATCTCTTTCCCTGGAGCCTCTCTTCCTGATTTCCCCTCTTTCTGGATTTATCCTAGGTTGAATGATTTTATCCTTTTTGTATATCTACGTCGTTCCAAGATGATACAAGGGCCTCTGTTCTATAGTGGTCATCGTACAACATCAAGGTAGGTGGTTTATGCCTTTGTTTGGTTTTCTTTGGATTATATGTGAAAAAAGTGATGAATAACAAGGTTTAGGGTATTGTGTGTTATGGAATTTAACCTTTATTAAGACCTTTTATGATGTGTTTGATTATGAAATGGTTATTTATTATGAGTAATGATTAATATTTTAATTATGGGTGCATTTTCCTCATGTTTGATTGATTGTGGTTGTTGGGATCTAGAAATCAAGATAGGATTTCATTGTTTTCCATTCCTAGTGTTATTATGATGGAGTTATTGTTTATTTAAGATTCAAGTTTCTCACCTTGTGAATGTATGGACAAAGGTAATTGAATATGAGAACTTCTAGAGGTAGGGTAATTTATGTATTATTATTGTTATGTTGACCCAGAGGTATTGATTATGAGAGCGGCCAGGTGGTCATTTACCATAGGGTTTACACCATGAGAGGTACCCAGATGGTCATTATTAAATGATTACTGGGCCATAGGTCATTAACCGTGAGAGCTTCCAGGGTCATTATATTATATTGTTGTTATGTGGACTAAGGGGGTATTGACTGTGAGAGATACCTAGGAGGTTGTTTGTAAATGATTAATGCCATGTGAGACCAAAGGGGTTAGACTGTGTCACATTTCCCAGATGTTCATTATTTACTGAATTGATGATATGTTAAACCATAGGGGTTAGACTATCAGATCTTTTCTAGAGGGTTGCTTTTGAATAATTGTATGACTGTAATGAGTCTACCATACTAAAGCACAAGCTTTGACTCTGTCTTACTAAGTTATTTAGATATTCTTTTAAGATGTATGTTTGTTATTACTATGAAAGGGGATATAGAGCATAGGCTAGATCCCAAGGTTAAATTATTCAATGGATTGAATAATTAATAAATATAAATGAATGTAATTGGAAACTATAGGATTGATTACTTTTGGTTACTTCTGAGTTTATTTCTTTATTTCTGCATATTACCTTCTATATAAATTCACTAACAATTAGGCACATATCTTTTGGTGGTTGCCTACTGGGATTCATCTCACACCATGTTTGGGTCATACTTTTGGACGCATATAGATTATATGATTGTAGGTATAGATAAGGTCAAGTGACATTATTTCCTAGGTACTTGATTGATGTCGGAGCTGTAGAGCATGATACTAGTATGAGGCTTACAATGCTATTAGAGTTTATTGTTTTTTTAATTTGGTTACAGTATTTATTCCATAATTGTGAATTTTTTGTCTACTTTTTTAGATACTTGTGACATGCATCATTATTTATATATATATGTTGTAGTCGTTTATACTATCAGTATTATGTTGTTTACCTTATTGTATGGTATTACCGCTTCTTCTTGTGTTTACTATTTTTTATTATGTTGTGTATACTATGCCAATGAGGACATTGTTTCCCCAAAGTATTACCTTGTCCCTCCCTGCTAGTCAGCAACCTCTGGCATTGGGGAAATGTGATTGATGTCATGTGACCAACTGGGTATGGGGAACCCTTGGGCGACACCTAGAATCTGGAAGTATCAAAGTGGTATCATAGGAGTTCTTTTCACTTTGTCTTAATATTTGGAGCCTATATACGGGGATTAGAAGGAATGGGTATTTAGTAATAAGTTGTGCCTGGAAGTAGCTAACCATATACTGTGAAAATCCAATTTACCTTGAATGTTTTAATTTTTCTGGTTTTTAAATTGTCACAGTTGATTTGATTTCACCAATTGGTGATTCACTTATTTTGTTCTATTATCATTGATATTATGGTGGTTCTATTTCTGTTGCAACCTGATGAGATGAGGGTATAACATCCAATGCATCATATAGACACCTGTTAGAGATCGCATGCCATGCCTTCTTTTCTTGCAATTTAGGGTTCATACTGATTTCATGTTGTTGTGATAGTTTTTGTGATAGATATGCATGATGTTGTGATAGATACTGTGATTGAAAACCTAATATTATGATAGGGTATTTAGACACATAAAGTTTCATTTGAATAGATGCCAAGCATTGGTCCCTGAGGTGTTATGGCCCGTCTTGGATTGGAATGTGGTGGATCATTTCTGAACATTAATTGAATTTTGTTATGTTATAATAAGAATAATGATGCCAAACATTAATTCACTGGAGTATAGGCTCTCACAAGTCAAAATATGGCAGGACTTGGAAAAAATTATAAGTTTTAAAGGGTTTCGAAGAAGTTTTAGTGGATTACTGTCCAGAAACCCAGACAACATGGCATGTGGTGTTATGGAAACACACCATGTGTTCCACGGTTCTAGAAAAACTGACTTTTCATATGTACTCATTGTGTATTGGGAATGTACGTCATGTAGTTCTTGATCATGTGACTAACTGTGTGAGAAGAGACATGGGGTTGGGAAGCTTCGGGTAGAACAAACTGTGTCTAGATTGTATAGGTTGTGTGTAAAGAACCGTGTATCCGGTTGTGTGAAGAACTACATAGGTGGATGAAACATAGCTTCTACACGTCGTGTCTAGCTTTTACACGTTATGTAGAGTTGACCTTGTATCCTACTGTGTGACTAATGACATGGGTATAAGGAAATGAACTAGTACACACTGTGTCTAGGGTGATCACACCATGTAGTGTTACCTGGAGAGAGAACCATGCAGTTCTAGCTGGGTAGAATTACTTAGGTATGAAAGAGGATTTGAGTACAAATCGTGTTTAGGAGGAACACACCATGTGTATGGGTGTTACACGACCAGGTTTCGCAGAGTGTCATACCACCAAGAGGTCCTCCAGTTGTATGCCAGATACAGGGCAACGATTATAAACTAGAAATGGTAGATCAAATTCTACCAACAGATCCTTCTGTCATGCATGTTTTGTCACCAACCGTTATACTAGTCGTAGGTGCTGATGTACAATTCTATGAAGGATTTTTGAGTATGTTAAGGACTTTTCAAGGAGCACCAAATCCTGCCCAGTCTATGGAAGAGTTCTTGTCAGTGTTCCAGCAGAAGCAACATCCCACCTTTTCAGGGGATAGAGGACCACATGATATAGAGTCCTGGTTAGAGGCCACAATTTCTATTTTGAACATCTGGAGAGGAGGGTGAATCTTGTGATGTACATGCTACGTGATACCACCAAGAGATGGTGGGATGTTATCTCATGGGTGGGACATCATCAGGATATGTCTTGCGAATAGTTTAAGAGGACCTTCTTTGATTAGCTTTATCTAGAGACATTAAGGGCCGATTTGAGTGTTCATGCATTTAGAGCATGGCACTCTTTCAGTGATGGATTACTATTCTTGTTTTACAGAGTTGTAGTGCTTCACACCTATTCTGAAAGGAGAAAAGTTGTCATTGGCTGGATTACATGAGGATGGAATTTTTTATGACATTCTATCATAGGTGAATTTCTTTAGGATGACTTCAATGAATTCAATATTAAACTCGGCACTGATTACCGTCTGTAATCTGAGGGAGTTGGGGGCTATGAGCCAGGGCGTTTCAGCATCCAAGGCTGGTACTCCTTGAACAAATAGCAGGAATCACCACAGAGAGATTTCACTTGATGCTTATTCAAGTTTCCTGGTGGTTTGCAACCAGTGTGGAGAGTGTGGGAATACAAGACCACATTACCCAAAAGACCTAGTTAAGTGTTAGTATTGTGGCAATATGGGTCACCTTTAGAATTTTTTCCAGGTTTTCTCACTAGTAGTGAGTGACATGGGTTTTGTTATGAATCCATGTTTATGATCAGGACTACCAGTTTCTCATCACTCAAGGAATTTGAGTTCCTCCATCCATTCATATTGAGGAGGAGGTTGTGGAAGTGGGAGCCAGTTGGCAGGCTTTTAGCGATAGCAGGGTGGATCAACTCAGGGTAGTCAGGAAGGGTCATAGGTCAATGATACAGGTCAGACTTTTGTTGTGGAGAAAACCTAGTTGGAGTAGGATCTCAGACCCTCTACATTTAAAGGTACAATTCAAGTTTCCTCAGTTCTTTTTCTATTTTTGATACAGGGGATTTGAATAGTTTTATATCTGTTTCTGTTGTGGAAAGCCTTGGGCTCTGTATCATTACTTCTAATGATATTATGACTCTAGACACTCTGTTGGGGACTTGGATGGCTAGTGTATTCCAATGCAAGGAGTTCCCTCTTAAGGATGGTGGGTTTCCCTTATTATGGGACCTCTATGTCTTAGAGATGATAGGCTAAGATTTTATTCTCAAAATGGACTAGTTAGTTATATTTTAGGAATTGTTTGACTGCTATTTCTGCAGGGTGAGTTTCACATCACCAGAGGGTGGGACGTTTCTATACATGGGTGAATGGGATGTCCAAGAGAGAAGAGGGGTAACTAAGCATCATTGTAATGAACCGAACTTTTTAATTATATTTTTTTTCAAATTTAGGGTGTTATTTTATTTTATACTCAACAAAAATATATCCTTGAATTAAAGAAGTGGGTATAATTAAAATGAGACTTTTGGGTTTCGACTGTTATATGATCGTTGGTCAATTTGACTGTTGGAAACTATAATCATAATGTTGTGTTTTTATAAATACGGTTATCTTGGTTAATTAATACTGAAAGAATATTGAATGGCCTCATCCAGTAGACTCGAGCCTTATTAAGCCCATCTTTCGAAGCTTGGGAAAGAGGTAGCATCACTGGGTTTTTCTCTGGACCAAGCCAAAGCCGAACATTAACATATGAATCTTGAACGGAATCAGCTAAGGGAGAATTTTAAGCTGATAGAAATCACCACTCGGTCAATGTTGTCTGAGCCTCCCCAAGATTCTATCACCATATCACACATTACACTTAGGTTCTATGCTGGTGTTATAAGGGGCTATGTAATGAGACCTTAGCTGCTTGGTGTAATCCTTTTATATAAATAACATTTTTATTTCTTCTTATGGAAATTTTTGTGAATTCCAAAAATCCAAATAAATATAGGATGTGTATTATTGATGAATTTGAAAAAAAAGGGCTATTTTAAAATATTTTTGTATTCATTAAATAATTAATAATGTGAAATGATTTTCAGAAAATGGTCTTCAACAGTTGTGATCAGTGTGAAATTTACAGTCTAATAAGATCAACTTGGATTTTATTGAATAGTAAAGTAGGAATGGTAACATACCCATATGAATAGAAATAAATAGTAATGAATAATAATTTGAACAAAAAAATAAAAACTTCAACCATGAATGTATAAATACATTTTAGACATCTTAAAAGTGAAAAAACGACCATAGTTTGAGTTTTGGTATTTTTGCACGCCATAAATATTTTATTTAAAATTTTATAATTAATTTAATAATTTATAATAGAAAGATATTTTCATAAAATTTAATCATATATTGTTACTTTATTGTCTTATGGGTATACGATATTTTTATGGGACCCAGATTACTTTTCTAATGTGTTATAAAATTAGTTATAGTTTGAAAATTGTATTTTTAGAATAAATAATGATTTCATTTAAAAAATAAATTAAAAATATTTAGAAAATTATCTTCATAAAATGGAATTCATTTGTTAATTTAGAGCTTATAATTAGCTTAGGGTGAGTTTTAGGGATTTTTCTGAAACAATTAAATTTTTGGTGAATAGTAAAAATGCAGTTTTCAATTTCAAGTGCTTAATGACATCATTAATGATGTAATAATGATGTAAGATTTCTGGTAGACTTATAAATAGTGATATATGCTATGAGGTGTCCCATGGAGCCAATACCATTGTAAAATACAATGGGAAAGCCCATGTTTTTGCAAATACCACCGATGAGGTGTCCCTTGGAAATTAATAATTTATTCACTCACATTCCCTGTAAATAGCAAGCCATTTCCCTCATTAATTTCATTAAAAAATCTTCCTCAGAGAATTTTTGGTCTCTTTACCTCCCAATGAGTCCTCCCAAGGTGCCCTCAAGCCTCCCATGGTCACGACCTTCAAGCTTCTGAAGTTACTCTTCAAGGTAAGGGATTCTTTCACCCTCCTCCTTTAAGTCATGAATTCCATTATGTTGTCTCTTCTAGTTTCCATCTCTTTATATTGAGGGTATGTTCTTATATGTTCTCATTACTATCCATTTCATGTCTAATTTTTGAGAGACCTTTTCCACTCTCATCAATTTCTTTTCTGAATTTTTATGTGTCGTTGTTAGGCTGTCGAATTTCTCGTAAAAGAAATCGCATCTTCTCCTACCTTTCAAGTTTCCTTTTCTTATGGTATGTCATTAAAATATCCATACCGTGATCTTACCTCCATGTTATTATGTATTTAGATTTTAATATGAGTTATTTATTAGTGGTTTACCCTTTTACCCTCTATTTTTTTTATTTTCTAAAACCATGTTATATAGCTGTTATGCTGCAGAAATTTCACCTAATACTTTCTATATCTTTCTCCCAAGAAATTCCCTTTTTTATTTATTTTAATACCCATACCCATTTTTTTCTATGGGTGTTCATAAATATATAAATATTATATATTTTATTCTGTAATGGACATACATATAACCCTCACTCCCTTTCCATGGGTTATAAATGATATAATGATATTATTTTTAAGATCTTTTAAAATGTCACGATTTTGAAATGAAACTCATTTCTTTAATTCTATATGGATTATTTATGAAATGTTTGCTTATGATATATGTGGATCACATGAAAATAAATACATATCAAGGGTACACCTTGATAGCTCTCCAATGCATTGGGTAAATAATTAATCTCTAGAGATGACAAGTTTCACGATACCTTGCTAAATAACCTTGGTAATTTTTATGACACCTTGGGGTTAAACCTTGATGATATGTTCATGAATGTCTAAATGAAATGTTGTATCCACATATTCAAGTTATGATTAAATCTATTTTAATTATGATATTCATATTATTCCATTTTTCATGCGTTTATGACTTTTATCAAGTTCTTATTAGTATTTCTCAAGATCACATATCAACTGTTTCACATGTTTTCCTTATTGAGCCTTCTTCTCACCCTTTACATTGATGTATGTCTCCAGGATATGAGACGCAGTAATTGTACCTAGGATGAACATATGATGAAGCCTTAAAAGTGTATTAGAAGAATTTTTTATGTTGGTTTCATGTATTATGTCCCTGATTTCCAAGACACTGAACTTTAAAGATCCTATGTTTGTAAAATGTATTGAAAAGTTATGTAATAAAAAGGCAAGATGCCATAATCATGGGTTAGGAGGAATTATATCCCATATTGGTAGATTATATCTGGATGACCAAGGGACTTCACAATCTATATTTTCTACTCTAGTGCATTGTTTTAGGGATGTATTTCATGATTAATTTCCAAGTTTACCTCTAGAGAAACAGGTAGATTTATCTAGTGATCTTGTGCTAGGAGTTTCACTGGTGTTCATTATTCTGTATAGTATGGCTACACTAGAGTTACAGAAGATCAAGATGTATTTGGAGGATTTATAAGAAAAGGGTTTCATCTGACCTAGTACTTCTCCTTGAGGTTTGTCTGTCCTTTTTGCGAATAAGGCGGATGGTATCCTCGGACATTGTGTGGATTATTAGAAGATGAACCATCTGATGGTTCAGAATCAATATCCCATATTGAGGATTGATGATCTATTTGATCAGATTCGAGGAGCATGGGTGTTCTCAAAGATTGACATAATATCTGGCTATCATCAATTGGGTGTTCAACAATCAGATATACCTATTACAACCTTTCGTAGTAGGTATGGTCTATACGAGTATTTGGGTATGTTGTTTGGTCTCACGAACACACCGACAGTTTCCATGGCACTGATGAACCGAGTGTTCCCTTCATACTTGGAATATTTTGTGGTAGTATTTTTGGATTATATCTTGGTGTACTCTCACACTTGACCCGACCATTCTACCCACCTCAAGATCGTATTTAGTACACTGAGAGAGAATCTGTTATATGATATGATCTCAAAATTCATCTTTTGGATTGATCATATTCACCTCTTGGGTCATGTTATCTCAGAGATAAGAGTATTAGTAGACCCAGAGAAAGTGAGATTAGTAGTTTCTTGGGAGCAACAAAAGAACGTCATTGAGGTATTGTTTTTTCTGGGGATGGCTGGTCATTAAATGCACTTTATTCAAGAATTTCCACATTTAGTAGTGCCACAGACAAACCTGATTAGGAATGTTGAGAAGTACTTATGGATATATTCTTACAATTCAGCATTTTTGTAGCTGAAAGGGATGTTGAATTCAACAAAAAACCATATTTTTCCAGGGTTGGTGTCACGACCCGTCCTCGAGACCCATGTCGTGACTACCCCAAGCCCGCCTCCCATAGGCCAGGGGTTGGTGACTATCACCAAGGTGTAAATCCCTAAAAAAGTGGACGACATTTCCTTTATAAGGTAAACAAACACCATAGAGTAAGCAAGCAGAAGTAAACACTATGTAAAACTGGGTACAATAGTAATTGAGGAAAAGTAAGTGGGCCAGAATACAAACCCAAACTAAAGTAAAGTACAGCTGGAAAGAAATTACAGCAACTGAAAAGTAAAGAAACAACGCCGAGCCATCCACTGGAAATTCCACCTGAAGGGTGGGTACAGATAGCCTCCTCAGCACCTCTAGTCCAGCCGTCCTCTTTGTGTATGTCCCGCCTAGTGGTCCACCTCCAGGTACCGACTTGCTCCACAAGCCTCAACCACGATCATCGATGTCCATCATCTGCATCCAACACAACATAGTTCGGGAATATCCTGTGTAGAGGTGAGTATACACTACTCAGTAGGAACCACGAGAGCCCCGAAGGTCTCCCAGAATCCACAAAGGATAATCCACAGAAGAAAGATACAATCACGAAGTAACGACCAACACTACTTAGGTATATGCCCATACATATACCTAAGTAATCAATCCCAGTTAGGCTCCAACATCTGAGCCCAAGTTCGATCACGTCCACACAGGATAGTACAATAGAATCCACATTGAAAAGAACAACCCAATCCACATAGGAAAGCAAGTCAATCATATCGAAGATAATGATTGAAAGTCAAGACTCAGCTCACACAGGTATACATCATTTGTAAAGAAAAAGAGATGATCAAATGTAGTTAGTGATTCATCCAGCTGGGACCCACGTAGGATACTAGACCAGCTAAGCTGTCGGACCCATGTAGGATACTATAACAGAGGTCAATACTGTCAAATCCACGTAGGATACAAGTACAGTAGTCGTCACTGCCGAACCCATGGAGGATTCCAGTACGGCTATAGTCATCGTCGAACCCATAGAGGATTCTAGTAAGAAAGTCATCGACGTCGAACCCACAGAGGATTCCAGTATGGTTGTCGTCGTCATCGAACCCATGGTGGATTCCAGTATGAAAGTCTTCACCATCAAACCCACGGAGGATTTCTGTATGGTTGTCATCATCGTCGAACCCACAGAGGATTCCAGTACGAAAGTATTCACTATTTAACCCACAGAGGATTCCAGTATGGTTGTTGTCGTCGTCAAACCCACGGAGGATTCCAGTACGAAAGTCTTCACCGTCAAACCCATAGAGGATTTCAGTATGGTTGTCATCCTCATCGAACCCACGGAGGATTCCAGTACGAAAGTCTTCACCGTCGAACCCACAGAGGATTCCAGTGCGGTTGTCGTCATCGTCGAACCCATGGAGGATTCCAGTATGAAAGTCTTCACCGTCGAACCCACGGCGGATTCCAGTACGGCTGTCACCGTCGTCGAACCCATGGAGGATTCCAGTACAAAAGTCTTCGCTGTTGAACCCACGGAGGATTCCAGTATGGTTGTCGCCGTCATCGATCCCACGGAGGATTCCGTTACGAAAGTCTTCACCGTTGAACCCACGGAGGATTCCAGTGTGGCTATCGTCGTCGTTGAACCCATGGAGGATTCCAGTACAAAAGTCTTCACTGTCGAACCCACAAAGGATTCCAGTACGGTTGTTGTCGTCATCGAAGTCGCAGCCAGCTCTAGGGTTCCCGCACACAGCATGCTCGATTCTGGAAGGGTCTGCTCCACGAGCTAAGGGGGTCGATACATCAACTGACACGTATTCTGGAGTTGATGTATCCCAAAGTTACGTCTCGACAAAAGGAACTCAACGTGACAGACGGCGCGTCAATTGGAGGCCTGATCTGAGAGTTATTGGCTTTTTCGTTCTAGGGTCCCGGTTGGTTTTTAGGTCAAAACCAACCCATCCGCACTCCAACTGCATCCAAACCTCTATCAGAGTAAGGCAAAAGGTCAGTCTCACTAAGAGGTATACAGCAAAGTCAACGGCACGTCAATCGAACGTCTGAAGCTCAAGTTATAAGTGTTTCTGCTCCGAGGGCCCGGTTGGTTTCTTGTTCGAACCTACCTGGCCATACACAAAGTTCTCCGAAACCTTGACTGTAATATACCTAAACGACCTTCTCTATCCAAGTATCCCAATTCAACTTACGGTGCATCGATCGGAGGTCCGAATCCCAAGATATGGGAAAATGACTAAAATAGTCCGAAATGGGGGGTCTGGGCCCGGCCCAACCCCCCCCTGGGTCGACCCGACCCGGATCGGGGTCCGGCCCGGTTGGGCACGGCCTGGCCTAGCTGGGCGCGACGTGGCCCAGTCCCGCGACCCGCCTCAGCCTGGCCGAGGGGGCGCACTGGCTCGGCCAGCGGCCGAGCAGGGGGGCACGTCTCCCCCCTTTTGCGCCCCACAGACGCGGCAAGCGCCGCGTCCTCCTCCTCCGGATCCCGCGTGGCTGCGGGATCCGGCCGAAAGATTCCGCTGCTGTCCCTCCTGGCATCACGCAGGGCACCCCGCCTCCTGGCGGCCAACCGGTGCCGGCAGCCACCTCCGGCCGCCGGCGCCGCCGTGCCGGCGTGGCGCGCCGACAGCTTCTTCCGCGGACCACCGGACGCACTCCGGTGGTACGATTTTCCCGTCGTCTATGCCTATGGCTCTCCCGAGACCCATAATTTACTATGAATGCCTCCAATCTCCATTCTGGTCCTGTTTCCTCATTTCCAAATGTTCCGCGCATGAAGAACAGAAAAATGGTGGGCTCGGACTTGTTTGTTGGTCCACACCCACCGCGTTAGTGGTTTGAAACAACTCCAAAAAATTCCCGGAAAAAGATTAATCCCAACCCGATATATTAATCTGTGGATCAACTTGTTAATTATTTGGTCCACATTCATGTTTTAGAGGAAAAAAAACATTGGAGTATTATCAATTTCAAAATAACCCATACCTCGATGAAGTCGTCGATCGAGGTTCGTCGCGGGAAAAAGACGTCGCGGAAGACGGCGTCGCAGGACGAGGCTCCATAAGCGTCGTCGGTGTTCGCACGATGAAGTATGCGGCATCTCATTTCCTTCGACGTGGGAAGAAGATGCAAATATGAGATGGTGTTCTTCGTCGAAGCTTCGGTGTTCTTCGCGTTCTTCAAGAAGAAAGAAGAAAATATTTAAGAGTTCTCTCCTCCACATAGCGAATCACCCACAATAAAATAAGACGTTGTCTTACATTATTTACACACACACAAGACAATATTAATTTTACATTCAAATATCTCATTCAATTAATTAAATTAATTGAAGAGTATTTAATAGTCCATTAAAATGGGAGAGTTGACTTGTCAATTAAAAGGGGGGTGCGGGTGTGTTACAAAATTAAAAGCATGAGGGGGGTTTTAATGAATTGAAGGGGTGGAACTCATGTGGCCCCACCTCACTATTATCCTACCAAATGATGTTAGGGAGTAGTAGGACCCACTCTAACATCCATGCATAGGTTATCACTGCTTAGAATAGAAATAAAAATTGTAGCACAAATTTTTATTTCACTCCTCAGTTAACCCATTTATTTCATAACCTCACCCGAGCAAACACAACTCCATAAAAGGTGTTCTTAAGCAATTACCAGTGCTTCATTTTCATTATTGCCCTCAGATTTCAATTCTGAGCAATGGTTTAAAAATTAGGAAAACACGCTCGTTCGTTCACTGAACGTACCCGAGCTAAACTTCAGAAACTGATTCCGGGCACACTGGGCCTCGGAATCAGGTGCCGTCAGAAACTGTGTACTCGTAAAATACCAAAGAAAATTAAGAAAAAAAATTCCCTTGAAATTTATGGGTTTTTGCATTACTCCCACCTCAGGGCTTTACGTCCCCGTAAAGCTTTAACACAAACTAGGAAAACAAAAGAGGGTACTGATCATGCATCTGAGCCTCCTACTCCCAAGTGCTCTCCTGGAGGTTCCTGTGCTTACATCTAATGTGTACTAGAGGAATCAACCGTCCACATAGGACCCACTCCTGTCGATCCTCGATCTCCACTGGGACCTCTGCAAAAGTCACCTCGTCGCCAAAGTCCAGCTTCCTGTGGTCGATGATATGCGTCGGTTCATGCACATATCTCCTCAGTTGAGATACGTGGATGTCATCTTGCACCCGGTGCAACTGAGGTGGTAGATCCATGTGCTAAGCCACATCGCCTATCCTGTTGAGAACCTGGAATGGTCCGATGAAGAATGGAGATAACTTTCTGCCGTGGCTAAATCTCTGTATTCCACGTCGAGGTGAGACCCGTAAGAAAACGTGGTCGCCATCCTCGAACTCCAGTAGTCTCCGCCTCCTAACAGCATAGGACTTCTATCTACTATGTGCAGTCCTCATCCACTCAAGGATGATCTGCACCTTCCCCGACATAGCCAGAACCATCTTTGGTTCTGCACATACTCACTCCAACACTATCCACAAAGAATATCTGAAAACGCGACTAGCTGTTGTCTCGCCACTCCTAACAGCTAAATTCCTGATCTCATACCAAGAGCATCCGCTACAACGTTCCCCTTCCCAGGAGTATAACCTGTCTCAATGTCATAGTCTTGGAGGAACTCAAGCCATCACCGCTATCTTACTTTCATGTCCATCTAAGAAAAGATATACCTGAGACTATTGAGTTGGTGAGAACCGTAAACCGTTCGCTCGACGAACAATGGGTGAGACTAGCCATATGTAAGAACATAACCCCACCCTTCATCATCTATGATCTATAAGAGCTGATAAGATTCCTCCTCTGGAAAAAATAGAAATCTGATCTCATCCCCTGGATGAACCATGTCCTTTTCCAAATACAGTCAATCCTGAGATGAATGGTACTATTTCATGCCATGGACGACGTCGTAAGGCCTCGATGCTACTACCAAGAGATCCATCCGTTACTCTCGCCTCCAAGGGTCGAGTCACATTGTCGGAAGCAGTGTGTGGTCACTAGGTCTCCTCTAGTAGAAATCTCTAAAGTGAGGGTCAAGTCAATAGTTTTAACCGGAACCTCTCAGTATCAATTACATAAAAAGGACAGGGAATAAAACGTCACAATAACAAGTTTCTTTTATTACTGAAGCTCAAGGTACAAAGACACAATGCATCCACAAACAAACATAAACAAATCTTGAAGAAACATGAACAAAACTCTCCATGTCTGGAGCTAGTCCTTCTCTTTTCCATCTGCTCCTGGAGCTCCATGATCATAGGCCTCAGCTGCCTGAAGCTGAGCTCCACCCTGTCCACTCGTTCCCTGCGGTCAGGGTGGTCTTCCTGGTGGTGGTAGTGGTAGGGCCTCAAAGAGTTTCCCACCACCCGCTGCTCGGCTAGCTCCTCTGCCTCGTCCTCCTGCTCCCTACATACTGTCGCGGTCGAACCACTGCCTGGGAGGTCCCTCTACCTCCTGCTGCTCATCTGCAGGACGAGTCGGGAAATCTCGTGCCATGTGACCCTGCCCGCCATATGCGTAGCACTACCTGGTCCTCGTGTAGCTGTCTCTCCTTCTTGTGCCCTGCACAACCGAATCTATATCCTGGGATTGATCGTTTGATGGTCTGGACCGCTTGGACCCCTACGTCATCAGTCTACTTCCAGCTGCAGAAGACTTCGCTATGGGTCGTCCTGTGGAGGGTCCCGCTGCAGGTGACTGCTCGGTGAGAAAACTCTCTACTAGAAGGGCTCTCTCCAACACCCCTGCCTATGTCAGAATGTTGAGGGAGATCATCAAAGCCCTGATCGCATGCCTCAATCCCTACTCGAAGGTCTGGGACCAGAATAACGGGTCCCTTACTATATCTTTGGAGTAGCGCGAGAGATCAGTAAATCTCGCCGAGTACTGGGCTACCGTCATGCTGCCCTGCCGCAGTTGTAGTAGCTCTTGAATGTACACCGCACGGAGGGTGGTTGGAACGAACTCTGAGCAGAAGAGGATCTCAAAGTCCGTCTTGAGAAGAGATGCCTCATCATGCACCCAGATCATGAAGCTCCACCATCTTCCTGATGCTGTGTGCAGGAGGCTCACTGCAAGGATCACCATGAGGTCAGCTGGTGTCCCCACTAACCTGAAAACTCGAACTACAGCCTCTAGCCAATCCTCGACTGCCTGAGGGTCCATCTCCCCATAGAACCTGGGCGGTCTCTGGCACTGAAACTCGTGCAGTGCACTAAGGTGACGTGCACTCTCAACGGCTAGGGCTGGTGGCATCGGTGGCTCGGCAGGAAGAGGTACCGCCGGTGCCTCTGCTGAAAAAGAGCCCTGCACTGAGGCCTCGTCACTCAGTGGGCTGTCGTCTCGCACAAATCTCAGAACCCCTTCTAGCTACCGTTGTGGGGCCATCCTAAAAGAAATAGGTGCTCCATGGTCAAAACAATATACCTGGTGAGCTGACACAAAGTATTCACAAAGAAAACTTTTGAAACACACATCCAATCAATGTTTTCATGCACTGAGTCGGAAATCAGAAGTCAAGGTCCTGGTGTATGGATACATCGGCCGCCGCACCAACACTTGAATCCCTGGACTGATAACCACACTCAACACCCTTAACACTATTTCATCACATAGAAGAAATATTAGAGTCCTCAGTTCTGCGATAGAACCGAACTCCTCTAATACCAATTTGTCACAACCCGTCCTCGGGACCCGTGCTGTGAATACCCCAAACCCGCCTCCCATAGGCCAGGGGCTGGCGACTAGCACCAAGGCATAAATCCCGACAAAAAGGGGAAGACATTTCCTTTATAAAGTAAACAAACACCACAGAGTAAGCAAGCAGAAGTAAACACTAAGTAAAACTGGGAAAAATAGAAAGTGCGGAAAAGTTAGTGGGCCAGAATACAAACTCAAACTGAAGTAAATTACAACTGGAAAGAAAGTACAAAAACTGGAAAGTAAAGCAGCAATGTCGAGCCATCCACTGGAAATTCCACCTGAATGGTGGGTACAGATAGCATCCTCATCTCTTCGGGTCCAGCCGTCCGCTCTGTGTACGTCCCACCTAGTGGTCCACCTCCAGGTATCAACTTTCTCCACAAGCCTCAACCATGATCAGCGTTGTCCGTCGTCTGCATCCAACACAACATAGTGCGGGCATATCCCGTGCAGGGGTGAGTATACGCTACTCAGTAGGGACCTCGAGACCCCCGAAGATCTCCCAGAATCCACAAAGGATAATCCACAACGGAAAGATACAATCATGAAGTAATGACCAATGCTACTTAGGTATATGACCATACATATACCTAAGTCATCAATCCCAGTTCGTCTCCAACATCTGAGCCCATGTTCGATCACGTCCACATAGGATAGTACAACCCAATCCACACAGTAAAGCACAACCCAATCCACATAGGAAAGAAGGTCAATCATATGGAAGATAATGATTGAAAGTAAAGACTTAGCTCACACAGGTATACATCATTCGTAAAGCAAAATAGATAATCAGATGTAGTTACTGATTCATCCATCTGGGACCCACGTAGGATACTACAACAGAGGTCAATACTGTCGGATCCACGTAGGATACAAGTACAGTAGTCGTCACCGCCAAACCCACGGAGGATTCCAGTACGGCTGTCGCCATCTTCAAACCCACAGAGGATTCCAGTACGAAATTCTTCACCATCGAACCCATAGAGGATTCGAGTACGGTTGTCATCATCGTCGAACCCACGGAGGATTCCAGTACGAAAGTCTTCACCTTCAAACCCTCGGAGGAATTCAGTATGGTTGTCGTCGTCGTCGAATCCACAGAGGATTCTAGTACAAAAGTCTTCACTGTCGAACTCACATAGGATTCCAGTACGATTGTCATCGTCATCTAACCCACGGAGGATTCCAGTACGAATGTCTTCACCACCGAACCCACGGACGATTTCAGTACGATTGTCATCGTCGTCGAACCCAAGGAGGATTCCAGTACGAAAGTCTTCACTGTCGAACCCAAAGAGGATTCCATTAAGGTTTTCTTCGTCGTCGAACCCACGAAGGATTAGATTACAAAAGTCTTCACCGTCGAACTCACGGAGGATTCCAGTACGGCTGTCACCATCGTCGAACCCACGGAGGATTCCAGTACGAATGTATTCACCGTCGAACCCATAGAGGATTCCAGTATGGTTGTCGTCATCGTCGAACCCACAGAGGATTCCAGTACGAAAGTCTTCACCGTCGAACCCACGGAGTATTCCAGTATGGCTGCCACCATCGTCGAACCCACGGAAGATTCCAGTACGAAAGTCTTCACCGTCGATCCCTCGAAGAATTCCAGTACGGTTGTCATCGTCGTCGAAGTCGCAACCAGCTCTAGGGTTCCCGCACACAGCCTGCTCGAGTCCGGGAGGGTCCTATCCATGAGCTAAGGGGGTCGATACATCAACTGACACGTAGTCCGGATTTGATGTATCCCAAAGTTCCATCTCGACAAAAGGAATTCAACGTGACAGATGTCGTGTCAATTGGACGCTCGGTCTGAGAGTTATGGGCCTTTTCGTTCCAGGGGCCCGGTTGGGTTTTAAGTCAAAACCAACCCGACCGCACTCCAAATACGTCCAAACCTTGAGCGTAGTAATCCAAAAGGTCCGTCTCACTAAGAAGAATCCAACAAAGTCGATATCACACCAATCGGACGTCTGGAACTCAAGTTATAAGCGTTTCCGCTCTGAGGGCCCCGGTTGGTTTCGTGTTCGAACAAACCCGGTTGTACCCAAAGTTCTCTGAAACCTTGAGTTTAATATACCGAAAACACTGTCTCTATCCAAGGATCCCAACGCAACATACGGTGTGTCGATCGGAGGTCCGAAGCCCAAGATATGGGAAAATGACTGAAACAATCCGAAATGGGGGGTCTAGGCCCGGCCCGGCCCGGCGAGGCACGGCCCGGCCCGGCTGGGCGCGGCCCGACCCGGTCCACGTGACTTGCCCCAGTCCAGCCGGGGGGGTGCGCGGGATCGGCCAGCGGCCGAGCAGGGGGGATGCGTTTCCCCCCTTTTGCGCCACACGGACGCGGCAAGCGCTGCGTCCTCCTCCTCCGAATCCCGTGCGGCCGCGGGATCCGGCCGCCTGCCGCCGCGACTTCAGCCGTGGTGGTCCCTCCTGGCTGCGCACCGGGCGCCGCCGCCTTTGGTTGCTGGCGTCATGGTGCCGGCGTGGCGTGCCGACAGCGTCTTCCGCGGACCACCGGACACGCTCCGGTGGTCTGATTTGCCCGCCGTCTGCGCCTACAGCTCTCCCGGGACCCGTACTTTACTGCGAATGCCTCCAATCGCCATTTCGGTCTCGTTTCGTCATTTCTAAATTTTATGCTCATGAAGAACAGAAAACCAGTGGGTTTGGACTTGTTTGTTGGTCCGCACCCACCGCATTAGTGGCTTGAAACAACTCCAAACAATTCCCGGCAAAAGATAAATCCCAACCTGTAATATTAATCCGTGAATCAACTTGTTAATTATTTTTTCCATGTTCATGTTTTGGATGAAAATAAACATGGGAGTATTATCATTTTCAAAACAACCCCTACCTCGATGAAGTCGTCGATTGAGGTTCGTCGCGGGAAAAAGACGTCACGGATGACGGTGTCGCGGGACGAGCCTCTGTAAGCGTCGTCGGTGTTCACCCGATGAAGGATGTGGCGTCTCGCTTCCTTCGACGCGGGAGGAAGATGGAAAGATGATACGATGTTCTTTGTTGAAGCTTCGGTGTTCTTCGCGTTCTTCAAGAAGGGAGAAGGAAATCATTAAGAGTTCTCTCCTCCCCAGAGCGAATCACCCACCATAAAATAAGACGTTGTCTTACTTTATTTACACACACACAAGACATTATTAATTTGAAATTCAAATATCTCATTCAATTAATTAAATTGATTGAAGATTATTTAATAGTCCATTAAAATAGGAGAGTTTACTTGTCAATTAAAAAGGGGGGTGCGGGTGTGTTACACAATTAAAAGCTCAAGGGAGGTTTTAAGGGATTGAAGGGGTGGGACTCGTGTGGGACCCACCTCGCTATTATCCTACCAAATGCAGTTAGGGTGTAGTGGGACCCACTCCAACATCTATAAATAGGTTATAACTGCTCAGAATAGAAATTAAAATTGTAGCACAAATTTTTATTTCACTCCTCAGTTAACCCATTTATTTAATAACCTCACCCGAGCAAACACAACTCTAGAAAAGGTGTACATAAGAAATTATTGGCGCTTCGGTTTTATCGGGGTCCCTGGATTTCGATTCCGAGCACCAGTTCAAAAATTAGGAAAACCCGCTCATTCGTTCACTGAATGTACCCGAGCAAAACTTCGGAAAATGATTCCGGGCACACCGGGCCTCGGAATCAGGTGCCGTCAGAAACTGCAAACTCCTAAAATACCATAGAAAATTAAGAAAAAAATTTCCCTTGAAATTTACAGGTTTTTACAGTTTGGAAAGAGTTACACCATTTACTATGATTTGTCAGGTATCAGGTTAGGTGTAGTGCTTATGATTGGAAAAGGATTCGTTATGTACGAGTCTCAATAGTTGAGGCCGCATGAGAGGAAATTACATGATACATGATCTTGAGTTAGATGTATTTGCACATACTTTACATTGTTGGAGACACTATCTTTTGGGAGAGAATATTGTGGTATACAATGACCACAAAAGTCTGAAGTATACCATTTTTAGCATGATCGGAATTTGGAACAACGAAGGTGGGTTGTCACACCCCGAGATTTTATGAAAAATATTCTTTTTAATTTCATTAATGTATTGTGTTGTATGCTACACCAAAGGGAGCTTGCACAACACTCATCCTTGACTTGCCTTGCATTACACGCAATCACGACATTCCTCGATAACGTGTGTAGTACGCAATACCGAGTTTCACTAAACAACGATATGCTATTAAAATATTAATAAAACTAGCCGTTATGAATAGTAATAACCCATTTTTGAAATTCAGTAAATTTTATTTTTCAAAATGGACTTCATTTTTGGATTCCTAATATCGAAATTAGCTTAGGGTGAAATTTTGGTAATTTTCAGATAACTTTCATATTTTGATGAATAGTGAAAATTACAAAATTTTAATTAAAAAACAACTTTTTCAATCAAAATAATTAATTGTGATAATTTATTAATTTGAGTGGTTTTAAAGTATATTTAGAATATATTTTTACAATTTAATTCAATGTTGGTCATTGGATGTAATTTCACATTTAAACCAGACATAAACAAGTGTCAATCTTTTGATAGTTATTATCTCTTAAGAACACGCTATTTGTTTTGACGACGGGAAATAATTTTTAAATTAATTAATTCAACCGATATGTTTTGAATTTGGTAATATAGACATCATTTTTGAGTTCATAATATCAAATATAGCTTAGGCCGAATTTTTGGTATTTTTCTGGAAACTTTCATTTTTTGATTAATAGTGAAACCACTAAGTGGTAGTTAAGAAAAATGAATTTTAAATAAAACATAATTTTACTGCTTCTGTGAGTGGAATTTCAGAAATCCAAGAGACACGGTTGATGTTAGTAAGTAAAATGTGATTCAATGAGATGAAAATAATTTTTTGTGAATAGTAACTTTTTACTTTAATTTACAACGGTTAAAAGTAAATAGGGTAATTAAGGGTAAAAATGATATTATTATTACCCTAACACATGTCCTAATTCTATTGGACAAGTTTAATTAGACAAAAAACAACCTTAGGAATAAAATATGACAATTTAGTCCCACTTGGATTAGATTAGAACATTTATTATTAATTTATTTAAAGAAGAGTTAAAATAGTAAAAATCAATGTTTAATACGTAAATAATTTTTAATATAGGGTTATACATATGATAAATTCAACTATAAATATTCATTAGAAATATAAAAAGATTTCCTACATAATGGTATTTTATTTGTAATTTTTAGACATTAAATAAGTTGATTTATTTATGACACAAAGATGATGCAGTAATTGTCTTATTAATGAAATATTGACAAAATTGATGTTATAAATACCCAAATAAATGTAATTTGAGACTTTTTATGAATTATAATAATTTTCTAGGTTAATATGAAATGTTAGTATTGATCTAATTAACTTTTTTCGAACTAATCTTTCTGTTATAATTTTCACAAAAATCAATTACTAAATAGCATCAAAATTGACATAAAATAGTTTTTAAAACAAATATTATATTCTTAATTGTTATTTTATTCCTAAAAATCTATGGTTCTGCCAAATGACTTATATAAGGTTATATATATTAATAATAAACAACTTGGGGTTCTTTTGGCTTGTTATAGTATGTTTATTAACCTTATAGTGTAAGAACACAAAAAGACACGGTAAAAGTAAAATTATCTTACTTAAAGTTAAAACTAAATGATAAGGTTAAAATAGTAAACTAAACTTTTCAAAATTCTATTGTATGAGAGGATTTAGACCCATCCCCACCTTAGCTTCGAAATAAATGAATTTGGAGCTATATAATACCGAATTTGTCTTTATAATAAAATAATATTTTTAGTTTTTCCAAAAGAGCCCCTCTCCTCCCTTATAAAAGGGAACCTCCTCCCTCTCTTCCTCACACCACTTTGAGCCTTCAAGCTCAGCCAAAACCTGACAAATTATCTTCTCCACTTCCATAGAAACATCATAGAGGTCCTAGTATTCTTAAAAGACTAATTTTAGTTCCCTAAGAGAATGACTCAAAGAGGCGCTTCAAAGAAGAGGTAATGTCTGTTACCAATTCTTTCAACTTTATTTATTATTCCACTTCTAATTCTTAGGTTGTTTCATTATGAAGTAATAACATCAGTATCCCTCATATACTGATATGTTATTATAAGTATGAAGCAACCCTATTTCAACATCTATCCATCCTACAGAAAACGAAATCCCCGCGCGTGCGTACGTACGGAATACCATCTCCACGCCGTGGTGTAATCTATTTTCCACCACCACCTTACTTGGATTGGTATAATGGTGTACATAATAACTATATATGATTATTGTAAAGTGATATTGTTTCTGAAATAGTATACATACACTCCAATACAATTCCACGATCATGAGAATGATATCATCGCGCGTGCGTACGTACGGACTACCGTCTCCACGACGCGATGAGATTCATTCTCCACGTTAACCATTCATGAATGATTATAAAGTATATATAATAAGTAATCATGAAATATATGACATAATAATGATACTGTATTTATGTCTATATATATGTATGTAATCTACTTAATTCCATTCAACTCAATAAGGAAATGAAAACAGTGTTCATGCGTACGTACAGCCTACCGTCTCCATGAACGGTGTATTTCATTCCATTTACTGATCTATTATATATATGTATATTCTAAATATATATTATATATAATTCATGTTTTATATTATGGAATTAAGTAATCGTGATCTATGTAATCATATGATTAATTACAAGTCAAAACACGGACGATAAATGAAACAATTTTACCCAAAACACACTTTAACATGGAATTTATAAAAGAACGGGTAAAATATAGTCATAAGTGAACCATATATGATATCATAACAATGAGTATGATTCTGTAATAAGTCAATAACATTATTTAAATCATTATACAAGAGTTTCAGAAACTTATGAAGCAACTCAGACCTAAGGTAAGGGAAAATATCACAAGCTCATTTTATCCGAGATTGTTTATACTTTGGTAATTACTGGGGTGTATTTTATCATCCACATCCATGTTTACTCAATATGTAATATTATTTCCATCCACCTACAATTGTTTAAATCCAATTTAACACTTAGGTGAGTTTTTAGTAAAAGATATGAATGGAATCTTTTGTCGTTTTTCGTACGAGGTACTTTTTGACTTTTCCGACAAAAGTGTGGGAAGAATGTATTTTTTTAACTTATACGGCATGAATGGATTTTTAAAACATTATTTCCAAGAATCTTACTTTACAAGTTTTCATGTTTATTTTTAATCAATGTCTTTTCGTTTAGAATTGTATGAAATGTTAAGAAAGGAAAAGTGTTTTTGAAGTAGAAAGGATATTTTCCTCAAGAATGGAGTTCAAGTGTTTTATCAAAATTATTTTCCATCTAAGATAATAAAGGGTTCTATTCCTATACCTATTATTACATTGATTTGATTATGTTGTAATTATTTTTTTGAATTCCATTATCTTATATGAATTGTTTTATGATGTCACGATGTTTAAGATTCCCATTTTTATTACATGGGTTATGCTATGATGTATGGTTTATGATTTTATGGAACTCATAAGAATGGTATCATTATGAGATGGGTGGGACCTATATATCCCTCCAATGCATTGGGTAAAGATTTTATATCTCATGAGATAGACATGGCTGGAACGGAAGGTTAAACCGGTTCAGTGAAACAGGACTGAAACGAGGAGTGAACTCGGTTCCAAAATGGAATTTTTCCACTAAGATAGTCTTGGAAATGAGTCTTGACTAATAAGAAATGATTCTCTATGATTATGTGTGTATGACACAAAGTTTCATGTTTTATGTTATGATTATTGGGATTACATTTCACTGCTATGATTTATCCCATGTTATGAAATTATGATCTCTTTTGCAGGTTAAGATTTCCAAAAGTTATGTTCTTATGTATATGATGTGATTGATATTTCCTTTGTTTACCCTTACTGAGCATTTGAGAACACCCTATTATGTTTTCATTTCCCCAGGATATAAAGAAAGGTTTTAGGTAAGAAAAAAAAGGGAAATATCTTTATGGGAGATGTTGAAGATCTTTCACCATGATTAGAAGATTACATTCGGAGTTTCCAAAGACACTAAACTATTACGGTCCTTGTGTGTGTGTTTTTTGTTATGTACTAAGTATTCTACAAAAGTAATTTAATGTCCATGTACGTCAAGCTTCGGGTCTCTACATTTGGTATCAGAGGAAAGGTTTAGTCAACCTTTGGAAACTAGGATGCGAGAACTTTAGTGAGATCCCTAGAGATATTTATAAGGTATGTCTAGGGATGTACCTAAGGTTAAGTATAAGTATAGGTTATAGTACTATAATTATAGTAACCCAAGATGTTAGATATTGAAGTTACTCCCCCTTTATTATATTGTTTTCCCTAGCATGATTTTTGCCTCTCACACTATTCTTTTTGGGTTTTTGACGATGGTTGTAACCCGAAGGAACCGTGTTGATCAATGTAATGGACAATGCAATGATTGTCCTCCTGAACAAACAAATGTTATGGGAGATGGAGTGCAAACTCTTATTGCTATACTTACACAAGATATGAATCATTCTAGACTTCCAAATGAGCAGAGAAGGGAACAATATCCAATTGAGTCCTTCATGAGGAAACGTCCACCTTCTTTCAGTGGGTCTTCTGATCCACTTGTTGCTGAACAATGGATCAGTACTACTGAAAAGATATTTTCAGTTCTTCAATGTCTTGAACATGATAAAGTCATCTTAGCAGTGTATCATTTGGAAGGTGATTCTGATCAATGGTGGAATCTTATCAAGAATACGAGGCCAAGAGATGAAATTGAGTCCATGGAATGGGACGAGTTCAAGAACTTATTTTTCAATAAGAACTTCCCTCGTATTCTTCGAACAAAGATGGAGAAGGAGTTTCTTGAACTAAAGCAAAAGGATGATGAATCTGTTGGTAGATACGAAGTGAATTTTACAAGGCTTGCAAGGTATGCATCTGGATTTATCCTCCAAACTGAAAGTAAAGTTGATCGATTCTTCAGTGGCTTAAAACCAAATCTTCGAAGGGAATTAGCTATAAGAGACTTCAGTAGCTGTGAAGAAATTGTGCGTTGTGATATCAAGGTAGAAATAGAAGTTGGTGTTACTTATCCATCTCATAGGTTTGACAAGAAATGAAAGATGGATTTCAAGGAGAAATCTCAGAATAATGGTGAAAAGAAGATGAATGTTTCCTTATGCTCAAAGTGTGGAAACAAGCATGGTGTAGATTGTCTTAAAGAGACTAGAAAATGTTTTAAGTTTGGAAAAGAAGGTCATCGAGCAGCTGAGTGTCTAAGTAATGGAAAAAGGGTTTCTAATGATGTGAATAATGAATAGACTATAGAGAATGCACCACCAACACTTCAATGCTTCAAGTGCAAGGAAATGGGGCATTATGCTAATAAATTCCCTAATCCAAGGGTTAGTGATGATCGACATGAGCAACCACATAAGGCAAAGGACAAAGGGAAGTCACATGAGATCACTATTGGCGATGTTGAATATGACAACAATGTGGTGGAATGATTAAGTGTTTATGTAATGGGATTCCAAAATAATGTTGTATATAGTATCGTGGAATATTGGAATATTTATGTATTCGTCTATTGTGGTTTTCAATAATTTTATGGTGCTGATAACCATGGAAAGTGATTGAGATATTTTTTGGTAATCAGATGATATGTGCATAATGAAGGGATAATAAGATAATGAGATGTTTGATTTTATTCATGAGCTCATGATTGATATAAGGACTAAGTGATATCATGGTTTGAGTATATAGAATTTTGAGGATTTGGGTATGTGGAAAGTGTTAACTTTTAACTGCATTCATGTTTTCACTAAGGTTTAATGGGTATTCATTTTTCAAGAGAATACATGATTAAGGTATTCACATAACTGGAATGTGACCAACAAGATATATGGGGGATAAAAGATGGAATTCACGTGATTGTTATGTGACATTTCAAGTAATCATTTTCTTTATACTATGAGCTTGGACCGAAGTATTTTAGATAAGCCTAAAGATTGGAATGTATTATGTTGGACATAAGTTAGGATAGAATTTTTTTTCGATATTATTGATGGGATTTTATAGAAATATATCTTTAGAAAAAGGACAACTTGTAGGACGGGCGACAGCCCATCGCGTTGGACAAGGCTGTGGGAATCGAACCCACAACCGAAGTGCGACTGGCCTTTATCGCCTACCACTGGCCTACAGGAAGTCCCTGTTTAGTAGAAACTAGTTTTATTATATTAAGCAGTATGATATATGAAGTATAAATACATTTTAGGAACCATATATGACTAATCCCACTAAAGACGGACTTATGTATTTTTTTTGATAACTTTTCTAACCGTTTGTTTGAGACAGATGGAATGACCCATCATTCTATCACATGATATGATAACACATCACAAATGACAAATTCAACTTCATTTCATTAAGAGATGAAGTGTAAATTTTCCAAATAACGACCAACGGTGAGACTATACCAAAATCATGAAAGTATTTCTTCTAATTCCTATTATATCAACTTTAGGGAAATGATCTTGAAAACCAAAAATGTTGTCGTATTGCTCTTATATCTGATGAATCAGATGGTACCTTAGATCGTCACAAATTTATGGCTTTGTGATTTCTGGATTTTCCATATCCATGTTCTCTACCACTCTCCATCAGAACATGATGGTTAGATTTCTCTTCCATATCCATATTTTCACCTATATAGAAATCCAGTGATTAGTTTTTTTTGGGTAACCATTATGTTTCACACTTTTTTTTAAAGATTGGTTTTGGTATTCTTTTTTTACGATGTGGCTTTCTATTAAAGAAACTTTCGATTAGTAAACCATTTATAACCCCCAACGAATTTCGAGGGCGAAATTCATTTTAAGGGGGTAGAATGTAACACCCCGAGATTTTATGAAAAATATTTTTTTTAATTTCATTAATGTCTTGTGTTTTACGCTACACCAAAAGGAGCTTGCACAACACTCATCCTTGACTTTCCTTTCATTACATGCAATCACGACCTTGCTCGATAGCGTGTGTAGTACGCAATACCTTGTTTCACTAAACAACGATATGCTATTAAAATATTAATAAAAATAGTCATTATGAATAGTAATAACCCATTTTTGAAATTCTGTAAATTTTATTTTTCAAAATGGACTTAATTTTTGGATTCGTAATATCGAAATTAGCTTAGGGTGAAATTTTGGTAATTTTCGGATAACTTTCATATTTTGATGAATAGTGAAAATTACTAAATATTAATTAAAAAACAACTTTTTCAATCGAAATAATTAATAGTTATAAATTAATAATTTGAGTGGTTTTAAAGTATATTTATAATATATTTTTACAATTTAATACAATGATGGTCATTGGATGTAATTTCACATTTAAACCAGACATAAACAAGTGTCAATCTTTTGATAGTTATTATCTCTTAAGAACACGCTATTTGTTTTGACGACGGGAATTAATTTTTAAATTAATTAATGCAACTGATATTCTTTTAATTTAATAAAATAGACATCATTTTTGAGTTCTTAATATCAAATATAGCTTAGGCCTAATTTTTGGTATTTTTCTGGAAACTTTCATTTTTTTGATGAATAGTGAAACCACTAAGTGGTAGTTAAGAAAAATGATTTTTTCATAAAACATAATTTTAACGCTTCTGTGAGTAGAATTTCAAAACTCCGAGAGACACGGTTGATGTCAGTAAGTAAAATGTGGTTTAATGAGATGAAAATAATTTTTGGTGAATTGTAACTTTTTACTTTTATTTACCATGGTTAAAAGTAAATAGGGTAATTAAGGGTAAAAATGATATTATTATTACCCTAACACATGTCCTAATTCTATTGGACAAGTGTAATTCGCCCACAAACAACCTGAGGAATAAAATATGACCATTTAGGCCCACTTGGATTAGATTAGGACATTTATTATTAATTTATTTAAATAAGGGTTAAAATAGTTAAAATCAAAGTTTAATAAGTAAATCATTTTTAATATAGGGTTATACATAATATAAATTCTACTATGAATATTCATTAGAAAGATAAAACGATTTCCTACATAATAGTATTTTATTTGTAATTTTTAAACATTAAATAAGTTAATTTATTTATGACACAAAGATGATGCAATAATTATCTTATTAATGAAATATTGACATAATTGATGTTATAAATACCCAAATAATGTAATTTGAGACTTTTTATGAATTTCACTAATTTTATATGTTAATATGACATGTTAGTATTTATATAATTAACGTTTTTTGAACTAATCATTCTGTTATGATTTTCAAAAAAATCAATTGCAAAATAGTGTCAAAATTGACACAAAATAGTTTTTAAAAAAACTATTATATTATTAATTTTTCTTTTTTTCCTAAAAATATAAGGTTCAGAAAAATGACTTAGATAAAGATATATATATTAATAATAAACAACTTGGGGTTTTTTTGGATTGTTATAGTAAGTTTATTAACCTTATAGTGTAAGAACACAAAAAGACTCGGTAAAAGTAAAATTATCTTACTTAAAGTTAAAACTAAATGATAAGGTTAAAATAGTAAACTAAACTTGTCCAAATTCTATTGTATGAGAGGATTTCGACCCATAACTACCTTAGCTTCGAAATAAATCAGTTTTGAGCTATTTAAAACCAAATTTGGCTTTATAATAAAATAATATTTTTAGTTTTTCCAAAAGAGCCCCTCTCCGCCCTTATAAAAAGGGAACCTCCTCCCTCTCGTCCTCACACCACTTTGAGACTTCATGCTCGGCCAAACCCTGAAAAAGTATCTTCTCCACTTCCAAAGAAACATCCTAGAGGTCCTGGTCTTCTTCAAAGACCAATTGTAGTGCCCTAAGAGGAGGACTCAAAGAGGCGCTTCTAAGAAGAGGTAATGTCTGTTACCAATTCTTTCAACTTTATTTCTTATTCCACTACTTCTTCTTAGGTTTTTTCATTATGAAGTAATAAAATCAGTATCCCTCATATACTGATATGTTATTATAAGTATAAAACAACCCTATTTGGCCATCTATCCATCCTACGGAAAACTAAATCACCGCGCGTGTGTACGTACGGAATACCGTCTCCACGCCGTGGTGTAATCTATTTTCCACCACCACCTTACTTGGATGGGTATAATGGTGTACATAATAACTTTATATGATTATTGTAAATTGATATTGATTCTTAAATATTATACATATACTCCAATACAATTCCACGATCATGAGAACGATATCATCGCGCGTGCGTACGTACGGACTACCGTCTCCACGACGCGATGAGATTCATTCTCCACGTTAACCATTCATGAATGATTATAAAGTATATATAATAAGTAATCATGAAATATATGACATAATAATGATACTGTATTTATGTCTATATATATGTATGTAATCTACTTAATTCAATTCAACTCAATAAGGAAATGAAAATCGCGTTCATGCGTACGTACGGCCTACCGTCTCCATGAACGGTGTATTTCGTTCCATTTATTGATCTATTATATATATGTATATTATAAATATATATTATATATAAATAATGTTTTATATTATGGAATTAATTATTCATGATCTATGTAATCATATGAATAATTACAAGTCAAAACACGGACGACAAATGAAACAATTTTACCCAAAACGCTCTTTAACATGGAATTTATAAAAGAAGAGGTAAAATAAAGTCATAAGTGAACCATATATGATATCATAAAAATGATTATGATTCTTGAATAAGTCAATAACATTATTTAAATCATTTTACAAGAGGTTTGGACACTTACGAAGCAACTCGGACCTAAGGTAAGGGAAAATATCACAAGCTCATTTTATCCGAGATTGTTTATACATTGGTAATTACTGGGGTGTATTTTATCATACACATCCATGTTTCCTCAATATGTAATATTATTTCCATCCACCTACAATTTTCTAAATCCAATTTTACCCTTAGGTGAGATTTCAGTAAAAGATATGAAAGGAATCTTTTGTCGTTTTTCGTACGAGGTACTTTTTTACTTTTCCGACAAAAGTACGGGAAGAATGTATTTTTTTAACTTATACGGCATGAATGGATTTTTAAAACATTATTTCCAAGAAGCTTAATTTACAAGTTTTCATGTTTATTTTTAATCAAATTTATTTAGTTTTGAATTTTATGAAATGTTAAGAAAGGAAAAGTGTTTTTGAAGTAGAAAGGATATTTTCCTCAAGAATGGAGTTCAATTGTTTTATCAAAATTATTTTCCATCTAAGATAATAATGGGTTCTATTTATATCCCTATTATTACATTGATTTGATTATGTTGTAATTATTTTTTTGAATTCCTTTATCTTATATGAATTTTTTTATGATGTCACGATGTGTAAGATTCCCATTTTTATTACATGGGTTATGCTATGATGTATGGTTTATGATTTTGTGGCACACATAAGAATGGTATCATTATGATATGGGTGGGACCTATATCTCCCTCCAATGCATTGGGTAAAGATTTTATATCTCATGAGATAGACCTGGCTGGAACGGCAGGTTAAACCGGTTCAGTGAAACAGGACTGAAATGAGGAGTGAACTCGGTTCAGAAATGGACTTTGTCCACTAATATAGTCTTGGAAATGAGTCTTGACTAATAAGAAATTATTCTCTATGATTATGTGTGTATGCCACAATGTTTCATGTTTTAAGTTATGATTATTGGGATTACATTTCACTACTATGATTTATCCCATGTTATGAAATTATGATCTCTTTTGCAGGTTAAGATTTCCAAAAGTTATGTTCTTATGTATATGATGTGATTGATATTTCTTTTGTTTACCCTTACTGATCATTTGAGCTCACCCTTTTATGTTTTCTTTTCCCTAGGATATAAAGAATGGTTTTAGGTAAGAAAAAAAATGGAAGATCTTTATGGGAGATGTTGAAGATCTTTCACCATGATTAGAATATTACATTCTGAGTTTCCAAAGACACTAAACTATTACGGTCCTTGTGTGTGTGTTTTTGTTATGTACTAAGTATTCCGCAAAAGTAATGTAATTTCCATGTACGTTAAGCTTCGGGTCTCTACAGTTGGTATCAGAGGAAAGGTTTAGTCAACCTTTGGAATCTAGGATGTAAGAACTTTAGTGAGATCCCTAGAGATATTTCTAAGGTATGTCTAGGGATGTCCCTAAGGTTAAGTATAAGTATAGGTTATAGTACTAGAATTACGGTAACCCATGATGTTGGATATTAAAGTTACTCCCCCTTTATTATATTGTTTTCCCTAGCATGATTTTTGCCTCTCACACTATTCTTTTTGGGTTTTTGACGATGGCTGGAACCCAAAGGAACCGTGTTGATCAATGTAATGGAAAATGCAATGATTGTCCACTTGAATAAACAAATGTTATGGGAGATGGAGCGAAAATTTTTATTGCTATACTTACACAAGCTATGAATCATTCTGGACTTCCAAATGAGGAGAGAAGGGAACAATATTCTATTGAGTCCTTCATGAGCCAACATCCACCTTCTTTCAGTGGGTCTTCTGATCCACTTGTTGCTGAACAATTTATCAATACTACTGAAAAGATATTTTCGGTTCTTCAATGTTCTGAACATGATAAAGTCATCTTAGCAGTGTATCGTTTAGAAGGTGATGCTGATCAATGGTGGAATCTTATCAAGAATATGAGGCCAAGAGATGAAATTGAGTCCATGGAATGGGACGAGTTCAAGAACTTATTTTTTAATAAGTACTTCCCTCGTATTCTTCGAACAAAGATGGAGAAGGAGTTTTTTGAACTAAAGCAAAAGGATGATGAATCTGTTGGTATATATGGAGCGAATTTTACAAGGCTTGCAAGGTATTCATCTGGATTTATCATCCAAACTGAAAGTAAAGTTGATCGATTCTTCAGTGGCTTAAAACAAAATCTTCGAAGGGAATTAGCTATAAGAGACTTCAGTAGCTATGAAGAAATTGTGCGTTGTGCTATCATGGTAGAAATGGAAGTTGGTGTTACTTATCCATCTCATAGTTTTGACAAGAAACGAAATATGGATTTCAAGGAGAAATCTCAGAATAATGGTGAAAATAAGATGAATGTTTCCTTATGCTCAAAGTGTGGAAATAAGCATGGTGGAGATTGTCTTAAAGAGACTAGAAAATGTTTTAAGTGTGGAAAAGAAGGTCATCGAGCATCTGAGTGTTGAAGTAATGGAAAAAGGATTTCTAATGATGTGAATAAATAAAAGACTGCAGAGAATGCACCACCAACACTTCAATTCTTCAAGTGAAAGAAATGGGGCATTATGCTAATAAATGCTCTAATCTAAGGGTTAGTGATGATCGACAGGAGCAACCACTTAAGTCAAAGGACAAAGGGAAGTCACATGAGATCACTATTGGCGATGTTGAATATGACAACAATGTGGTGGAATGATTAGGTGTTTATGTAATGGGATTCCAAAATAATGTTGTATATAGTATCGTGGAATATTGGAATATTTATGTATTGGTCTATTGTGGTTTTCAATAATTTTATGGTACCGATAACCATGGAAAGTGATTGAGATATTTTTGGTAAGCAGATGATATGTGCATAATGAAGGGATAAGAAGATAATGAGATGTTTGATTTTATTCATGAGCTCATGATTGATATAAGGACTGAGTGATATCATGGTTTGAGTATATAGAATTTTGAGGATTTTAGTATGTGGAAAGTTTTAAATTTTAACTGCATTCATATTTTCACTAAGGTTTAATGGGTATTCATTTTTCAAGATAATACTTGATTAAGGTATTCACATAACTCGAATGTGACCAACAAGATATATGGGGGATAAAAGATGTAATTCACGTGATTGTTATGTGACATTTCAAGCAATCATTTTCTTTATACTATGAGCTTGGACCGAAGTATTTTAGATAAGCCTAAAGATTGGAATGGATTATGTTGGACATAAGTTAGGATAGAATTTTTTTTCTATATTATTGATGGTATATTATAGTAATATAGCTTTAGAAAATGGATAACCTGTAGGACGGGCGACAGCCCCATCGCGTCGGACAGGGCTGTGGGAATCGAACCCACAACCGAAGTGTGACTGGCCTTTATCGCCTACCAATGGCCTAGAGGAAGTCGCTGTTTAGTAGAAACTAGTTTTATTATATTAAGCAGTATGATATATGAAGTATAAATCCATTTTAGGAACCATATATGACTAATCTCACTATAGACGGACTTATGTATTTTTTTTGATAACTTTTCTAACCTTTTGTTTGAGACAGATGGAATGACCCATCATTCTATCACATCATATGCTAACACATCATGAAGGACAAATTAAACTTCATTTCATTAAGAGATGAAGTGTAAATTGTCCAAAGAACGACCAATGGTGAGACTATACCAAAATCACGAAAGTATTTCTTCTAATTCCTATTACATCAACATTAGGGAAATGATCTTGAAAACCAAAAATGTTGTCGTATTGATCTTATATCTGATGAATCAGATGGTACCTTAGATTGTCACAAATTTATGGCTTTGTGATTTCTGGATTTTCCATAGCCATGTTCTCTACCACTCTCCACCAGAACATGATGGTTAGATTTCTCTTCTATATCCATATTTTCACCTATGTGGAAATCCAGTGACTAGTTTTTTTGGGTAACCGTTATGTTTCATACTTTTGTTTTTAAAGATTGGTTTTGGTATTCTTTTTTTACGATGTGGGTTTCTATTAAAGAAACATTCGAGTAGTAAACCATTTATAACCCCGACGAATTTCGAGGGCCAAATTCATTTTAAGGGGGTAGAATGTAACACCCCAAGATTTTATGAAAAATATTCTTTTTAATTTCATTAATGTCTTGTGTTGTACGCTACACCAAAAGGAGCTTGCACAACACTCATCCTTGACTTGCCTTGCATTACACGCAATCAAGACCTTCCTCTATAGCGTGTGTAGTACGCAATACCGAGTTTCACTAAACAATGATATGCTATTAAAATATTAATAAAACTAGCTGTTATGAATAGTAATAACCCATTTTTGAAATTATGTAAATTTTATTTTTCAAAATGGACTTCATTTTTGGATTCGGAATATCTAAATTAGCTTAGGGTGAAATTTTGGAAATTTTCGGATAACTTTTATATTTTGATGAATAGTGAAAATTACTAAATTTTAATTTAAAAAAAAATCAATCGAAATAATTAATAGTGATAAATTATTAATTTGAGTGTTTTTAAATTATATTTAGAATATATTTTTCCAATTTAATACAATGTTGGTCATTGGATGTAATTTCACATTTAAACCAGACATAAACAAGTGTCAATCTTTTGATAGTTATTATCTCTTAAGAACACGCTATTTGTTTTGACGACGGGAATTAATTTTTAAATTAATTAATGCAACTGATATGTTTTGAATTTGGTAAAATAGACATCATTTTTGAGTTCATAATATCAAATATAGCTTAGGCTTAATTTTTGGTATTTTTCTGGAAACTTCCATTTTTTGATGAATAGTGAAACCACTAAGTGGTTGTTAAGAAAAATGAATTTCTCATAAAACTTAATTTTACCACTTCTGTGAGTGGAATTTCAAAAATCCGAGAGACACAGTTGATGTTAGTAAGTAAAATGTGGTTCAATGAGATGAAAATAATTTTTGGTGAACAGTAACTTTTTACTTTTATTTACCACGGTTAAAAGTAAATAGGGTAATTAAGGGTAAAAATGATATTATTATTACCCTAACACATGTACTAATTATATTGGACAAGTTTAATTCGACCAAAAACAACCTTAGGAATAAAATATTACCATTTAGGCCCACTTGGATTAGATTAGGACATTTATTATTTATTTATTTAAAGAAGGGTTAAAATAGTTAAAATGAAAGTTTAATAAGTAAATAATTTTTAATATAGGGTAATACATAAGATAAATTATACTATAAATATTCATTTGAAAGATAAAAATCTTTCCTACATAATGGTATTTTATTTGTATTTTTTAGAAATTAAATAAGTTAATTTATTAATGACACAATGATGATGCAAGAATTATCTTATTAATGAAATATTGACATAATTGATGTTATAAATACCCAAATAAATGTAATTTGAGACTTTTTATGAATTAAACTAATTTTCTAGGTTCCTATGACATGTTATTATTTATTTAATTAAGTTTTTGCGAACTAAGCATTCTGTTATGATTTTCAAAAAAATCAATTACTAAATAGTGTCAAAATTGACATAAAATAGTTTTTAAAAAAAATATTATATTATTAATTGTTATTTTATTCCTAAAAATCTATGGTTCGGCCAAATGACTTAGATAAGGTTATATATATTAATAATAAACAACTTTAGGTTCGTTTGTCTTGTTATAGTAATTGTATTAACCTTACAGTGTAAGACCACAAAAAGACATGGTAAAAGAAAAAATATCTTACTTAAAGTTAAAACTAAATTATAAGGTTAAAATAGTAACCTAAACTTTTCCAAATTATATTTTATTAGAGGATTTATACCCATCCCCACCTTAGATTCGAAATAAATCAATTTGGAGCTATTTAAAACCGAATTTGGCTTTATAAAAAAATAATATTTTTTGTTTTTCCAAAAGAGCCCCTCTCCTCCCTTATAAAAGGGCACCTCCTCCCTCTCTTCCTCACACCACTTTGAGCCTTCAAGATCGTCCAAACCCTGAAAAATTA
The DNA here is from genome assembly GCA_963277665.1 of Viscum album. NCBI lineage: Eukaryota > Viridiplantae > Streptophyta > Magnoliopsida > Santalales > Viscaceae > Viscum > Viscum album. The sequence goes on from OY728129.1 coordinate 642,790,792, forward strand.
TATTATCCACTTCCATATAAACATCCTAGAGGACTTGGTCTTCTTCAAAGACCAATTATAGTGCCCTAAGAGGAGGACTCAAAGAGGCGCTTCAAAGAAGAGGTAATGTCTGTTACCAATTCTTTCAACTTTATTTCTTATTCCACTTCTTCTTCTTAGGTTTTTTAATTATGAAGTAATAAAATCATTATCCCTCATATACTGATATGTTATTATAATTATGAAACAACCCTATTTCACCATCTATCCATCCTACGGAAAACGAAATCACTGCGCGTGCGTACCTACAGAATACCGTCTCCACGCCGTGGTGTAATCTATTTTCCACCACCACCTTACTTGGATGGGTATAATGGTGTAAATAATAACTATATATGATTATTTTAAATTGATATATATTCTAGAATAGTATAAATACACTCCAATACAATTCCACGATCAGGAGAACGATATCATCGCGCGTGTGTACGTACGGACTACGGTCTCCACGACGCGATGAGATTCATTCTCCACGTTAACCATTCATGAATGATTATAAAGTATATATAATAAGTAATCATTAAATATATGACATAATAATGACACTGTATTTATGTCTATATATATTTATGTAATCTACCTAATTGCATTCAACTCAATAAGGAAACGAAAACAGCGTTCATGCGTACGTACGGCCTACCGTCTCCATGAACGGTGTATTTCTTTCCATTTACTAATCTATTATATATATGTATATTCTAAATATATATTATATATAAATCATTTTTTATATTCTGGAATTAATTAATCATGATCTATGTAATTATATGAATAATTACAAGTCAAAACACGGACGACAAATGAAACAATTTTACCCAAAACACTCTTTAACATGGAATTTATAAAAGAACGGGTAAAATAAAGTCATAAGTGAACCATATATGATATCATAACAATGAGTATGATTCTGGAATAAGTCAATAACATTATTTAAATCATTATACAGGAGGTTCGGACACTTACAAAGCAACTCGGACCTAAGGTAAGGGAAAATATCACAATCTCATTTTATCCGAGATTGTTTATACTTTGGTAATTACGGGGGTGTATTTTATCATCCACATCGATGTTTCCTCAATATGTAATATTATTTCCATCCACCTACAATTGTTTAAATCCAATATTACCCTTAGGTGAGTTTTTAGTAAAATATATGAAAGGAATCTTTTGTCGTTTTTCGTACGAGGTACTTTTTGACTTTTCCGACAAAAGTACGGGAAGAATGGATTTTTTTAACTTATACGGCATGAATGGATTTTTAAAACATTATTTCCAAGAAGCTTACTTTACAAGTTTTCATGTTTATTTTTAATCAACTTCTTTTAGTTTAAAATTGTATGAAATGTTAAGAAAGGAAAAGTGTTTTTGAAGTAGAAAGGATATTTTCCTCAAAAATGGAGTTCAAGTGTTTTATCAAAATTATTTTCCATCTAAGATAATAAAGGGTTCTGTTTCTATCCCTATTATTACATTGATTTGATTATTTTGTAATTATTTTTTTGAATTCCTTTATCTTATATGAATTGTTTTATGATGTCACGATGTTTAAGATTCCCATTTTTATTACATGGGTTATGCTATGTTGTATAGTTTATGATTTTGTGGCACACATAAGAATGGTATCATTATGAGATGGGTGGGACCTATATCTCCCTCCAATGCATTGGGTTAAGATTTTATATCTCACGAGATAGACATGGATGGAACAGAAGGTTAAACCGGTTCAGTGAAACAGGACTGAAACACGGAGTGAACTCGGTTCAGAAATGGACTTTGTCCACTAAGATAGTCTTTGAAATGAGTCTTGACTAATAAGAAATGATTCTCTATGATTATGTGTGTATGCCACAAAGTTTCATGTTTTAAGTTATGATTATTGGGATTACATTTCACTACTATGATTTATCCCATGTTATGAAATTATGATCTCTTTTACAGGTTAAGATTTCCAAAAGTTATGTTCTTATGTATATGATGTGATTGATATTTCTTTTGTTTACCCTTACTGAGCATTTGAGCTCACCCTTTTATGTTTTCTTTTCCCCAGGATATAAAGAAAGGTTTTAGGTAAGAAAAAAAAGGGGGAAGATCTTTATGGGAGATGTTGAAGATCTTTCACCATGATTAGAAGATTACATTCCGAGTTTCCAACGACACTAAACTATTACGGTCCTTGTGTGTGTGTTTTTGTTATGTACTAAGTATTCTGCAAAAGTAATGTAATGTCCATGTACGTCATGCTTCGGGTCTCTACATGGGTTGAGTACCTTCGGTCATTTGACATTGATATTTCCTACAAACCATGGAACAGAAATGTAGTGGATGATGTGTTGAGTAGGAGTACTCAGATACAAGCAATTTAGGAGGACAGTTATGAGTTAAATCTTATGGACATATTTTCTAAGATTCTTTTGCAGGTGCATGGCAGAAAATGGAATACATTTCTTTCTTCTATAGTTGTTACCTATACTCTACTGGATCGAGTGAGAATTAGGTAGCTATCAGATTCTGAATCCCTAGTCCTATGAGAGAGTGTGTTATGAGAGGGCCCTACTTTTGGGTGGACCATAGATGATGATGAGGTCTTGCATTTTCATGGTTACGTATTCGTGTCGACATACATATTTGAGGATTTTATGTGAGATTATCATTCCTCACCTTAGGCTGTTCATCATGGTGTCCCCAAGATGTATCGAGATTTACACTGTTAGTATTGTTGGATACGTATGAAGAGGGATGTTGTTGGTTTTGTTATGAGATGTTCCACCTATTAGCATGTAAAGTAGGAGCATTAGTGACCATCATGACTTCTCCAGCAGGTACCCATTCCCTAGAGCAAGTGGAATGATGTTATGATGGATTTTGTGACGAGTTTACCGTGATCTCCAGAAGGGAATTATGTGGTTTGGGATGTTTTTGACAGACTCACAAATGTTCCACATTTCTTATAGATCAAGGAAAACTTTATTTTCGATGAGCTTGGAAGGTTGTACCTCTGAGAGATTTTAAGTTTTCATAGGGTTATGCACTCTATTATTTCATACATGGATGCATGGTTTACTTATCATGCCTGGTAGGGACTAAAGATGTATTTCAGAACATAGGTACATCTGAGTACAACTTAGCATCCCCAGACAGATGGCCATTCTAAGCACATGATTCAGGTTTTAGAGTACATGATTTGAGAATGCGTCTTGGATTTCAAGGGCTCTTGAGAGAGAAATATAACCCTATGGGAGTTCACCTAAAATAATAGTTTTTAGGTAATTATTCAAATGGAACCTTATAAGGCTTTGTATTTTAGGCCATGCCGATAACCCCTATGTTGGCTAGAGGCAAGAGAGGCAACAATGTTGGACATTGTCTTGTGCGGGAGACCACTGAGCAGGTGGAGTTGATTAGGAAAAGAATGGACACTGCACAACCTCTCCAGAAATCTTATCCTGATCGCGGGAGATGACCTATGGAGTTTGAGGTCGGCGATTGGGTTTTCTTACATGGCACACTGAGGTTGGAAAACCTGAGGATTAAGAGAGAGGGGAAGCTTTCACTAATATACGTTGGGCCATTTGATGTCTTTGAATGAGTCATTCTGGTTGCCTATCTGTTGTAGTTACCTCATAGGTATCAGGCTATGAATGATGTCTTCTATGATTCTTAGATACAGTGTTAATTTTCAAACTCGTCTCATGTTTTTAACCTGAGGAGGTTGAGTTAGAGGTGGATGCATCCTTCGAGGAGGACCGTATTCAGATTGTGGGTCACAGCATGAATGTTATCAGTGGCCGGTATATTCCTATGGTATGTGAGCTATGGTAGAATGACTAATTATAGTATGAGACTTGGGAGACGAAGGCCAACATACAATCACAGTGGCCAAATTGTTTTGAAGTTTCTTCTTCACCACCCTTGGAAGGGAAATTTTGGGACAAATTACTCTATAGGGAAAATTTTATAAGAACATGTATCTTTATTTCAGTTATGGATCTTTATTTCTGGTTGTTTTGAGGAAAATAATGAAATAAGAAATTTTCTACATTCACTCCATGTACATTAGAGTACACGCCGTGTACCTGGTTGTTGCGTGTAGCAGGGTACTGGCTGTGTAACGACCAAGTACATAACTATGTAGGTGACATGGAAGATTGACTAATGTGGTAGCTGGTTGAGGACAGTAAATAGTGTGTACATTAAATGAACATCCCATGTACATTTTTGTTTAATTGATGAATCAGAGTGGGGTCACATCTCATCTCTAGAAAACTTTTCTTCTTCTGATGTCTCGTATAGGTGAGCGACATGCAGACAATGATCTTGGATATCCTTCCATTACTGTGTCCAAGCTCCAACTCAGACACTGATGGGTGCGTTGGATTCCCACTGGTGTGTTCTATCATTCATTAGAGCCTCTCTTCCATATTTATCCTCTCCCTTGAGTTATACAAGGTTGAACGATTTTAACCTTTTTATAGATCTATTCCATTCTAGGCTGATTCAAGGGCCAGCGTTCGAGAGTGTTCATCATACAACATCAAGGTGGTGGTATGTGACTTTATTTGGTTGTCTTTGGATATACGCTAAAAGTGTTGAATACCCATGTTTAGGGTATTGTGTGTTATGGAATTTAACCATGTTTAAGACCTGTTATTGTATGTTTGATTGATAAAGGGTTATTTTTTATGCCTAGTTTTTAATACCTTGATTATGGTTATGTTTTTCCCATGTTTGATTGATTATGGTCATTGGGTCTTGAAATCATGCTAGTCTTACTCTGATTTCCATGCCTAGTGTTGTTAGGATGGAGTAAATGTTTCCTTTAGATGCTTGTTTTTTGCATTGTGAAATTATGGCCAAGGGGAATTAACTGTGAAAACTTACTGAGGTAGGGTCATTTATATATAATTGTTGTTCTGTTGACCCAATGGTATTGACTATGAGAGTTGTCGGGTGGTCATTGACCATAGGGGTTAGACAGTGACAACTACCCATAGGGTAGTTATGAAATGAATGTTGGACCAAGGGAAATTGACCGCGAGAGCTTCCAGGGGGTCATTATATTATATTTTTTCTTTTTGGACCAAGAGGGCATTGACTGTGAGAGCTACCCATGAGGTCATTTTTTGAATGATTAGTGCCATGTGGGACCAAAGGGGTTAAACTGTGTGAGATTTTTCAGAGGGTCATTATTTACTGAATAAATGATATATTAAACCAGAGGGGTTAGACTTTGATAACATTCCTAGAGGGTTGATTTTGAATAACTGAATGATTGATGCGAATCTTCTAAGCCAGTGCACAAGCATGGACTTGGTCTTACTTGGTTATTTTGATAGTCTTTTGAGGAATCTATTTTTTATTACTATGCAAGGGGATACAGAGAATAGCATAGAATGTGAGGTTATATTATTAAATGGATTGAATAATTAATAAATTCAAATGAAAGTAATTGGAAACTATAGGATTTTTTACTTTTGAGTACTTCCTAACTTATTATTTCATTTCTTCATATTACCTACTATATATATTCACTGACAGTTAGGCACAAATATTTTGGTGGTTGCCTACTAAAATTTGTCTCACAACCTATTTGGGTCATGATTTTTTATCCAAATAGTTTACATTGTTATAGGTATAGATAATGGAATGCTCCCTTCTTCCTCAGGTACATGATTATTGTCGGAGCAGGAGAGCATGGGACCTGGTTGTGGCTTGCGATGCTGTTGGAGTTTATTGTTTTCAGTACATTGGTTTCAGTATTTATTCCATCGTTGTGGCTGGTTTGGCTTATTTCATAGATACTTTTGACATGAATCATTTTATATATATATATATATATATGCTTCAGTTGTTTATACTATCAGTCTTCCACTATTTACCATGTTGTATGGTATTACAACTTCCTCTTGTGTTTAGTATTTGTTATTATGTTGTGTATACTCTTAAAATGATTGAATACTTTAAAAAATATTTTACCATGTCCCTCACTACTTTTTGGCAGCCTCTGACATTTGGGGAAATGCACTTGAGGTCATGTGACCAACCAGGTATGGGGCACCCTTGGGCGGCACTTGGAACTGGGATAGTACATCATGCATAGTTATATTATTTTTCATGAAATGGGTAAAAGGAAGAACATTATTGTCTCATAATCATAATAATATCTTTTAATGTATATTATAATGAATTTATTACATTATTATGGAAACAATATGTTAAGTGGAAGTAGAAGAAGAAAAGAACTTTTAAATATTTAATCAAACGATTACCTATTCTTCGAGTGCCTCTTTCTGATTTGCAAAAAAGGAACTCTAGGATGGATTTGTTCCCAAATTATAGAATATAGGATCTAGTAAGTGAATTTTGTAGAGGAAATGGGAAGGGTTTATCTGATCCAAATGGTTTTAGAGGTGTGAATTAAAGAGAAAGAGAAGTTACCTTTTATAAGAGAGGTGAGGGGTAATTTTGGAAAACCTTAAAATATTAATTTATTATAAATTTATTTTCGATTTAAAATAGCTCCAAAGAGTCTTATTTAAAGTATAAGATGAGTATGGGTATAAATAAAATCAAAAAATTAATTTTACACAGGTTTAGGTCATAAAATTAACCTTATCTTTTAGAATTAACCCTTACTTAAACAATTTAAATCTTGTTTTGTCTTCTTGTATTTTTATATTATTGGGTTAATATAGTTACTATAAAATTTCAAAAAAACACCAATTAAATTATTTATGACCTATATGGCATTTGAAAAGATAGTTGGATGAACTATATATTTTAATGTATTTTATATCATTTAATAAAATTGTATTTAATTTAAAATATCATTTCTGTCAATTTTAATACTATTCAATATTTTCATTTCTGAAAATACCAAACCAACATGATGAATTGTAAAAAAAATGGAAATACGTCACTAATATGTATAAGGTGTTTATAAAATTAGTGTAGGTCATTAATTAGGTCAAATTTTATTTAGTTTAATATTTTCCATGTCATTTATTTGAAATCTAAATTAATTAAACAATTAATGCATCATCATTATGTCATCGTTTAATTTAATTATTTAATATATAAAAATTATAAATAAATTATCATGATGTTGATAAATTTATTATATTTTTAAATACTATTATTTTTCCACCATATCACTTATATTAACTCATATTAAAAATAATATTTTTATTAAATGTTTAATATGATATTTTTAACTCATCTTTAAATAAAATATAAGAAATGTCAAAACATAACACATGTGGACTAAAAAGGATAATATTTCTAACATAAGGATGATTTGGGTCTAAAAATACTTATTTGTGGAAATTTTGAAAATTTTTAGGGAAATTTTATATTATTATAATATTATTTTTACCTTCAACTACTCTATTTACCTTTAATTGTGGTAAATAAAATTCAGAAGTCACCATTCACCAAAAATAATTTTGATCCTCTTAGACATAATTTTTAATACTTATTAAAACCATTTATGTCCATTTTTTGAAATTAAATTCAAAAAAGCGGTAAAATTACATTTAATGCTAATCTATAAATGTTGATAGAAGGCGGGTAAAAAGACGTTAAAATTTTCAATGCATTTTTATATCTAATTCTATTATAAAAATGATTCTAGTGACCAATTTTTTTAATATATGTATTATTTTTCTATTGTGACTTTAAAATCAATTTAATGTAAAATAATTATTTAAATGAAAAAATGCAGTTTTTTATCAATAATGTTGTGTTTTTCACTATTCATCAAAAATTGAAATTTTTTAGAAAAACTCAAAAAATTCAATCTATGTTGATTTTGATATTAAGAATTCAAATACAAAGTCTATTTTACCACATTAAATTTCTATTATTATATAAAATTAATTTTATTATTTTTCATAAAAGGACATAAAAGTGGTTCCTTTAAGAACATATTATTTCTAAATATATAAATATTTTAGTGAAACTTATACATTTCATTATCAATAAATTTAATTTATGTGAAAACATTATAAATAAAATTTAAATTATTTATTACTATTTAAATTACTATATTTAAAGGATAAGTTATAAATATATCATTTAAATATTTTTATCACTAATGTGTTGTTTCTCATAAATTCAATCTTGTGTGTTACGCAAGACAAGTCGATGTTTCATTCGAAAAAATATATTTAATATAACATAACATTAATTATTTGGGTGTATTATCTAAATTAAAAGTATGATGAATACATTGGTACCTATGAGGAATATATTATAATAATTACAAGGTATTCCTATGGTCTAATAAATATGACAAAATTGTTCAATTTAAACTCATGGTCGAAGTATAAGTTAGATTTCACAACAGTTTCTTGGTTTTGAAAAAAAATTAATATCAAGTCTCTTGAATACACAAATAAATCACGTGATGGAAAGAAATTTTATTCATCTACATGTCATAAATTTGGGAAGAAGCATTAAGGTAATTGATTAGATGGAAATGAGAGGTGGTTTAAATGTTGAAATGTGGTTCATAAATCCCATGAATTTCTGAAGGTGTATGAATAGTTTGGTTAAATAAACAGTGTATAATATCATAAAAACTAATACACCACCGATGCTCTGAAGCTTAAAATGCAAGGGATATGGGAATTATTCTAACATGTCTGTGAATCTAATGGTTTTTTATGATCCACATCAAAAATCTATTAAACCAAAATGAAAATGGAAATATAATGCAATCATAACTTCTAAAGTGGATTTAGAGAATGATGTTGTAAAAGGTATACTTAGCATCCAATCTAGAATAGCTAATATCTTATTTGATTATAGTTCTACCCACTCTTTTATATCTAAATTTTTTTGTAACGGTGTTAAATTACAAAATAAATAATTTTATGTTGAGTTATCAGTAAAAATATTTAATGGTATGATAATCACATCACCATTATTTGACTCTTCTCCTATTGAAGTTTTTAGGAATGTTCATCCTAAAAATCATGATATTATTCCTTTGGTTGAATTCATTTTTATTTTTGGAATCAATTAGCATTCTTTATATAAAGATGATGTTAATTTAGGGGAAAAGAAAGTTATGTTGAATATTCTAAACCAACCAAGGATTTTATATTGATGCAATGATAAATATGAACTTCTTATGGAAGTTACGTCTTTTATAAGGGTTTTTCTTCCTATAAAATAAAGGTTTTTTATCTTAGATGGCTATGGATAAACTAAATATCCAAGATACATAAATTGGGTAGGATTTTATTGATGCCCTTCCAAAATATTTTTTTGGTCTTCCTCCAAGTCATGAATTTGAGTTTCCAATAGAACTAATACATAGTGATACTACTATATTGAAATATTCTTAAAGAGAAAACCTGAATACATTATAGGAATTGGTGAAGAAATTCCATGAGAATATTGAAAATTGATTCATTTTTCTAAGTGAAACAATATGGGGCGTACCTATACTTTTTATTTAGATGAAATATGGATCAATGCGATTTTTCATGTATTATTTATAAATTAATAATATCACAATAAAGAACATCTTTCCCCTGACAATTATTTATGACTTGTTTGATCAGCTACATGGAGCTCAGTACTTTTCTAAGATTCTCCTTTGTTCTAGATATCATCAATTGAGGGACAATAATGAGGATATTCCCAAGATATAATTCTAAACAGTGCATAAACATTATTAATTTATAGTGATTCCATTTTGTCATAATAATTACCCTATTATCTACATGGAGTTAATTAAAATATTATTTTGAGATTAACTTGATCATTTTTTGGTAGTGTTAACATGTTCTCACTTTACCCCATAATAGAAAAGGGTTTGTAATCTATAGTGATGCATCAAAGAAGGTTATAGGATGTGTCCTATTCTAGAATGGTATGGTGATAAATTATTCCTCAATCTAATCAATGGTTCATGAGAAAATTTAACCAAATAGTTATTTGAATTTAGTAGCAGTAATTTTTTATTTAAACATATGGAGGTATTTTATATGTGGAGATAGGTGAGTGTTGACACCACAAAATTTGTTTCATTCACTTATCTGCAAAATTAAAGATTTGATTCCCACATAAACAACAAATGTCAAGTATATGTAATGGTGTTTTATTATGAAGGAAGAAGATGCTATCTATAATTCTATCATACAAAAGACTTCTACAAAATTTGGGATAAGTGGAAAGACCCCCCCCCCTCAAAAATTTGGTTGTGAATTTCCAAGATCGATGATGAAAATGTGTCGATTGATTAAATTTCAATTAATAAGTTTTATCTGATAAGACTTTGTGTATTAACAATCTCAAGAATTTAAGATCTCTTTGAAACCTTCGATTTGACTGTTCAAAAATCCCAAATGGGCTTACAAGTCATAATTTATGTCACTAAGAAGGTGGATTAAATTTATAAAGTGATTTTCCCAATATATGCGGAGGAGCTACACAGAAGAGCTATGCAGAGGACCTACACTGAGAAGCTGCATGGCTATGTATATTTTACACCCCTATGTAGAAGAGCTACACATCGGACCTGCACAGAAAACCTTCCTTTGATCAGGTCTCCTCCATGCCTATAAATAGGACCCTTGGCCTCCCCATTTTTGACTGAAAAAAGTTGGAAGAACTCTTGAAGATCCCATTATGTAGCTCATTCGCCCAAGTCCCACAAATTTTCTCAGGTAGGTCACCAAAACATGAGATAAGAGAAAAATTAAGTGGGATAAGCAGGTTTGTAAATCCTTTCATGATTTGAAGCTTGTATAGGCTTGTTTCTCTGGTGTTAAGCACTTTTTTCAGTCATCTCTAAGACCTGCATGACACGCCTCTACAACATACCTGTGTGGTGGACCTACATAACATACCTAATCGGTCATAACTGTGCTTAGGGCCTATGTGTATCACCTTTTAAACCCTCTTCAAATCCACTCATCGTAGGGTATCTCCTTCCTTGGTTCCCTTATCTGAAAGGGACTAAGTTGAAGCCTCCACCAAAACCTTCTGAGTTATCAAACATTTGGGAATGGAACATCTATGTTTCTTCTATTTGGGTTTGTATATCTATAGTCAGAGGTTTCCCACATATATCTTCTAAGGGAGTGAGGATCCTTAGGAATTTTTTATGTTTGTATATCTACATTCAAATGGATCCTTACCCTAGAGATGGTGTTGTGAATTTCCCGGTCATGGATTCTTGGGATGGGTCTCTGAACTCCCATTTTCATCTCTATGACTCTGAGCCTCGAGTTCCCAATAGAGAGAGTGAGGGTCACAATTACTTTTCCATTCATCAAATGTAAAATAAACCCACCACTTTTTTGATCCACCAATGTTATCCCTCCTATATAAATCCCCTTGTATTTTTGGCCAGATCCAATGACCTTCAGTTTTATTTCTCATTTAAAGGTTCATTGCTCTGCACCCTCACTCACGGTCACCTCGACTTCTTTTTCCATAGGCCCTCACCCTCCCATCAGTGGAAGAGAGAGTTTTTGGTTTTTTGAATCATTCACATCCTCTTGTTTCTCACACCGATCATGAATTAAATGGTCCTAGAGAATTGTGATGATCATGACAAACACACGATCCACCTATCTTGAACTAAGAGAACTCTGATTCCCACCATAATTGGGATACCTTTGAAGCCTTCATCAGGGCTCGAGCTCATTAGATATCCTCTTCAAGAATCCCACCCAAATAAATTTATTAGGTCATCCTCCTTAGGAATTATCCCTAACTTATTTCTATAAAAGTTTCATACACCCCTGCGATATTTACTAAACTATATTGGCTTCAATTCCCATACGAATAAGATATGTAGGAAGCCTCCCTGGGGTTCAAACCTAAAACTCAAAAAAACCATATTCTTCCTAGTCCATTTTCCCAACTGGGTCTAATCTAACTTGAAAACTCATATCTTTTCTAGGTTCCTTGGGATATTTAGGCATAATTCCACCCACAAGGGTTTGAGTAAGAACCTACCACATATATGTCCTTACAACATGACATTCAACTATATGGTTAGGTCATTATCACACAACCTCAAAAATTATGATGTCTCCCATTAAACAGCACAGAATTGCGAGGGTTCTGATTCCTTTCACAAGGATACGTAGGTAGCACATTTATGGGTATGATCCTAGCATCAAAACAAAATTTCATCTCCCAGGGAATCAATAAATTTTAGATATCCCCACTAAGTGGCTTCAAAACCAGTATTATAGTATCATTGGTTAAAAGATTATACAAATCGTATATTAGAGGATTCCATTGATGGAGAACCTCAAATACATATGAATATCACTACTAATGAAGAACCTCAAATACATACGGATGATTATGAATTTCCCACATGTTAATAATTGATTGAAAATTCTAAGGTAAACATATGTTATACATGGTCAATTAATAAGTATTCATGAGAATATCTAAAATCTAAAAGTGTTCTAGCAGTAAAAAGTAATTCCCCCAAAAGGTTGTGATGAGTCTGGCCTCCCATTCTCTTGGCCAAAGTATGTTCTTAAGTGTCGTAGGTTTAAACCTAACAAACACCTGGCCTTGGAAAATGTGTCCCATTGGATAAAGAACTGTTTGATGTTTCCTTATCCATTAATAAATCCAATGGTAACCACTCATATGTAGTGATTCCTAATCAGAACACACATTCCGAGGGAGACAATACAAAAACGGGGAACCTGACCTGAATGCTTAACCAAGTTGATTGTATTAACTATATATCAGGCCCCTATCAATTGAAAAATGAAGGCCATAAAAATGAATCAATCATGCATGTGTCCATCTAAAAGGAACCGCTTTAATGGAGTTCGTTGTTGGTATTTTTCATGTATTCTAAGAACTCCCATCACTCTAAATGGATTACTTCAAGTTTTCACCCGTGAATTCCCTAATTGATGTACAAGCTTGATCCTAATCCACTGGAAAGATGTAATCACTAACTCAATATCTTCAATACTATGTCTCAAATTAATTGTTTTAGGAATACCATCAACATGGTACTATCCCAACCCTAGAGGATGCCAGACATGTTCTCCAAGTTGAAAATAGCCCTCGATTATCCAGTCAGCGACAACTGGTGGTCAAGTAGTAGATGGTTCCAACCATCATCATCAACCATTTTGGGTCATTGTCCCCAAAATGAAATAACCAGACCCTCCCATACTCTATAGAGTTGAATCAGGAGGTCACTCATGGATTCAACTCTATGATATCAGGGTCCTTCCTTAGGGATCCCACCAATAGTCACTGCCAAGAGATTCATGTGGCAGTGAACCCCCGACATGATGAGGGTATTGCCTTCGGTTGTCAGGTCTAGGCACCTTAGACCTTGGCACGCAAGGCGAACCCCTGAGGATAACATCCGGCCAACAGGGAGCATGTTATTACCATTTCCCCTTCAGTATAAATCCTTCAACCTATCTTGGTGGAAAACAACAAAGGGTAACATAAACCCGTCCGACTTAATTCAGCTAGCAAGAAAACCTAACTGACAACAGAAAACTATTCCCACCATTCAAATCTAGTGGATTACCATGATCAGGCACATACACGTACATAAAAAATATCTGCCTGTCAGCAGACTCGTCTGACTGAATTTAGGGAATCTCTCCAATCAAATATGGTGTCAACTTGTATACAGAATCATACACCTACCTGCACTCGTCAATCCTATCAGTAGTCTCATATGTCAGCAATGAAAAAAGTTCATTGACCATGCTTAGTGGTAGCAGCCACCAAGCACATACACCTGCCAGCATCAATCAAGCTTACTAGTAGTCTTGTTTGGAAACACTTCGACAAGTCAGTCGGAATGATATGATGAAAAACATGGGGTAGACTCAACTCTCTATCCCCACATATGAGTATTGTCAGTATTCACTAACAAAAAAGGGAGGATATGATTAGGTACATACACCTACTCCAGATATGAAATGTAACACACTGATATTTTAGGAGAAATATATATATTTTTCTTTTCTTATGTTATACGCAACATCAAAGGAATATTTCACTACACACAACACTAGATTGGCTTGCGTTATACCCAAGAGCAACCTTCCTCGATAGCGTGTGTCGTACGCAAAATCATGTTTCATTAAACAAATGATATATTGTTATAATATTATTATGGATCAGCCTTTATGAATATTATTAACTAAATTTTGAATTTTATAAATTTATTATTCATCTTACACTTTTCCCAAAACATGGTATGTGAACAAAATAATTTTTTCGGGTAAAATTAGTAGTTTTCAAAAAATGACGTTTTGCCGCCTTTTGACGGCACACCAACTTTAAATCTAGTTTTTGACATGTTTATAATTTCAATTTGAAAAAAATAAAATTCTTCTTTGGAATCAAGATATAAAAATTTACTTTGGATAAATTTTTCATATTATTCTGATAACTTTCATATTTTAATGAATAGTAAAAACATGCTATATTTTAATTACAAAAACTCATTTATCACAATATTTTATATGGTTAAATTATAATATTTAATGATTTTAAAGTATTAATAGAATATATTTTTACCATTTAATATAATTCATGTCATTAACATTAAATTTACATTTAATTCATAGGTAAAAACATTTCAATCTTTGACAATGTTTTAACATTTAAAACCCATTTTCTTAACAATGGGATTAATTATAAATTAATTACTACAACTTCTATGTTCTTAATTTTAAAAAATGGATTCCAAATTTGGATTAAGTGGGTCTAAATTATGTTAATAGGTTACTTTTATTTTTTTGATATTATGAATAGTAACTACGGTAATTTTTATTTACTACAGTTAAAGGTAAATCGGGTAATTAAGGGTAAAACTAATATTATAAAATTACCCTAACACCTGAAAAAATTCTATTGGATGACTCAAAGTATACCCTTATCACCTAAGGGTAATAATAAATTCATTTTATGGACTTTTGACCATTAAAATAATTTAATTATTGTTAAAACCAAAGAAAGTTACAACATGTCACTCTCTTAAATCTTATAAGTATAATTATTTTAATTTAGTGATAAACATCATGAAACTTAGAACATTAATAGTCTCCAAAAATATAATAAAATTATCTACATCATGTGAATTTATTTATAATTTTAGGGATTAAATAATTATCATTAATTATCACACAATAGTGATGTTGAAATTTTTTTATTGATTGAATTATCAAATAAATGATTTTAAAAGTATTAAAATAAATATTATATGAACTATTTAATGTGCTCCAATAATTTTTTAGATAAATATGAAATGTTATGTATCTATTAAAACTTTTAGTTTGAACATATCTTCTATGTATATTTTATGTAAATTCAAATAAATTAATAGTGTCAAAATTGACACTATTGTTATTTTATAAAAATTACATATTATAAAATTGTTTAAAAATCACAAAAATATTTAAAAATTATAAATTAAAATTTATATGGTCTACAATGTAATAAAGTATAAAATTATGGACAATTCGCAACATATAATTAATTATTTATAATGATTTAAAATTTAGAATATTATTACCACAAAGAAAATTAAATAGATTATATATATCACGACCCGTCCTCGGGGCCTGTGCCGTGACTACCCCAAGCCCACCTTCCATAGGCCAGGGGGTGGCGACTAGCACCAAAGGCATAAATCTCAATAAACGGGAAGGCATTACCTTTATTTAAGTAATAAAACACAACAGAGTATGCAAGATGAAGTAAACACTATGTAAACTGAGTACAAAAGTAAGTGTTGGAAAGTAAATGGGCCAGAATACAAACCCAAATGAAAGTACAGTACAACAATAAAGAAAGAACAGCTGTAGTAAAGTAAACTTGAAACTACTGAGTCGTCCTCTGGATAACTCATCTGAAGGGTGGGTACAGATGGTCTCTTCAGATCCTCGGGTTCGGCCTTCGGCTCCGAGTATGTCCCACCAAGTGGTCCACCTCCAGGTACCGTCCCGCTGCACAAGTCTCCACCTCGATTAGTTTTTTCTATTGTCTACACCCAACACAATGTAGTACGGTCATATCCCATGCAGGGTTGAGTATACGATACTCAGTAGAGACCCCGAGACCCCCGAAGGTCTCCCAGAATACAAAAAGGATAAACCACAAAGGAAAGATACAAATACAAAGTATCAACCAACTCTACTTAG
Source organism: Viscum album (assembly GCA_963277665.1). Lineage (NCBI taxonomy): Eukaryota > Viridiplantae > Streptophyta > Magnoliopsida > Santalales > Viscaceae > Viscum > Viscum album. Next base: position 642,807,003 of record OY728129.1, read on the forward strand.
GTATATGCCCATAAATATACCTAAGTCATCAATTCCAGTTCGACTCTAACTCAAGAGCCCAAAAACAACCCAGTCCACACAGGAAAGCAAAACCCAGTCCACACACAAAAGCACAACCCAGTCCACACAGGAAAGCACAACCCAGTCCACACAGGATGGTAAGTCAATCACATCGTTGATAATGACTGAAAGTCAAGACTCAGCTCACACAGGTATACTACTCACGAATATTGGTGGAGATTATTAGATGTAGCCTTTGAATCATCTCCTCTATCGAACCCACATAGGATCCAAGTACAGAATTCGTCGCTGACGAACCCAGGTAGGATCCAAGTACAATAACCATCGTTGCCGAACCCACGGAGGATCCAAGTACAGTCGTCCTCGCTGCCAAACCCATTTAGAATCCATGTACAATCGTCATCTTCATCGCAGCCGCAACCAACTCTAGGGTTCCCACACACAGCTTGCTAGATTTCGAGAGGGTCCGCTCCTTGAGTCAAAGATCGATACATCAACTGTCACGTTGTCCAGAGTTGATGTATCCTATTGTTCTGTCCCACATCATAGGGTAAAAACCAAGAAAAAAGTGCCTAAGTCATGGAGAACAAGACGACCAATCCATTTCCCTAAAGTACACGACGTGTAGGTAAGCGATACACACTGTGTCATCAGACACTGGGTACTGCCCGTGTGAAACAGCCCGTGTCGCAAGGCTGGTCGTGTAGATAAGTAAGTACACGGCATGCGGTATGGTTACACGCCATGTCCAAGCCTCTAGGGTCAGTTCCACGTGTGCAGACCATGCCTGTCCATGTGGTGGAGTACATGCCCGTGTACTCCACCCTGTGTCAGTGTATTCCCGGAATACATGCTGAGTCATCATGAAGCCGCTTCTGCCATGGTGAAGGTAGTACACACCGTCCCTCTTGGACGTGTGGTTCTACCCGTGTCCATGTATCTCTAAGATTACATGTCGAGCCTCGTGAATCCACTTCTACCTTTTTATGAAGAAAATACATGTTGTGTTACTTGGCCGCGTATTTCTGTCCATGTCCGTGTATTTTCCCTGAATACACACCATGTCCATCGAAGTATCCTCTGTAAAATAGTGTGGAGAGTATACGCCATGTGACTAGAGTCACACATCGTGTACTACCTTTCTAACATCTAAAATGGAAGCCAGAGTATGCTTGTACTACATGGCGTGTTCTCCTAGAGGACACGTCGTGTATTTTGGAATTTTCCCGAAAAGGATGCCTCTGGCCAGCATGCCCCCTGAGGTATCTGTTCTTCATTCCAATGATCCTATTTCTATGAAACTTCCTCTTATAGGTAGCCCCGATGCTCTGAGGCCATTTACAATGTTTTTGGGCCTCCGATTGGCTCCGAAAACATAGCTTGATTCACCGCTCAAGAACAGCTGAAGAATTCCACAAATTCACAAGAACGGCGGAGGAATCATACCATTTTAGTTTGGTCTTGTACCTTCCACATTAGTCTGATAACAAGCAGTTTAAGAGGAACAACAACATGGAAGTAGAATCAATCATTACTTAATCCAAACACACCCCTACCTCGTGACGTGATCTACGGAGTGCTGGCATCGTTCGTTGTCGTCGGAAGGTGACTTCGAAGTGTGCCTGAGGAGGAAGCGATGTCTCCTCTTTTTGTCACAGAGAGAAGAAGAGGATTTCACATAATTGATCTTCATGGATTCAGTGCTCTACGTCAAAGAGGTCTCGTTCCCCGCGGAGAGGATGACGTTCTTCAACGATGGAAGAGCTTCATCCTTCCTTCACACAAGGCTCTCTTCCCAAATCCTCCTCACACAATAATTCTAACCCCAAAATAAAATAAGCTTCTCCTTATTTTATTTTACTTTTCTATAAATGCAAAATTACAAAATTCAAACAATTAATTTCATTAGTTGATGATGTTCAATTAATTAATTATGTGTGCGTTGGCATGAATTAAAGTGGGAGAGTGGGGAGAGTAGGAGTTACCCAAATAAATTCAATGGGGGTTTCCAACATTAATCAAAGGAGATTAAGGGGTGGTTTAAGGGGTTTTAGGGAATGTGATGGGTTGGGGATTGTGTGGGCCCCACCTCACATTTATCCTCACATGGGTAGTTATGTTGTTAGTGGGTCCCACCCTAACTCCCCCATGTAGGATAAAACCCACTTTAAATAAAAGAATAAAATTTTCCCACAATTTTATTAACCTCTTATTTAATCCACATTTTTTAACATCTCATTCTGAGAAAACGCATCTTCGTTAAGGGTCCTCTTAAGCAATTACTGGCATTTTGGTTTCATTGGTTCCCTAGGATTTCAATTCCGAACACCGGTTGAAAAGATAGAAAAACCCGCTCGTTCGTTCATTGAACGTACCCTAGCTAAACATCGGAAATTGATTCTGGGCACACTGGGCGTCGGAATCAAGTGTCGTAAAAAATTGTGTACTCCTAAAATCCCAAATAATATAAGAAAAAAATTTCCTTCAAATTTATTGTGTCTTTACATTACTCTCACCTCAGGGCTTTACGTCCCCGTAAAGATACATCATAAATTAGGGAAACAAATGGGGGTATTGTGTAAGCATCTGAGTCTCCTGATCCCATGTGCTCTCCTGGAGGTTCCTGTGCTGCAAACGAATGAACACTAGAGGAATCGACCTTCAACATAGGACCCGCTCCTATCGATCCTCAATCTCCACCAAAACCTCTGCAAATGTCGCTCCGTCATCGATGTCTAGATCCCCGTGATCAATGATATGCGTCGAGTCGTGCACATATATCCTTAGCTGAGATATGTCAAAGATGTCATGCACTCGGTGCAACTAAGGTGGAAGAGCCAGGCGATAAACCACCTCGCCTACCCTACTGAGAACCTGGAATGGTCCGATGAAGCTCAGAGATAACTTTCCACCCCAGCCAAATCCCCATAATCCACATTGAGGTGAGACCCATAAGATAACATGGTCGCCATCCTCGAACTCCAGTTGTCTCCGTCTCCTATCAGCATAGGAATTTTGTCTGCTCTATGTAGTCCTCATCCACTCCTCGATGATCTGCACCTTCTACGTCATCGCCTGGACCATCTCTGGTCCTACATGTGCTGACTCCCCAGGTTCAGTCCAGCACAAAGGTAATCTGCATGGTTAGTCATAAAATGCCTCGTATGGTGCCATCCCGATGGTGGAGTGGTAGCTGTTGTTGTACGCAAACTCCACCAAGGGTAGGTTATCCTCCTAGCTGTGACCAAAGTCAAGGACACATGCACGGAGCATGTCATCGAGATTCTGAATGGTCCTCTCCGTCTAGCCATCCGTCTGAGGAGGAAAGGCAGTGCTCAGGCGTAGCTGCGTCCCAAATTCCCCTACAACACCTTCCAAAGCCGAGAAGTAAAGAGAGCATCTCGATCGGAGACGATAGACGATGACACACCATGAAGCCATACATTCTCTTGAACGTAGAGGCGTCCCAATCTCTCCACTGATCCATGCTCTCTGATAGGTAGGAAGTGGGCCGACTTAGTGAGTCGGTCGACAATCACCCAGATGGAGTCATGTCCTCCAGAAGTACGTGGATGTCCTGTCACGAAATCCATGGATATCCCGTCCCACTTCCACTTCAGGACCTCTAAGGGATGCACTAGGCCTTCCGGTACCTGGTGCTCTGCCTTCACCAGCTGGCAGGTGAGGCATCGTGAAACGAACTCTGCCACAACCTTCTTTATACCCGACCACCAGTGCTGTCATCTGAGATCCTAGTACATCTTCGCTACTCCTGGATGTACGCCAAAGGGGAAGTGTGAAACTCCCTCAGCACCTCCTCCTTTTATGCAACTGGTACCATGGTACGTCCCCTGAAGAGGATGACATGCTCTACTCCTTCATAAAATCCATCAGACGCCTACCCTAGGGAAATCAGAGTACATCACGTCTCACAGTCAATGTCCCCACATTGTGACTCTCTGATCCGTTGAAGAAGTGGAGGAGTGACTATGAGGGATTGTAGGAAGGATGCCCTATCTCTATCCACGATGGATATCTGCAAAGCGGCTAACTGCTCTGTCACCTCTCCAAGTAGCTGAATGCCCGACCTCCTGCAGAGAGCATCAGCTACTACGTTCCCCTTCCCTGGAGTAATGTCTATCTCAATGTCATAGTCCTGGAGGTTCTCGAGCCTTCGTTGCTGTCTCAGGTTCAGGTCCTTCTGCGAGAAGATGTACCTGAGACTCTGGTTGTCAGAGTAGACTATAAAGCACTCTCCCATCAGATATTATCTCCATGTCTTCAAGGAGAAGACCACTACTTCTAATTCTAGGTCATGGGTAGCATAGTTATGCTCGTGCTTCCTCAAATATCATGAACCATAAGCGATCACTACCCACTCCTGCATCAGGACACACCCGAGTCCGGTCCCTGATGCATCACAGTAAACAACGTACCTTACGCCCTCCTCTGGTAGCCTCAAGATGGGTGCACTGGTCAATCTCTGTCTCAGCTCCTAGAAGGTCTTCTGACATCTATCTGACCACATGAAGGGTTTCCCCTTCTTCGTCAATGCTGAAAGTGGTGCTGCAACTCTGGAGAAGTCTGGCACAAATCTCTGATAGTACCCAATCGTACCTAGAAACTCCGCACCTCCGTCACACTCCTGGGTGGCTCCCAAGAAAGTACTACCTCAATTTTTACAGGATCCAATGAAACTCATGCCTCAGAGATGGTGTTCCCCAAGAAGTGGACCATTCGACTCCGGAACTAAAACTTCGAGAGTGTACCATAAAGCTGGTGCTCTCGGAGTGTGTCCAATACAACCCGGAAGTGGTAGACATACTCCTCTTCAGTAGTCAAGTAAATCAGTATGTCGTGGATGAAGACAACGACAAATCGATCGAGGTAAGGATGGAATATCATGTTCATGAGACTCATGAACACTGCTGGAGTGTTGGTTACACCAAAAGGCATAACCAAGAACTCCTAGTGGCCATACCGACACTTGAAGGCCGTCTTCTGCACATCCTCATCTCGAACTCTGAGCCGATGATAGCCTGACCTGAGGTCTATCTTCGAGAACCATCATGCTCCCTTGAGCTGATCAAAGAGGTCTTCAATCCTTAGAAGTGGATACTTGTTCTTCACGGTCACCTGGTTTAGGCGATGGTAGTCGACACACAGTCGCAAGCTCCCATCTGCCTTCTTGGAGAACAAAATCGAGGAAGCCCAGGGTAAAACACTGGGTCGAATGAATCCCTTGCCATGCAAGTCCTCCAAATGCACCCATGTCTCATGAATCTTAGCGGGAGCCATCCGATATACTGAAGTAGATATCGGGGCTGTCCCAGGGTACATGTCAATATAGAAGTCTACCTCTCTAGGAGGAGGTAGTCCTGGAATGTCGTCAGGAAAAACGTCTGCATACTGATCCCCCAAAATAGGAAAACTCGGACTCCGTACATCAACTGCTCCTAGGATGAGACTAGCCAACTGATGGGAGATCGTTTGTCCTCTCCTTACATGAGTCCATCCAACGCTACAAAGGATCCCTTCTCACTGGTGAAGGTGAACATGATCCCATCTGTGCGGACACACCACACTTTGCGCCTAATACAGTCAATCTAGGCATGGACTGTAGATAACCAGTCCATACCCAAGATGACGTCGTAAGGCCTCGACGTCGCTTCAAGAAGATCCCAGCCGAAGCTCTCACCTCCTAGAGTAACCTCACACTGCCGGCACAAGTGTGTAATCATCGATTCTGCTCCCGTAGGAGTCTCTAGCCATAAAGATTGAGCCAACAGCTCTGTCAGAATCTCCGAGCTCCAAACAAGGGCGACAACAATGAAAGAATGGCTCGCTCCTGTGTCTATAAGAACTACATCAAGGGTGGAGTAGACACAGATAGTACCTCAAATCATCTGTGTCTATAAGAACTACATCAAGGGTGGAGTAGACACAGATAGTACCTCAAATCATCTCAGGTGTGCTGTAGTCGTAATCCTCCACTGCCTGAAGCTGAGCCTTCCTCTCGTATGACTGGATCTGCTGTGAGTGCCCCGCACCTCCGAACCAGTATCCTGAGGTCCCCCACTTGATGGTATGGTCTTCTTGGACCTCTGTGACATCTTTATACTGTCAGATACAGAAGACTTCTCCTTGTGTCGCCCTGTAGTAGGCCTCTCTACTGGAGTAGGCTTAGCAAGGAAGCTCTCCACAAGTAGGGATCGCTCTAGTACTCCTACTTGCGTCGGAATTATTAGGGAGATCATCGAAGCCCTGATCTCATGCCTCAGTCCCTGCTCGAAGGTCCGGGCTCGGATGAATGGGTATCGTACCATGTCTGTGGAGTAGCGCGAGAGGTCGGTAAATCTCACCGAGTACTAGGCTACTGTCATACTGCCCTGCCGTAGTAGTAGCAATTCCTGGATGTGCACCGCACGGAGGGTCTTTGGAACAAACTCCGAGAAAAAGAGGCTCTCAAAGTCCATCCAAAGTAGTGATACCTCATCGTGCACCTGGAGCATTAGACTACACCATCTACCTACTATTGTGTGAAGGAGAATCACCGCAAGGATCACCATAATTTCAGCTGGTGTCCATACCAATCTGAAGACTCAGACTATAGCCTTCAGCCAATCCCTGGCGGCCGGAGGGTCCGTCTCTCCACGAAACCTAGGCGGCCTCTGATGCTGAAATTCATGTAGTGCAATCAGGCGATGTGCACTATCCGCTGTTGGGGCGGGTGGTATCGGTGGCCCAATGGGTAGAGGTACCGCTGGTGCCTCCACTATAATGGGGCCCTACACCGAGGCCTCATCGCTCAGTGGGATTCCATCTCACACGTAACTGGGAACCCTAGATGGCTGCCATCATGGGGCCATCCTGAAAGAAACAGGTGCGCCATGATTAATACAGTATACCTGGTGATCTGACACAAAGTAATCACAAAGAAAAATTTTGAAACACACATGCAATCAGTGATTTCGAACACTAAGTCCGAAATTAGAAGTCAGGGTCCTGGTGTATGGATACGTCGGCCTCCACACAAACACTGGAATCCCTAGACTGATAACCACACTCAATACCCTTAACACTATTTCTTCACAGGAAGAAATTATCAGAGTCCGGAATTCTGTGGTAGAACTGACTCCTCTGATACCAATTTGTCACGACCCATCCTCGGGGCCCATGTCGTGACTACCCAAAGCCCGCCTTCCATAGGCCAGGGGCTGGAGACTAGCACCAAAGGTGTAAATCCAGATAAAAGGGAAGGAATTTCCATTATATAAGTAATCAAACACAACAGAGTACGCAAGTTGAATTAAATACTAAGTGAACTGAGTACAAAAGTAAGTGCTGGAAAGTAAATGGTCCATAATACAAACCCAAATGGAAGTGCAGTACAAAAGTAAAGAAAGAATAGATGTAGTAAAGTAAACTAGAAACCACTAAGTCATCCTCCGGATACCTCACCTGAAGGGTGGGTACATATGGTCTCCTCAGCTCCTCGGGTTCGTCCGTCCGCTCCGAGTACGTCCCGCCAAGTGGTCCACCTTCAGGTACCGTCCCGCCCCACAAGTATCCACCTCGATCAGTGTTGTCTGTCGTCTTCATCCAACATAACGTAATGCAGGAATAGCCCATGCCGGGATGAGTATACGATACTCAGTAGGGACCCTGATACCCCCGAAGGTCTCCCAGAATCCCAAAAGGATAAACCACAAAGGAAAGATAAAAACACAAAGTATCAACCAACTCTACTTAGGTATATGCCTATACATATACCTCAGTCATCAATTCCAGTTTGACTCTAACTCAAGAGCCCAAAAAAAACCCAGTCCATTGAGGAAAGAACAACTCAGTCCACACAAGAAAGTACAACCCAATCCACACAGGAAAGCACAACCCAGTCCACACAGGATGGTAAGTCAATCACATCGTTGATAATGACTGAAATTCAAGACTCATCTCACAAATGTATACTACTCACGAAGAGGGGTGGAGATGATTATATATAGCCTCTTAATCATCTCCTCTGTCGAACCCATGTAGGATCCAAGTACAGAAGTCATCGATGTCGAACCCACGTAGGATCCAAGTACAGTAACCATCGCTATCGAACCCACATAGGATCCAAGTACAGTCATCATCGCTGCCGAAACCATGGCGGATCCAAGTATAGTCATCCTCACTGCCGAACCCACATAGGATCTAAGTACAGTTGTCATCGTCATCACAGTCGCAGCTAGCTCTAGGGTTCACGCACATAGCACGCTCAATTCTGGGAGGGTACGCTCCTTGAGTCAAAGATCGATACATAAACTGTCACGATGCCTATAGTTGATGTATCCCGTAGTTCCATCCCATGTTTTAGGATAAAAACCATGAAAAATGTTCCCAAGTCACGAAGAACAAGACGACCAATCCATTTCCATAAAGTACACGGTGTGTAGGTAAGCGATACATGTCGTGTCATCAGACACCGGGTACTGCCCATGTGAAACGACCCATGTCGCAGGGCTGATCGTGTAGATAAGTAAGTACATAGCGTGTGGTATGGTTACACGTCGTGTCATGAACTCTAGTGTCAGTTCTATGTGCGCAAGCCATGCCTGGCCATGTGGTGGAGTATATGCCCGTGTACTCCACCCTGTGTCCGTGTATTCCCAAAATACATGCTGAGTCATCATGAAGCCGCTTCTGCCATGGTGAAGGTAGTACACGCCGTGCCTCTTGGATGTGTGGTTCTTCCCATGTCCATGTATCTCCTAGATTATATGTTGAGCCTTGCAAAGATGCTTTTACCTTTTTATGAAGAGAATGCATGACGTGTTACTTGGCCGTGTATTTCTGTCTGTGTCTGTGTATTTTCCCTTAATACACTCCATGTCCATCGAAGTCTCCTATGTAAAACATTGTGGAGAGTACATGTCATGTGACTAGAGTCACACGCCATGTACTACCTTTCTAACTTCTCAAACAGAAGCCACATTACGCTTGTACTACATGGCATGTGCTCCTAGACTACACGCCATTTATTCTGAAATTTTCCAAAAAATGATACCTCTGGCCAGCATGCCTCCCAAGGCGTTCGTTCTTTGTTTCGATGATCCGATTTCTATGAAACATCCGCTTCTATGTCACCCCGACGCTCTGAGGACATTTATCATGTTTTCATGCCTCTTATTGGCTCTGAAAACATAGAATGATTCACTAATCAAGAACGGATGAAGAATTCCACAAATTCACAAGAACAACGGAGGAATCGGACCGTGTTAGTTTGGTCTAGTCCATTCCGCATTAGTCTGATAACAAGTGGTTTAATAGGAACAACACCATGGAAAAAGAACCAATAATTACCCAATCCATACACACCCCTACCTTGTGACGTGATCTACAGAGAGGTGGAATCGTTCGTTGTCGTTGGAAGGTGACGTCGAAGTGCGCCCGAGGAGGAATCAGTGTCTCCTCTTTTTGTCACAGAGAGAAGAAGAGGATTCTGCATCGTTGATCTTCATGGATTCGGTGCTCTACGTCGAAGAGGTGTCATTTTTCAAGGAGAGGATGATGTTCTTCAACGATGGAGGAGCTTCCTCCTTCCTTCACACAAGGCTCTCTTCCCAAATCCTCCTCACACAATAATTCTAACCACAAAATAAAATAAGCTTCTCTTTATTTTATTTTACTTTTCCATACATTCAAAATTACAAAATTCAAACACTTAATTTCATTAATTTTTGAGGTTCAATTAATTAATTAGGTGTGTGGTGGCATGAATTAAAGTGGGAGAGTGGGGAGAGGAGGAGTTGCCCAAATAAATTCAAGGGGGTTTTCCAACATTAATCAAAGGTGATTAATGGGAGGTTTTAGGGGTTTTAGGGAACATGAAGGGTTGGGGCTCGTGTGGGCCCCACTTCACATTTATCCTCACATGGATAGTTAGGTTGTTAGTGGGTCCCACCCAAACTCCCCACATATAGGATAAAAACAACTTTAAATAAAAGAATAAAATTGTCCCACAATTTTATTCACCTCTTATTTAATCCACATTTTTTAACACCTCCTTCCGAGAAAACACATCTTCAGTAAAGGTCCTCTTAAGCAATTATCGGTGCTGCAGTTTCATTGGTGCCCTCAGATTTCAATTCCAAGAACGGGTTCAAAAGATAGAAAAACACGCTCATTCATTCACTGAATGTACCCGAGCTAAAATTCAGAAATTGATTCTGGGCACAGCGGGCCTTGGAATCAAGTTCCGTTAGAAACTGCGTACTTGTAATATCACAAAGAATTTACGAAAAAAATTTCCTTGAAATTTCCTGGTCTTTACAATATAAGGATAAATCAAGTTGATAATGTTTAAAATAAATTCCCAACTTGTCTAAATTTCATTTTTTGAAGGGATTACAACCCTATCTCATCTAATTTTTGGATTTGAGTTATTTTTGGTGGTTTTTAGGTGGGGTTGGAATTTATTATAAATTAATATTTCTTATAATTCCAAAGGTGCACCTATCCTCCCTTATAAAAGGGAACCTCCTCCCTCTCCTCCTCCCACAACTTTGAGCCTTCAAGCTCAGAAACCCCCTGCCAATTTATTTTCTCCACTTCCTTAGAAACATACTAGAGGTCCTGAGATTATTTAAAGACCAACTTTAATGCTCTAAGAGGAGGTTAAGAAGAGGCGCATCAAAGAAGAGGCAATATCCTTTACCGATTCTTTCCATTTTATTTCTTCTTCTTATTCTACTTATTTATTTGTTTCATCATAAATTAATAACATAAGTATCACTAATATACTAATATGTTATTATAAATATGAAATAATCCTATTTCACCTTCTATACATCCTACAGAAATTGAAATCACCGCGCGTGTGAACGTACGGAATACCGTTTCCACGCCGTGGTGTATTCTATTTTCCACCACCACCTTACATGGATGGGTATAATGGTTTAAAGAATAACTATATATGATTATTATAACATGATAATAATTCTGATACATTCCATCTTCCACTCCAATACCATTCAATAGTTATGGGAATGATATCATCGCTTGTGTGTACGTACGGCCTACCGCCTCCACGATGTGATGTGACTCGTTCTACATGATCTTCATTGAATAATGATTATATAAATTAATTTAATGAATAAATATGATATATATTACACTAATAAAATTCTTTAAATATTTTATCTATAATCTAAAAAGAGGAATAAGAATTTATTCAACAAGACATGCATAAGAACATAAAGCAATGAACACCCGAATAACACGTAGCAATGAAATATTAATAATAAGAAGATAATAATATGACCATGTATGATATCATAACAATGAATATGATTCTTTAATAAGTCAATGACATTATTTATATTATTATACAGTAGTTTTGGATACGTATGAAGCATATCGTACCTAAGGTAAGGGAAAATTTCACAATCTCATTTTTATCAGAGATTATTTATACATCAGAATTTACTGGGGAATATTTAGCATCCACATACATGTTTCCTCAATATATAATTTTATTTCTATCCTTCTACAATTTTTTAAATCCAATTCTACCTATTGGTGAAGTTTTAGTAAAATATATGAAAGGAATCTTTTTTCGTTTTTAGTACAAGATGCTTTTTGACTTTTTCGGCCAAATTACGAGAAGAATGTTTTTATAACTTATACGACATGAACGGATTTTTATGATTCCATAGGACATTATTTCCAGGAAGCTTCCTTTAGAAGTTTTCAAGTTTATTTTTAATTAACTTCTTTTAGTTTAAAATATTATGACATGTTAAGAAAGGAAAAAGGTTTTTGAAGTAGAATGGATATTTTCCTCAAGAATGGAGTTCAAATGTTTTATCAAAATTATTTTCCATATAAGATAATAAAGGGTTCTGTTTCTATCCCTATTTTTACATTGATTTGATTATTTTGTGATGGAATTATTTTTATTAAGTCCTTTATCTTATATGAATTGTTTTATGATGTCATGATGTTTAAGAATCCCATCTTTATTACATGGGTTATGCTATGATGTATGATTTATGATTTTGTGGAAGGCATAATACTGGTTTCATTATGAGATGGGTGGGACCTATATCTACCTCCAATGTGTTGGGTAAAGATTTATATCTCATGGGATAGACATGGCTGGAACAGCAGGTTAATCTGGTTCAGTGATATAGGACTAGAACAGGGAGTGAAATCGGTTCAGTAATGGACATTGTCCACTTGGATAGTATTGGAAATGAGTGTTGACTAAAATGAAATAGTTTTCTATGATTATGTGTGTATTCCACAAAGTTTCATGTTTTACGTTATGATTATTGGGATTACATTTCACTGCTATGATTTATTCCATGTTATGATATTATGATCTCTTTTGTAGGTTAAGATATTCAAAATGTTATGTTCTTATGAATATGATATGATTGATATTTCTTTTTTTTACCCTTACTAAGCATTTGAGCTCACCCTTTTGTATGTTTTTTCCCAGGATAGGAAGAAGGGTATTAAGTAGGATATGCCAAAAGGGACTCTAGATATGATGAAATAAGTGGGAGACAGTGTAGATGATTTATGAACCAGTTGTTTATGCTTCCCAGTTTCTAAAGACACTATACCTATACGGTCCTACCATGGTTTTTTATATGTTTTAATAAGTGTGCTTCAATTCTGATGTAATAACCATGTATAAAAAGTATGGGTCATTATAGTTGGTATGAGGGGAAAGGTGTAGTCAACCTTTGAGAACTAGGATGTGAAAGCCTTAGTAAGAACCCTAAGGATATGTCTAAGCATAGACCATAATCTTAGTATTTTAGAAATGGCCATGAATAACCAATGATAAGACCTAAAGTGTGAAATTTTATTACTGATTATGTGGTTTTCCTTGTAATTAGTGTTTCTCACACTGTGCTTCTTGGTTTTAGTCAATGGCAAGAACCCAAAGGAACCATGTTAATGCTCAATGCGACGGACAATGAAATGATTGTTCCTCTGAGCGACCAAACATTATGGGATCTGTAATGAAAAATATTGTATCCATGCCCACACAACTTTCTCAAGCTATGAATCATGAAGGACTTACAAACGAGAAAAGGAAGGAGAAATATTCTTCTGAATCCTTCATGAGGTAGTGACCACCTTCATTCAGCAAGTCTTCTGATCCATTAGTGGCTAGATAATGGATCAGTACCACTGAAAAGATATTTTCAGTTCTACAATGTTATTAACATGACAAAGTCATCTTAGCAGTGTATCGTTTGGAAGGTGAAGTTGATCAATGGTGGAATCTTATCAAGAATACGAGGCAAAGGGATGAAATTGAGTCCATGGAATGGGACAAGTTTAGGAACATATTTTTTAATAAGTACTTCCCTTTTATTCTTTGACCAAAGACATAAAAGGAGTTTCTTGAACTAACACAAAAGGATGATGAATCGGTTGGTATCTATGAAGAAAATTTTACAAGACTTGCAAGGTACGCTTCTAGAATTATTATCCAACCTGAGAGTAAGATCGATCGATTCTTCAGTGTCTAAAAACCATGTCTTCGAAGGGAATTGCCCATAAGGGACTTCAATAGATACGAGGAAATTTTTTAATGTGCTCTCAAGGTTGGGATGGATATTGGAGTAACCCATCAATCATATGGGTTTGATAAGAGGATGAAAATGGAATTCAAAGGAAAATCTAAATAAAACACTGAAAAGAAGACGAGTTTTCCTTTATGCTCAAATTGTGGAAAGAAACATAGAGGGAATTGTTTTAAAGGGACAAGAAAATGTTTTAAGTGTGGAAAAGAATGTCATCGGGCAATTGAATATCGAAATAATGGGAAGAATATGTCTAATGATGTGAACAAAGAAAGGGATACACAGAATGCACCTCCAACACTTTAATGTTTCAAGTACAAGGGGATGTGGCATTTTTCCAATCAATTCCCAAATCCAAGGGTTGATGATGCTGATCGACATCAACAAACTCTTAATGCCAAAGATAAAGGAAATTCACATGCAATTATAATAGGCAATGTGGAGTACGATAATGAAGTGGTGAAAGGTACACTAATCATCCACTCTAAAGTAGCAAATGTTTTATCTGATTCTGGATCCAGCCACTCTTTTTTTATGAAGAATGTTCTAAGGGTATCATCATATTACCTCAACAATTAGATGTTGAGTTAGTTGTGACAACTCGTAATGGCACAACGGTCGAATCTAAAGTTTACAATTCTTCTCCGATTGATGTTTGTGGGAATGTTCTTCCTGTAAATCTTTTGATCCTTCCTATAGTGGAATTTTATGTGATTCTTGGTATGGATTGGCTTTCTTTATACAGAGCTCATATCAATTTCCAAAGAAGAGAAATCACATTTAATATTCCCGGTCAATCTATGACCATATATCGATGTAAGTATGAACATAACCTTCCAGTGGAAATTTCTTCCATCTTATGGGTCTTGATTCCACTAAATGAAGTTTATTCATCTCAAATGGTTGGCGAGAAACTCATGATTAAGAATATGCCCATTTTACAGGAGTTTGATGATGTTTTTCTGAAGGAATTTCCAGGTCTTCCACCAAATCGTGAAGTTGAGTTTTCCATAGAAATCATACCGGGTTTTATGCCTATTTTAAAGACACCTTATAGAATGGCCCTAATTGGGTTGCAGGAATTGAAGAAGCAACTCCAAGAGAATCTTGATAAAGGATTTATACGCCCTAATGTGTTACCTTGGGGAGAACCTGTTCTATTTGTTAAGAAGAAAGATGGATCAATGAGACTATGCATTGATTATCGAGAACTTAACAAGATCACTATCAAGAACAAATATCCTCTCCCTTGTATTGATGACTTATTTGACCGACTACACAGAGCTCAATACTTTTCCAAGATTGATCTTCGTTTAGGGTATCATCAATTAAGGGTCAAAAGGGAGGATATACCAATGACGACTTTCTGTAAAAGGTATGGACACTATGAATTTATAGTGATGCCATTTGGTCTTACTAATTCCCCTGCTATCTTTATGGATCTAGTGAATAGAGTCGTTAGATACTATCTTGATCAGTTTGTGGTAGTCATTATAGACGATATTCTTGTCCATTCAAAGAACAAGGAAGAACATGAAGATCACTTGATAATTGTACTAAAGACCCTAAGAAAGGAGAGGATTTATTCCAAATTTACCAAGTGTGAAATTTGGATTCAAAAAGTTTCATTTTTAGGTCACATAATCTCAAAAGAGGGGATATTTGTGGATCCAACAAAAACAGAGGTTATGGAAAGATGTTCGAGACCAACAATATTAACTGAGATCTGAAGTTTTCTTGGCTTGGCTGGTTATTATCGACGTTTTGTGAATGATTTTTCAAGGTCATCTAATACACTCACCCGGTTTGCTTGAAAAGGAGTTAAGTTTGTTTGGATTGAGGAGTGTGAAGAAAATTTCAAGGAGTTAAAATGAAGGTTATCCAGTGCACCTGTGCTCACACTGCCTTGTAGTTGAGAAAAGTTTCTGATCTACAATGATGCATCCAAGAAGGTATTGGGGTGTGTTCTCATGAAAAATGATATGGTGATATCTTATTCCTCACAACAGTTGAAAGTCCCTAAGAAAAATAACCCAGATCATGATTTGGAGTTAGCTGTGGTAATCTTTGCATTAATGATTTAGAGGCAATACCTTTTTGGTGAAAGGTGTGATATTTATACTAATAATAAAAGTTTAAAGTATATTTTCACACAAAAGGAGCTAAATATGTTCCAAAGAAGATGGTTGGAGTTAATTAATGATTATGAATTCTCAATTCATTATCATCCTGGGAAAGCAAACAAGGTGGCGGATGCATTAAGTCGACAAGACTGTGCTAGCTTATCCATGATGAGGATCACAAAAGATACAATATTTATGGATTTACAAAGTATGGATCTTGGAATTATAATAGATGGGGGAAAATCTTATCTTTCTCAAATGAATTTTCAACCATATATACATATAAATATTAAAGAGGCCAGAAAAAAGATGTAGAGTTACAAAAGAAAGTGAGAAATGTTCCTGAATTTCACATTGATTAGGATGAAATAATAAGAGGAATTGGGTTTGTGTTCCTCCTATCCCAGAATTAAAGAAGGAGCTTCTGGATGAGGCTCATAGTTCTTCATTCTCTATTTATCTTGGAAGCATGAAGATGTATAGGGACCTGAAAGAGTACTTCTGGTGGGATGGCATGAAATGAGATGTTGCTGAATATGTCTCTCGATGCTTGGTTTGTCAGCAAGTTAAAGCTGAGAGACATAAGTACAAGGGAATGTTACAACCATTACCAATACCCAAATTGAAATGGGAAAACATCACTACAGACTTTGTCACCAGACTTCATAAAACATCCAAAGGAAATAATGCTATCTGGGTCATAGTTGATCATCTTACGATGTCGGCACACTTCATTGCTATTAGAAAATATTTCTCTCTGGAATATTTTTCCAGGTATATGTAAAGGAAGTGGTAAGATTGCATGGAGTACCACTTTACATTATATCTGATCGGGATCCAAGGTTTACCTCGAAGTTCTGGCGAAGTCTTTAGCATACTCTAGATACAGAGTTGAGTTTCAGCACTGATTATCATCATCAGACAGATGGTCAGTCTGAGAGAACAATTCAAACTCTAGAAGGCATGTTAAGATCTTGCTCTATGGATTTCAAAGGTGGTTGGGATCAACACCTACATTTGGTGGAATTTTCATATAATAATAGCTTTCACTTTAGTATTAAGATGTCTCCTTATGAATCTCTCTATGGAAAAAATGTAGAACTCCAACTTGCTAGGATGAAGTTGGGGAAAGAAAGATATTAGGACATGATCTTGTCGATGAGATGGTAGAAAAGCTCAGATCTATTTAACAACACATAAGAGAAGCTCAGAGTCGACAAAAATGTTATGCTGACAACCAAAGAAAAGACCTAGAGTATGAAGTGGGTGATAAAGTGTTCTTATGAATATCTCTTTGGAAGGGAGTAATGAGATTTTTAAAGAAGGGAAAGTTGAACCCTAGGTATATCGGTCCTTTTGAAATACTGAATTGTGGTGGGAAGGTAGCTTACTGATTGGCGCTTCCACATAATCTCTCTCAAGTTCACGATTTTTTCCATGTATCTCTCCTAAGAAAGTACATACCTGATCCTTTACATGTACTAAGCTTAGAAGTTGTACCGCAGGAGAAAGTTCTTTCTTATGAAGAACAACCGATAGAGATTCTGGATCGTAGCAAAAAGGTTCTATGGAATAAGACCACTCACTTTGTGAAAGTTTTATGGAGGAACCACAAATTAGAAAAAGATACATGGGATATTGAGGATATGATGAGGGAGAGGTATCCTCATCTGTTTGTTACGATGTGACAAATTTCGAGGGAGAAATTCTTTTTAAGGGGGGTAGAATGTAACACCCTGATATTTTATGAGAAATATATATATTTTTTCATTTCTTATGTTATACACAACATCAATGGAATCTTTCACTACATGAATAACTATCTTGGATCACATTATACGCAATAGCGACCTTTCTCGATAGCATGTGTTGTACGCAATATCGAGTTTTACTAAACAATGTTATATCGTTATAATATTATTATGGACTAGCTGTTATGAATAGTTTTAACTAAATTTTTAATTTTATAACATTATTATTCATCTTACACATTTTCTAAAACATGGTATGTGAACAAAATAAATTTTTCGGGTAAAATAAGTATTTTTAAAAAAATGCATTTTTGCCGCCTTGTGATGGTGCACCAAATTTAAATATAGTTTTTGAAATTATTATAAGTTCAATTTGACAAAATAAATTTTTTATTTGGAATCAAGATATTAAAATTTACTTTGGATAAATTTATCATATTATTCTGATAACTTCCATATTTTAATGAATAGTAAAAACATGCTATATTTTAATTGAAAACAACTTTTTTCATCGCAATAATTTATATGGTTAAATTATAATATTGAATGGTTTTAAAGTATAAATATAATATATTTTTACCATTTAATATAATGTATGTCATTACCATTAATTTTACATTCAATTCATAGGTAAAAACAATTCAATATTTGGCAATGTTTTAACTTTTAAAACCTATTTTCATAACAACAGGATTAATTTTAAATTAATTACTACAACTTCTGTGTTTTGAAATTTAAAAAATGGATTCCATATTTGGATTCAGTGGGTCCAAATTATATTAATAGGTTACTTTTATTTTTTTGATATTATGAATAGTAACTATGATAATTTTTATTTACTGTAGTTAAAGGTTAATCGGGAAATTAAGGGTAAAAATAAGATTATAAAGTTACCCTAACACCTGCCAAAATTCTATTTGATGAATAGAAGTCTACCCTTATCACCTAAGGGTCGGAATAAATTCATTTTATGGACTTTTTACAATTAAAATAATTTAATTATTATTAAAACCATAGAAAGTGACAACATGTCACTCTCTTAAATCTTATAAGTATAATAATTTTACATTAGTGATAAACTTCATGAAATCTAGAACATGAATAGTATACAGAAATTTAATAACATTATATACATCATGTGAATTTATTTATAATTTTTAAGGATTAAATAATTATCATTAATTATGACACAATAGTGATGTTGAATTTATTTTATTGATTGAATTATCAAATAAATGATTTTAAAAGTACTAAAATAAATATTATATGAACTATTTAATGTGCTTGAATAATTTTTTAGATAAATATGACATGTTATGAATCTATTAAATCTTTTATTTCGAACATATATTCTATGTATATTTTATTTAAATTCAAATAAATTAATAGTGTCAAAATTGACACTATTGTAATTTTATAAAAATTATATATTATAAAATTGTTTAAAAATAAAAAAAAATATTTAAAAATTATATATTAAAATTTATATGGTCTCAAATGTAATAAAGTATACAATTATGGACAATTCACAACATATAAGTAATTATTTATAATGATTTAAAATTTACAATATTATTACCACAAATAAAATTAAATAGATTACGTAAGGATAAATCAAGTTGATAATGTTTAAAATAAATTCCCAACTTGTCTAAATTTTATTGGTTGATGAGATTACAACCCTATATTATCTAATCTTCAGATTTGAGTCATTTTTGGAGGTTTTTAAGTGGGGTAGGAATTTATTATAAATTAATATTTCTTATAATTCCAAAGGTGCCCCTCTCCTCCCTTATAAAAGGGCACCACATCCCTCTCCTCCTCACACCACATTGAGCCTTCAAGATCGGCCAAACCCTGAACATTTATCTTCTCCACTTCCCTAGAAACATACTAGAGGTCATGGTCTTCTTTAAAGACCAACTTTAGTGCCCTAAGAGGAGGTTAAGAAAAGGCGCGTCAAAGAAGAGGTAATATCCTTTACCGATTCTTTCCATTTTATTTCTTCTTATAATTCATCTTCATTATTTGTTTCATCATAAATTAATAACATAAGTATCACTCATATACTTATATGTTATTATAAATATGAAACAACCCTATTTCAGCTTCTATCCATCCTATAGAAAATGAAATCACCGCCCGTGCGTACGTACGGAATACCGTCTCCAGGCCATGGTGTAATCTGTCTTCCACCACCACCATACATGGATGTGTATAATGGTGTAAATAATAACTATATATGATTATTATGACATGATAATAATTCTGATACATTCCATATTCCTCTCCAATACCATTCAATAGTTATGGGAACGATATCATCACTCGTGGGTACGTACGGCCTACCGTCTCCACGATGTGATGCGACTCGTTATACATGATCATTATTGAATAATGATTATATAAATGAATGAATAAATAAATATGATATATATTACAATAATACCATTCTGTAAATAAGGTATCTATAACCTAAAAAGAGGAATAAGAATTTATTCGACAAGACATGCGTAAGAACATAATGCAATAAACACCTGAATAACAAGTAGCAATGAAATATTACTAATAAGAAGATAAGAATATGACCATGTACGATATCATAAAAATGAATATGATTCTGTTATAAGTCAATTACATTATTTAAATAATTATACAAAAGGTTTGGATATGTATGAAGCATATCATACCTAAGGTAAGGGAAAATCTAACAATCTCATTTTTATTAGAGATTGTTTATACTTCAGAATTTACTAGGGAATATTTATCGTCCACATCCATGTTTCTTCAATATGTAATATTATTTCTATCCTCCTACAATTTTTTAAATACAATTTTACCTATTGGTTAATTTTTAGTAAAATATATGAAAGGAATCTTTTGTCGTTTTCAGTACGAGAAACTTTTTGACTTTTTTGGCCAAAGTACGAGAAGAATGTTTTTTTAACATATACGACATGAATGGATTTTTATGATTCAATAGAACATGATTTCCATGATGATTCCTTTACAAGTTTTCAATTTTGTTTTTAATTAAATTTTTTTAGTTTAAAATGTTATGACATGTTAAGAAAGGAAAAATGTTTCTGAAGTATAAATGATATTTTCCTCAAGAATGGAGTTCAAGTGTTTTATCAAAATTATTTTCCATCTAAGATAATATAGGGTTATGTTTCTATCCCTATTATTAAATTTATTTGATTATTTTGTGATGGAATTATTTTTATGAAGTCCTTCATCTTATATGAATTGTTTTATGATGTCACGATGTTTAAGAATCCCATTTTTATTACATGGGTTATGCTATGATGTATTATTTATTATTTTGTGGCACACATAAGAATGGTTTCATAATGAGATGGGTGGGACCTATATCTCCCTCCAATGCATTGGGTAAATATTTATATCTCATGAGAAAGACATGGCTGGAACTGCAGGTTAATCCGGTTCAGTGATATAGGACTGGAACGAGGAGTGAACTTGGTTCAGTAATGGACTTTTCCAGCTATGATTGTCTTGGAAATGAGTCTTGACTAAAAGGAAATTGTTTTTTATGATTATGTGTGTATTCCACAAAGTTTCATGTTTTATGTTATGATTATTGGGATTACATTTCACTACTATGATTTATCCCATGTTATGATATTATGATCTCTTTTTCAGGTTAAGATATTCAAAATGTTATGTTCATATGAATATGATATGATTGATTTTTCTTTTGTTTACCCATACTGAGCATTTGAGCTCACCCTTTTGTATGTTTTATTTTCCCCTGGTCAGGAAGAAGGGTATTAAGTAGGATATTATAAAAAGGGACTCTAGATATGATGAAATAAGCGGGAGACAATGTAGATGATTTATGAACCAGTTGTTTATGTTTCCCAGTTTCTAAAGACACTATACATATACGGTCCTACCATGATTTTGTAATATGTTGTAAGAAATATGCTTCAATTATGAAGTAATAACCATGTATCTAAAGTATGGGTCATTATAGGAAATGGAAATATATTCTCCTTCTGGTCGTTGAAGTCACCAAACACATTTTATCAATATTGAAAGGGTAGACTCAAATTCATGCCCATATTTTTGAAGCCTTAAGAATATCATAATGTAATCTTCAGTAGTACCTGGGGAGAAGACACAAAATCATATCCCTGCACCTTGGATGACTTTTCTACATTCTATATCATAGAAGGTGCATACCTTTGTTCCAGTCTAGGAGGGTTATTGGGAATATTCCCCCATATCATACAGACAACAGGATTGGGAACATACACTCTTTTCATTTGGAGATAATCATACAATTATAATGAGCACCCCTAGGCATGAATATACACCTACCCATGATATCCACTTCTCCTAGAAAGTTGCCCTAACTACCTATAAAAGAGAATCAAAGAAGAAGTCTCACCAAACACAGCTAAAAAATCAAGAGTCAATTTGTGATCTGACTCTTTTAATGCTAAAGTTCATAAAGCCCTCAGACATTTAACTATTGTAGCTCACGATCCTAGCCTCTCATTTCCAAATTATGGGAGTGTTAGCAGTAATTCGTAAGTTCCACATCAGACACGTCATCATGATGTCTTTCTTGAAGAAACATCATTCAATTTAGAGAACCAATCTCTAAATGAGATCCATGACAACCCTTTGTGTAGCCATAAGTATAAGGAGGAAGAGGATTTATCCCTCACAGTAATCCACCATGGTGGTCCTCCCCATGATGGAATTCGATGTGAATGTTCCCTCAGCATTAGTGTTTCTCATTTTCATGATAATTTTTCAATTAAAAATGTAGTGATGATAAATACCTCTTATTTTAAGGCACATTCCATCATTAGGCCAGTTATTTCTGAAGCCATGTTATTAATAGGTGAAAAACTTTCTCAACCAAAAGACATTCCATGTCAATGGTCATTCTCTGAACCTTCCTTAGGTAAATTTCCTTCTGATATGGCAGAGTTAAAAAAAATTTATCTTATTTTTTATGATAAAATGATTGAGAAGCATCCACTTTAGTAAGACCAGGTTGATAAACCTCTAGAAAAAGATGAGGAGGAAATATTTAGTGTTAGAAAAAGACTGGATAAGGGTAAAATACAAGTCATTTTCTGACCTTTAGAAACCTCTCAATACAACATTCCATAATATATGGAAGAAGATTGCATTCATGATATCTGACTCAACATATGGATGACTCATCATCATCTGAAAGAAAAAGTATTACCACATGATGAATCTAAAAGTCCTGTAAAGGTAATAGAAGGGTTGAAATGCTAATTTGACATTCCATCTCTCCCAGTTTCCCAACATCTAAAGGGTGATATGTAGTAGGGAACCCTTCTACGTGCATACCTCAATACACTAAAGAGGCTATGCTAGTTAATTATTGATACAACATCTGGTGTTTATACCAGAGGATGGGGTGCTCATGGAGCTTTTCATTTCACTATGCTCAAAAATTATCAAAGAATTCCAAAAGTGATCTCATGAAATGTTATTTCCCATGGATGGCTACAATCAATGGATTTTTTGTGTAATAAATGATATGCTTAAGAACATGCCTTGTCTAACTAGCATCAATGTCAGACCCAAAGAGATAATGATGTCGAGATAATTTGGCATCAGTCATCTGAAAACATTATGCAGGCCTCTCACTAAGAGGATGTCAGCCATCAAATTACTAAAAGGTCTAAAATAGCACAACGGTCTTCCAAAACAGGCAATTTAAGTGGTTTTCACACAATGCACCCCTCCAATGTTCGGACCCAACTTATTAAAATCAGAAGAGAAACTGGGCTAATATCAGCCATAAAAATTCCGGAGCCACCCCATCTTGTTGGGATGGGGGCTTGTTTAACTCAACCTTAGAATTCAACAAACAATGTTCAAATGATTGAAGAATAAGAACAAGAACAGCCCCAGCCTGTAGGGTGGAGATTTTTCACATCCACAATCCCCTCCCCATCAGAAGTTGGTTTTCTCTAATTTAGGTAAGAAGACACAAAGAGAACACACATCTAAAATATCCTAGGATTACCTTCAGGTTACGTTCCATCAAACAGTTCTTGTGAATTCAGCATATTAGAGAGAAATATATCAAGGAGGACACAGGAGATGATCATAGAAATATTCTGACAGAATATCGTCAATGAATTATTCATTAGTGAATGTCATTTATACCATTATGGAAGATATTATAGAAAATTAGTTCATTTCATGGGGGTCAGAGGATTAATTTCTTATTAATAATATGGTATACATTGAAGAAAACGAAGGAGGGGTGCATTCCCGAAATCAGAGGCTTACCCATAAAATAGATATTCTATCAACTAACCAACTCAAACCTCTTAATAAATCATCAAACAAGGGGAAAGGTAAAGGTCAGATCATGAATCACTTTCTACTGGAGAAGGTCAATTTATTTATCTTGAAGAAAGGTTTTCCCAGCAAGATGAGGGGATGAATGAGTTGAAAAGACTAAATACAGAGTTACTTCAAAGTAGCATTTCTACTAGATGTACTCCTCAAGAAGAACCTCAACTTGAAAATCCTATAGAAACTTCTCAACAAAGAGGGTTTTTTGAAACTACATATATGGATAATGAATTCCCTCCATTGGGTACATGCATAGAATATGATCAAACACAACCTTACAGGTCTGTCCCCATGGTTTATCCAAGACAAATACCAGCCGCACCACCACCAACAGTTTTTCCAGTCATCATTCTAATTCAAGCTACAACTACTATACCTATTCAGGTCCCAGCTGATCCCAATATTCCACAAATTCTTATGAATACAATTAAGGAATTAACAACTCGATAAGAAGCTATGGATGAATGAATCACACCAGTTCAACCAGAAAAAAATCTTATCCCAAATGGGTAGATCTGATTTATCCCCCACCAAACATTGTGAATACCACATTTCCAATCATTAATGGTTCAGGAGATCTGGAGCATCACTTAAAAAAATTCTCACTGTGATCCCATGATGGGAACCCCTCAAGAAGAAGAATTAGTAAAGCTCAGATGATTTGTGTAATCATTATAGGGGCTAGCCATTGTCTGGTATAAAAGTTTGTAGTCTTGATCAATTACTGGATGGAAAGACCTCCATCGAAAATTCCTTCTCTAATTCAGCTCAACGCTACCAAAGACAACATTTTTTTCATAAAAATTAAAAACAAAGGGAGAATGAAATAGTTTCAGGTTTGATTGCCTGATGGAAAAAATTATCATATTCCTTAAATCTTCCACACCCTCAAGAATAGTTTCAACCAATTATTTTGGAAAATGTATGTGATGAGTTATGCACACCACTAATCCTTGTAAAATACATATGAGGGTTTAGAGAACATACTACAATCACCCAACAAGTGGAGTATTCCATTGTAGGAACCAAAGATAAATCTCATGTAATCCCATAAACTCTGGGAAGGATAATAGTGAATGTATATTCTTTAATAGTCACACTCAAAAATCTGCATGTACCTGCTTCTACTGAAAAACCTTCATCATACCTAAGGGCTCAACCCCCCGAGCGTTAGTAGCAATGACCACCTCATCAATATGATCCAAAAGATCAAAAGAGGAGATATTTTGAGGAATTAAAGAACAACTATTACACTTTTCTGGATAAATAGGTTCCTAATTACTTAATTTCAGATTTGGAAAACAATTTTGTT
Organism: Viscum album; assembly: GCA_963277665.1. Classification (NCBI taxonomy): domain Eukaryota; kingdom Viridiplantae; phylum Streptophyta; class Magnoliopsida; order Santalales; family Viscaceae; genus Viscum; species Viscum album. The sequence goes on from OY728129.1 coordinate 642,832,183, forward strand.
CAGCTTCCAAGGCTTAAGAAACCAAACAAAGAATGAGATGAAGATCTTCAAAATTATTGAACCTTTCATCAAATTTTGGGGCATTCCATTTTCGAGTTTTTTTTTCAAAGAACCCCAAGAAACAATGGTAGACTCTGGAAAAGTGAAACTAAAAATTTCATCATCCCAAGTATCGTGTCTTACTTCTACAAATCTAGAGGAAGAAGGTAGATTGTAGGAAGTCAAAAGAAAAAATGTATAGAAGTATGATGATTGGATGGTTAAGAGAATGATCAACCAAACTCATACAATTATAAAACACATTTGAAACAACCAACTCTGCTTCATATAACTTCTGATATATCCAATCCATCTTCATCAAAAGATGAGTCCTCCAAAGGTCAATCCTCAATGAATCGATATGATCAGATCGACAAAGAGCAATAAGAAGAAGATAAGCTCATGTCAAGGACAAAGTTGTACTAGACATTGGTAGATTTCATGCCATTGGTCTCAAAATCATGGACAATTCCCCACCAAATAGTACAATAATAACCAACTCATCTAGAAGAATCATCATCAGGTGAGGAATTTATCTTCAGTTCTTTTAAAGTTATCCACTTAACGAACCCTTATAAAAATGATGATTCTGGTTATGAACCTGAATTCCTAAAACGTGATTGGGGAACTAGAGGAAGAATTCATGGTCAAGGATATAGGGAAAGATGTGAATATTATAGAAACAACTATTTTAACTTTACCCCTTCTTGAACAATTTATGCAGTGGAAAATCATGGGAGATTCCTTTTGTGGGCCCAGAAAGAACAAGGAAATTCTCCCACACATGACAGGATCATCCCTAACATAATCATCTTGGAAGACTGATTAGATCTTACACCATCAATCTCTAATAAGATAGATAGACCTAGCCAGTATAATCTACCAAAATCTGAAGTATTTCCAATTTCTTCAATGACACATAGTATATCTACATCAGGAGCATCAACATCTAAGGTACCTGCAAAACTAAATCTCCATGCAGGAAAATGCAGAACTTTGGACCAAAATGACAATGTTTTGTAACAACTAGCCCATGTACATGCCAAGTTATCAGTCTTGGATGCTTTGAATCTATCCAAAAATCATTGATAATCACTTATTAAGGATTTTTCAAGTCTTCAAGAGTTTGAAACTGATGTTTTTACTCCTTATGTTTACCCTATAGAAAATGATTCTATAGAATGTCATTCAGTTATATCTTTCATGAATGAAGATGAGGATTATGTTGTACATGGACACATAATGCACTTGTATCTATATGGTAGGGTAAATGATACAGATGTATGATGAGAATTCATTAATAATAGATCAGGAGTCAACCTCCTTCCCATCCGTACACTTCTTCAATTGGGTCTCACTAAATCTGACTTTTCTATTTCCACTCTGATGTTGCAAGAATATGACATGAATGAATAGAAAACTCTAGGTGATATTACAATCAGAACATATTTTGGGCATCTTGTATATTTTTCCTATTTCATGGTTTTCTAACAGGAAATATATTTCAACATTATTCTTTGAAGACCTTGGCTACATCAACATGTTGTCATTCCTTCATCGTATTACCATTGTCTTATTTATTACATCAATGATCAAATTGGGATATTTTATGGTGACAAAGAACTATTAAAAATGTGTAAATATCGTTATATTGAGTCAGAATTAAATAAAAAAAGGTAACATGGTCCATGGAAAATGATGTAATAAGAAACAATGCTCTGAATGGTCTAGAAAAGTTCTCATCTTTCCCACTCATACATCTGAATATAGATTACATGTTTCCTATCAATAAAATTGAATTGATAGACCAAAATCCATTCACTCATCCAGTGACTTTCATAATTTCAATTGTGTAATTATTCCTGATGGCATGAGATAGATTGTTGATCTACCAAACGGTGGTGAAAGCTTAAATATAGATCTCTTTATTTAATCCACCGAACTTTCGCAAGTCATTACTTCATTATTCAGGCTAGAAGAAGTTATCCCTTTAATAATGGATGAAAATGATTTTGATTTACAACACATATTTTCCTCTTCAATACTCATGGACGACCCATCATTATCAGTAAGGTTAGAAATGTTTTCCTCTTATTTAGGATGTCCAAATACTAACTCCTCCCCTAGCTCTGAAAGTTTTCCTTCATCACCAACACTACAAGAAGAAACACAAGAAGTGACATGTGAAGAAGAATAATAAAAATATCTTAAGGATTCTACTCTAGTATTTGAGGAAGGCATATCCACCACTGTCGATGAGCTTAGAGAAATAAATATGGGTTCAAAATAATATCCATGCCATACTCTAATTACTACGGCTATGAATTCTTAAGAGAAAGAGGTGTATAACTCATTTCTAAAGAAACACCAATATGTGTTTTATTGGAACTATATAGAAATTCTATGGCTTAATCCTAATGTGTCCATTCATTATTTGGGTTTTCTAGAAGACTATCAATGAATTAAGCAGGCATCAAGAAGAACACACCCAACTCACACCTCTAAAATTGAAGCAGAAGTTGACAAGATTATCAAAGATAAATTTTTCATAGAGGTGAAATATCCTAAATGGATGGCCAAAATTGTCCAAGTGAAAAGGAATAATTTTTAAATAATAGTTGTCATTGATTTTAAAGATCTTAACTGACATTTTCCTAAGGATGACATTCTCGTTCCAATCACAGAAAAATTGATTGATGCATAGCTGGCTTCGAAGGTCTCTCTTTCCTAGATAAATACCCTAGGTATAACCAAATTCGAATAGACCCAAAATTTTGGGATATACATATTTTAGATCCCCTACAGTCATATTTTCCTATTGGGTAATTCCCTTTGGATTAGAAAATTCTAGTGCAACATATCAATTTCCAATGCACCATATCATCAAACCCTTCTTGGGAAAATTTTTCCAATGTTATGTAGATGATATAGTGGTTAAATATAGGAATTTTTCTGATCACCAGATTGATATGGAGACCATATTCAGTAAACTTAGACAACAAAATTTGAAGTTGAATCCATTGAAATGTGCTTTTGAGGTAAGCTAGGGAAAATTTATCAGTTTTGTTGTATGCCATTGTGGCATAGAATTTGATCCCAATATGACAAAAGCTATCCTTGGAATGTCACCTATGTAAAATTTAAAAGAATTATGAGGAATTCAAGGAAACTTGGACTTTATTTGGCGCATTATCAAAAATTTGGTAGGCAAGTGTTTACCCTTCACCAAAATAATAAAGAAGAAAGTTACATATCAATGGACTAAAGACTACCAAGAGTCATTTTATGCCCTAAAAAATTATCTCTTGATTCTATAGGTTTTAATTACATCTGTTGAAGGAAAGCCTCTTATTCCCATTTTGATAGCTTTAGAGCGATCATTGGGTGCCTTATTTGAACAAAAGAATGATGTTGGGAATTAAAATAACCATTATTATATCATTCAAAAAATGCTTGAAACAGAGACTCGATATTCAAATATTGATAAGTGCTACTTGGCATTAATAATTTAGTTCAAAAACTAAGGCACTACCTATGACAACATGAGTTCCACATTGTATCTTGCAACAACCTGCTCAAATTTATCCATAGTTGTCTTATGCTTACATGATGTTGGGCACTATGGGAAGTTATTTTGAAACAATTAGATATCCATTTTGTACCTCAGAAATCAAAAAAAGGCCAAGCCTTGGAAGACTACCTTTCTAAACACCCATCTACAGATGTGACATCATTGAATACTGAACCCCCTGATGAAGAAATATTATCGATTCAAGATAGTCCCCAAATAAGAGAGATGTACTTTTATAGTGCATCTAGAATTCTAACAATGAAGAGGCTGGAGAATCCAAAAATCAAAAAAAAAATGGGATAGTAATAGTTCTTATATCCTTAGAAAATAAAGTGTTTCTATATTCATTTCAATTATCCGAGGATGGTACCAACAATAAAGCAGAATATCAATCTCTCATTACAAGCCCGTAAATGGCACTCCATGTACAAGTGAACCACCTCAATGTGATTGGTGATTTCGAATTTGTAATCAAATAGATCAATGGGTATTATTCTATCAGAAAATAAGATTTAATCCCTTTGTGTTATTTTGTCAGAGGGTTTTGGATAAATTTCCCTTACATCCAATATTGTATTATGCCTCGTGATCACAAAATAAACAAGATGATGCATTTTCTAATATAGCGAAAACCTTGGAAGATCCAATTCAGGATGAGAAAATCGTCAGTATTTCTTATCATTATATGGTTTCACCTTTTTCAAAATGTAATGGAGGAAAATAATAAAATCAGCCCTATTTCCGAGACATATAGTCATACTAAGGGATGTATGACACCTATCTTGGAATACCATAAAAATGGATTACTTCCACCAAATAGAGATGAAAAAGAATTGATCGTGTGACAAGTGGATAATTTTACTCTATATAATAACCTAGACAACCAGAAGATTCTCCAAAAAATGAGGCTTAGATAGAGTCCTCTTCATGTGTATTGATGGAGAAGAAACTACAAATTTCATGAAAGAAGTACATGTAGGAGCTTGTGGTGCTCCCCAGTCTGGGCATTGGATTTCTGGTCAAATCCAATGGATTGGATACTTCAGGCCTTCAATGACATAGGATTGCACATATTTCACCAAGAAGTGTCATCCCTACCAATTGTATTCCAACTTCATTCATCAACTGGTAGAGTTTCTACATACAGCTAAATACTCCTGGTCATTTTATACATTGGGAATGGATATAGTATCACCTTATCCTCTAGCTACAACTAAGCATTTCAATTATATTATTATTGCTACTGATTTCTCCTCCAAAAGGACTGAGGCAGTAACTATCAACAAAATCCGAGCCAAAATCATTGTTATCTTTGTCAAAGCTAATATCATTACAATATTTGGTGTCTCTTATACCATACTAACATACAAAAAAACCAATTTCTTTTCTATTGAGGTAAAAAAGTTATATCAGGATAACAATATCATATCCAACCATTTCTTTCAATATCATGTAGTAGAAAATGGAAATATAGAGGCTTTCAACAAGATCCTATCAAATATACTTCATAAAATGGTGTATAAAGATAATAAATCTTGGCCTGATAAACATTTTCATGATTTATGGGCTTATCATAATACTACATGTACTACCACTTGGGCAACTCCATACTCATTGGTGTATGGAACAGAAGTTGTTTTGCCTATTGAAATTTAATTTCATTCACTCTATGTTGAAATATGGGATTAGTTATATATATATGAACAGTATCAGAAACAATTTGATGAGTTGTAATGATTAGTTGAAAACAGATTGCATCCTTTTCATCATTTGGAAGTCTATTAGAACAAAATAACCTGATATTTGGACAAGAAAGTTCACCCCACTCATTTCATCAAGGAGAATTGGTATTAGTTATAATTACTCCTATGATACTAGAAAATAATCCTCCAAAGCTTGAGCAAATGTGGGAAAGACATTAATCTGTACATAAAGTCTACTCTAATGGAGCTTATTCCCTAATTTGAATGGATAAAGAACTTATTACATCTCTAACCAATGCATGATTCTTGAATAATTACTTTGTTTAATCCCACAGATTAATGTTCTCACTACATGACTTGAAATTGGTCAACATAATGTCTTATTTGCAAGACATTAAACTACATAACAAACATATGCATCCATGTTTCATGATTTTAAAATGCATTCATCTTTTTCCTTATCGCGCAACGTTAAACTGCATGAAATATTTTGTCCTCATTACATGGAATTAAACTATACATTCAATGTCTTCTTCATTTAACATTAATAAATCCATTTACATAAAAAAATTGGTATTCTCTTTGGTTCTTGAAAAACAATGATTATCTTCCATGCGCAATCATTAATCACATCATTATTACTTCTTAGTGGCACATGAGTTCCATTTCACCCTATCTTTGAATCAGATTTGCATAGAGACCTCATTTCAAGAACTACATGTGGCTTGATTATGATTCCAATGAGATAAATAGAGATGTATGGATCTCTAATCTTAGTCCTAGTCACTACCATAAAGAAATTTATTTTCATTTCTTTCCTGTATATGAACCAAATCTCTAAAGAGTACTCTTCCAATATATGTAGTTTGATCTTCAAACCATCTTGTGTCTTATATTTAACCATTCTTACAAAATGTGTTAAAATCCCCCATTTCTCACATCAAACTCAATTTTTGTGGGTAATAGTTTTCTCAAGTACTATGTGTTTCTTGATTTTCATTTCAATGGGATACGTAGAGATGCCTAGATCTCCAATATTTGGCCCAGCCACAATAACCCCCTTTTCCCTATGTGTATTAATCAAACCTTCATAGGGAATGTTTCAAGAACTATGTGTGGCTCGATTATTATCCATATGAGATATGTAGTGACAATGAGTTTCAATCATCTGGTCCAACCACAATATTCCTTTTCACATCAAAATCAATACATGTCCTTGTTGGATGGAAATAAACTAGAAAGTACCCAAAGAACTATGTATGTCTTGATTCTCATCCCATTGGGATATGTAGTGAAAACAAGGCCTTAGATCCTTTTCCTAGCCACGAGATAAATTTTTATCCATATTCCATATATAATTCACAATTTATTCTGGAGCTCTTCATTTTGTGTCCTCTTTTTAGAGCACCCACCAAGGAAACAAGAAATGTCCCCATTTTGTATATGACTAAGATCTATGTAAGGGACTAAAAACTCATAGAAACTATTGATTTAAATATTTATTCTATGCATTGAGAATCACCCCTTTCTTATTTCATACTCTTAATCTTGAATACTAATATATCCCCTTAATCTTTCTTCAGTTTATGGTGGTAGAGTTTCTGATACCTGAGAACTCCTTTGCCTAACTATGCAGTACGTGCACCTAGGTGGACTTGAATAAGTCTCCTGCATATCATAAATGTTAGTAAAAAGATACAACTTTTTGGGTATGAATCATATTCCCTAGTTGGCCCTACATAATACAACCCCAATAACGGGTTCTTTCAAATAATGGTAACTTTGTTCTCGGTAAAAACATCTTTTATCCCCATCAGAAATTGATGACAATATAAAAGAATCAATGTCTTAATGCAGTCATCCATGTATATTTATCCCATTACCTTTCTCTCAATCTAAAATCCCCCAATATTATTGTTTTTACATTTTCCCTCTTCATATTTTAAAATAATTTTTGAAATAACCTTGGATAATTTGACCACATATCGTCCATTATTTCCATAAAATTTCGGCCCTAGTCACAAGACCTAAAACACCAGACACCATACATTATACATTTGGGTTAGACCTTCATAGATAAACAATTCCTCTTTCTTTTTTGAAAATAATGATTGGAAATACTCTTTCTGCATTTGCGGATCATTTTCCATAAATCAAACAGTGTGGTTTCGAAAATCTGAATCTCCATAAACATTCTTCGCCTTTTAGCAATAGAATGTTTGATACCCAAGATCTCTTTTTCTTAACAATTCAATACATGCCCCTATGTGGTCTTGAATGATTTTCCTATATAATAGGACTATCAGTCAAAACATGTAACTATTTAGCTATTCATCATATGCCCTAGTTAGCCCTGTATAATGCAGCCCCTATAGAAGGTTCGTCAAATAATGGTAACTTCATTCTAGGAAAATGATTCCTCTAATTCTTTTTGATCTTTTCCCATACCATTATTTGGATCTAGAAATTCAAAAAATCACAGTTTATCATTCTTTCTTTCCATACCTAAACATGGTGGTATGTTTCCAAATAAATTATTAAGGAATTGGAGACTCATAAACCTTTGGTAAAAGATAAAAACCTAAAATTAAATCCCAACAATTTCATTACTGTGTGACTTGAAACTACATAGAATAATGTCCTTGTATCATGAATTGAAACTTCACAACATAATGTCCTTGTTGCAAGACTTTAAACTGAAAAACATATTTTCAGAAATCCCCCTTTCCAAAAAAATTAAATCTTTTTTCTTATATATATCAAATTCACATAGGAATGATTTTCCCCATTCATAGACTATGTTGGAACAGATGGACCCTTTATTCTCAAGTATCTTTCCTTGGATAAGCTATCCAATATGGCCTTGAGAAATTCAAATCTGAAATCCCTTTTTCTATCATCAATAGAATGTCCTAATTCATAAAGAGTTCCTTTACATGTCTATACAGCACATTCCCTAGTTGGTCTTGCATAAAATTCACATATATAACGATCATGTCAGTCAAAGGATTCCATTATTTTTCTATGCAGTATATTCCCTAATTGACCCTATATAATACAACCCCTATAATAGGTTTGTTAAAGAGTGGTAAATTCTTTTTTGAAAGATACAATCTATATTTAAATAATTTATATTTTATATTTGGTGAACATAAAAAATCATGACTCAAGATTCCCCTTAGAAGTATCTGAAAATATCAAGACTTTTCCAACCACTGAAGTCTTATTTTGGTTCTAATCTGAAAATTAATGGTTAAGGCTATTCAACCTAAAACACTAGTATTATTATTCCAACATGCATGAAATTAAATTAACAACAAAAAGAGACATAGTACTTACCAAGATGAAAACCCTCAAAGGGAACCTTAGACAAAGGTTGAGTCTCATCTTGCTAGACCTACAATCTGTACAGTTTAGGAAATATTGAGAAAGAAATAAAGTAAAAATACACAAACATTGTATGATTTTTCATATTACGCTATAAAAAGTCAAACTATGCTCTTTAGGCCTCATGTCCAAGGTAAAGAGTTTGAGCATCCTTCCAAAACATGATGTAGATCAAAAGTAAGAAAATTATTTTTTAAATGCATCAAATTTCTCTATAGTTACCCTATAAACGTATTCCTTTCATTATGAATGAATCAAATTATATGGGGGTGATTTTTTTGACACCACAAAATTTGTTTCATGCAGTTCTCCAAAAAAATTTAATATATGATTATAACATAGAAAAATAATGTCAAGTATGAGTAATGATGTTTTTCTGTGAAGGAAGAAGATGTAGTATATATTTCTATCATCCAAAATACTTCTATGAAATTATGTATAAGTGGAATGATCCCCCATCAAAAAATTTGGTTGTGTATTTTGAAGATCAATAATGAAAATGTATCAATTGATTAAATTTCAATATTTGAGTTTCATCTGAGAAGACATGGTGTATTCACCATATCAAGAAGTGCATATCTCTTGGAGATCTTTGATTTTACTAGTCACAGATCCTAAAAGGACATACTGCTCAAATTTTATGGCACTCAGAAGACAAGTAAATTTTATAATGGGATTTTCCGGACCTATGTAGAGGACTTATATAGAGGACCAACATAGAGGAGCTACATGGCTATGTATTTTTTACACCCATATGAAAAAAAAATATACATAGAGGAGCTACTTTGAGGACCTTCATAGACAACTTCCCTTCAACCAGGTCCCCTCTTTGCCTATAAATAGGACCCTTGGGATCTAAATTTTTTACAGAAAATAGTTAGAAGAACTCTTGAAGCTTCAATTGAATATCTCTTTCACCCAGGTCCCCAAATTTTCTCAGGTATCTCTCAAAAACATGAGAGAAGAGACAAATTAGATGGGACAAGCATGTTTTGAAATCCTTTAAAACTTTGATGCTTGCATAGGCTTGGTTCTCCTGTGTTAAGCAATTTTTTCAGTCATCACTAAGACCTACGCAACAAACCTGCGCAACATACCTACGTGGTGTACTAACATGATATACCTATGTGGTATATCTACGCTGCATAGATGTTCTTAGGGCTTATGCCTATCACCTTGTAAACCCTCTTCAAAGACACTCATGGTAGGGTATCTTCTTCCTTGTATCTGTTATCTGAAAGGGACTAAGTTGAAGCTCCAACAAAACCTTGTGACTTATCAAACCTTTTGGAAGGGCACATTAGTGTGTCAGTAATTTGGGGTTTTATATCTATAGTTATAGTTTTCTTACATTTTTATTCTAAGGGATTAAAGATCCTTGGGATTTTTTTAGTTTTTTATATCTACAATCACATGGATCCTTATCCTAGAAATAGAGTTAGGATGTTCTTGGTCTTTGATTATGGGTGTGGGACTCTGACCTCCTCTTTTCACCTCTAAGACTTGGAGCCTCCTGTTCCTAATAGGGATAGTGAGGGTCACACATTATTTCCTATTCAAACAATGTAAATGTCTCCCGCCACTCATGAGATCCACCAAGGGAATACCTAATATAGTAATCCCCTATTATTTCTGGATGGATCCAATGACCTTTAATTTCATTTCACATTGAAAGGTATATTGCTCCGTGCCCTCTCTTATCATCACCATAAATTCTTTCACCATAGGCCTACCCTCTCCCATTAGTGGAAGAGAGTGTGTGTGGTTTTCTAAATCATTCACATCCACTTTTTTCCCTCACCTATCATAACACACGTGGTCTTAGAGAATTGTAATGATCAAAACATCCACATGATCCACCAATCTTGAGCTATGAGAACTCTGATTCCCACCATAATTGGGATATTTTGGAAGCCTTCATCAGGGTTCGTGATCATTGGATATCCTCTTCAATAATCCAACATTAATTTCCTTAATCAAGGATTCCTATTTTAGAGTAAACCCTAACCTATTTCTCTCAATGGGGCATACACCCCTATGACATTTACCAAACAACATGACTTTTATTCCCATCTAAATGGGATACAAAGGATGCCTTTCTGAGGCTGAAACCCAATACTCCAAAACTATCATGTTCTTATTGGTCCATGTTCCCAATTGGTTCTAATCCAACATGGAAACTCATATCTTTTCTAGGTTCCATAGGTTCCATAGGAATAACTCCCCCATCAGGATTTGATTAAACACATATCACTTATATGTCCTTACATCATGACATTAAACTGTACAGTTAGCTCTATATGACATGACCCAAAAATGAATGTTGTTTCCTATTAAGAAGCACAGAACTATGAGGATTCTGATTTCTTTCACAATGACACATTGTTATCCCATTTATGGATATGATCCCAACATCAAAATAAACTTTCGTCTTCCAAGGAGACAATTAATTCCATAGTACCCCACTGGGTGGCTTAAAACCCAATATTATCATAACAATGGTTAAAAGAATCTCTAAAATGTATATAATAGGATTGAATTGATATATAACCTTGAATACATATGGATGTCTCTATTAATGAATAACCTCGAATATATACAGATGATTATGAATTTCACTAATACTAATAATTGATTTCAAATTACAAGGAAATAATACATTTGACTTAGTGAATAAATAATTATTCATGAAAATATCTAAAATCTATAATAGAGTCCAGGATTTGGAAATAATTCTCCCCAAAAGGGTGTGATGAGTTTGACCTCCCATCCTCTCAACCAATGTATGTTCTTTTTTATTGTAGGTCAAAACCTAATGAATGTATCCCTTTGGAAAGTAGGTCCAATTGGATAAATAAATGTTGGATGTTTCATGTTCCATAAATAAATACAATAGAAACTGCCTAGAAGTATTAATTACTAAGAAAAACACACATTCCGAGGGATATGAAATAGTGAGATATATAATCTTTTCATAAAATATAAATTATATTTTCCACATAAAGTGTTAAATATTTTCCTACTAAGATTATTAAATTTGATTAATGATTATAACGACTCAATACATTACTACCCAAGGAAAGAGAACATGTTCAAAGATAATATGATTCGAAATGATCATGCTAGCTTATCTATGATGAGGATCACCAAAGATCCAATATTTATAGATATTCGCAATAGGATGTGGAAATCTTAAAGGATTGATAGAATTATTATATTTCTTAAACGAGTGTTCAACTATCTATCTAAGTGATTATTAAAAGGTAGAGAAGGATGATTTGAAGCTATAAAATAAGGTGAGAAATGTTCCTAAATTCAACATTGATTTTGATAGAATGACAAGGTTCATAAACCGTTTATGTATTATATCCATACCATATTTGATTAAGTCGTTGTTGGATGAGGATCACAATTCCTCATTCCTTATTCAACCTAAAAGTATGAAAATTTATAGACATTTGAAAGAGTATGTTTATTGGGAAATCATGAAGAGAGATATTGCAGAGTATGTATCTCAAATAATTGTATTTTAGAAATCTAAGCATAACAAACATTTATCTAATGATATGTTTCAACTAATACCCATACTAGAATGGAAATGGGAAAACATCACCATGACCTTTTTAGTTTGACAACCCAAAAATTATAAGTTCCATAAAAAAATTAGGGTTGTAGTCGATCATCTTATAAAGTCAGAACACTTAATTTCCATTAGAGAGGATTTATATCTTGATCAATGTACCTTTTTACATTAACGAAGTGGTAAGATTTCATAGAAAACCACTCTTTATTGTATCTAATCGGGATCTAAGGTTTACCTCGATGTTCTAGAAAATTATTAAGAAGTATTGGGATACATAGCTTACTTTTTCTTTTTTAATCATCCTTATTTTGATGTTTAATATGATAGGTACATTAAAATCCTATTGGAAACGTTAATATCTTTTTCTGTTAATATTTAAAGGTATTTGGGATCAACACCTTCCTCCATTCTATTTTTCTTTCAATAATATATTTCACTCGAGAATTTGGATTACTCTTTTTGAATAAATATATGGAAATAAATACATAAATAAAATGTTTTGGAATGAAGTTGTAGAAATAAATATATTGTGAATAAATACAATTAATGAAATGGAATAGAAGGAAATAACCATTTAGCAGCACATAAGGGTGGCATAAAGTTAAAAGAAAATTTATGAAAACAATCATTGATGAGATATAGAATTTGGAGATGGTGAAATGGTATTCCTATGAATATATCATTGGAAAGGGGTTAGAAATTTTGGAAAGTGTGGAAATAGGATCCCTAGATATATTTTTATCTTCAAAATTATTTATTGTATCATGATGGTAGCTTATCATTTGGTGCTTCCACCAAATCTCTCCCATGTTCATGATGTGTTCCATGTATCTCACTTGGGAACGTACATACCTAATCCTCCACATGTATTGAGAATATTGGTATGGATAAATACTTCCCTTATGAACAAAAACTAGTGTAAATTATAGATTGTAGATAGAAAGTACTTTGAAACAATACCACTCACCTTGTCAAGGTTATGTGGAAAAATAAATGGATTTAGGAACCTCAATGGGAACCTGAGGATATGATGAGATAGAATTATCCTCATATTGTTTTAACGGAGTGATTAATTTTGAAGGATATATTCATTTTAATATGGGTTTAATGTAACATCTTTTTATTATATGAAAATTTTATCTACAAATAAATTTTATTTCTTTGATAGCTTGTGTTACACACAACACTGAGTCTAAATGATTCTTGATATACTATTAAAATATTTTTATGTTATAGTTACCTTTTAGATATTGTATTGGAGGGTATTAATAGAAATAACTAGTTTATAAAAATAATATGGTTTTATATCAATAAAATTAATTTAAAGGTTATCAATTAGTTACAAATTAAAATAATAAATAATTGAAAATAAAAGAGATGTTTTTTCAAAAAAGATACTATATTTATACATAAAATGTGTTTTTATATTAATAAATTAAATTTACCCATATAAGTACATTAAATTGTTGAAAATTTTATATTATATATTTAATAAAAAATTTCAACTATCATCTAATATTTTTTTCTAGACATTAGATTAGAATAAATCTAGTTTTATGCTAAAAATGTATTTTTCTAAATAGTTTCTTTTGTCACATTTTTCATACATATTTTAAAATTAACTTTTTTAAAATATAGTAATGTAATTTGATAAAATTTATTCTATATTTTTATTCATGATATAAAATTTTAGTAAATATTTCACTTTTATTTTTAGGCATTATTAAAAGTAACTGTTGTAAAAAATGCCTCAATAAAGGGTAAATCAGGTTAATATAGGTTAAAACTAAGTGATAATGCCATAATTTTTTGTATTAATTATTATTTGATGAAAATAATTATACCCTTATAAACTTATTATCTAAATATAATCATTAAGGGATAACGTTTTGTGAAAATGACTTATATGATATTTAATGCAACGAAAAATACAAAATATCACTCTTACTTTTAAATATATATTATGTTTCCAAATAGTTATAGAAGCAAGTTATGAATGAATATAAATGTATATTTTGAGAATAATTAAATTATTTTAATGATTTAAATATCTTTTTAAATTTTAGTAATTATATAATTATCATAAATTATTATGCAACAGCAACGCAGTAATTCTTCGATTAATAGAAAAATAAAATAAATGATTTAAAAATACTAAAAGTAACATTATTTAATTATTTAAGGTGATACATGAATTTAATATATTTATATGACATATTATTTTTATTTAAAATTATTATATTTAATTTAAAACTTTATATATATTTTTATTTTATGTAAAATTAAATTAACAATGTTAAAATTGGCATTACTGTTATTTTATCAAAATAATATTCTAATTAAATTTTTTATATATCATAAAGCTTTTTATATATGTCAATGTGGATAATATATGATTTTAAATTTCACACATTTTCCATTTATGACCGAATTTACACCTTATATGAAAAAATATAACCCTTTAGACAAAAACAAATTGTTACCATGGTTATTGTTAAAATATGTAAATTAAAGGGTTAAACCAGAAGATAAGCTTTAAAAAACCACATAAAATCTCCAAATTTTAATTTATGCTAGTATTTAAACTTCATAAGACCTTATATTTGAATAAATATCCCTTTTGAATATATTTTTCTTTATAATTAGTTTATTATATTTTAATCTTAATGAAATTCCAATAGTGCCCCTCCCCTAACTTTTTAAAGGGAACATATCCTTTCTCCACTTTACACCACATTGATCCTTATCTGTTTACCAAAATATGAAAAATTATATTCTAATAATAATTAGACACTTATTAGAGGTGATTTTTCTCTCAGTAAACCAACCCTGGGGTCCTTAAGAGGAGATCTAAAGGTGTGGTTTTGAAGAAGAGGTAATTTCCTTAACTGATCTCTTTCTTTTTTATTATTATTTTATCTCATATAAATATTTTATGTTATTAATTAAATAAAAAATTTACTATCATAAATATTATTATATGTTATTATTATTACGAAACAACCTTTGTCAACTATGTTTCACATGAAATCAGAAGTGAATGTATTGCTTGTACATACATATGGCTTATCTTCTCCACATAGCGATACGACTCATATTTCATCATCATATTTTAAGGATAAATATTATGATGGATTTAATGTTTATATATGATATTTATTATATAATTATACTTTTTTAATTATAATATTTTATATAATTTCTTAACTTCAAATCATTGGAAAATGATTACGTCACTTATGTGTACATGTAGTCTACCACCACCACGAAGTGATGTAATTAATTGTCCATATTTTATTTAAATTGTCGGTAATAATGATTTATTTGATGAATATATTTAATTTATATGATTTATTAATGATCCTATTAAGGTTAATTTTTAATTTCCTTTATTTTTTCCATCTATCTTAAAATGAAAACAATGTTCATGTGTACGTTGGACCTAGCATCTCCAAGAATGGTTTAATTCATTTTTATATATATATCATTTATAGATGACTATAAATATAAATATATATATATATAATATTAATTCCATTATTATTATTATTATTGAAAAATGTAACTATTATCAAAGAAAAAATGTCCAAGACTGTTGAACTGAAACATGTAAGAAAAGAAAATCTGTTATCACACAAAATAGTGATTTTAATAACAAATTGTTAATAAATTGGTGATAATATGTCACAAGTAAATAATACATGTTATTATAGAAATAATCATGGTTATGGGATACATTTTTTATAAATCTATGTTTATTATACATGATGTTTGAATAGGAATGAGTAAATGGAACACTTGAGGTAAGAGATTATCGTCTCACTTTTATTTTTGTGGGACACATTTCATATTCACCACTTGTTTCTTTTTTGTGGTGTATATACTACACATAAATGTTTTTTCATTTATAATTAAAATTATAGGATATTAATATCCATATAAGGTCATTTATTTCATGTTTCTTACAATTCAAATGTTACTGAAGTTATAAAGCTTTTATGATACAATCTCATTATCTATCAGGATTTTCTATGATTATTCTTCTAATTATGAAATAATATTATCTAAATCTAAAAATATTATTAATTTTATTCTCCTATATTTATTTCTTTAAATTTATTATTTTCCTTTAATTTGACACACTTTATATAGTAAATAGTCCAAAATTAATTTTTTAATGAAAACCAACTTTATTTGTCTATTTTCTTAAAAATAATTTCTCTTTAATTTACATTTTTTATAAAAATGTTTTCAGTAATATTTTTACTATTCTAAAAATTATTTTTTACATTAATTTTTACCCATGTTTAAATTTCTATAAAATTTCTTATAAAGAATATTTTATTCATTTGTATAATGAGAGACATTTTGACTTGTTTTACAAAAGAGTGAAAGGAATTTTTTTATTTTAAATTATAAGGAATTTTTGGAATTTGCTTCCATAATAAGTGATAAAAAATGTAATCATCCTAAAAAAATACAAATTTATTTTAAAATAATGTTTTTTAATATTTGGTATTTTTTAGGATTTTAATGAACTGATTTAAAAATGGAAGGGATATTTTTCTCAAGAATATTTTAATGATATTTTATGGAATTTCTATTCATCAACATCAACAACCCTTGTTGTTGCTTATATTTTAATAGTTATATGGTCCAATTTTATCATCCTTATTATTTATAAAGATTATTTATGATCATAATAAGGAGATTTTTTTGAATATAATTTGTTTATATTTGTTACGCTATGATGGATTGATGAAATGTTTATGAAACCTGATTTCCTTTCAGGGATTATGATATGATGAATAGTTGATGATTTTCTGGAACATATATATATGGATTTCATTATGTTATTGGTGAGACTAGAATTATATATCCTTCTATGGAATTGGGTAATGTTTTATATATCATGAGATAGTTATGGTAAACGAGTCGATGTGTTTGATATACTATGAGAAAAAAGATGATGTGATTGATTTTATATGTAAATCAAGTTAATGTGACTAATTTATTAGGGGAAACAAGTTGATATAATTGATCCTCTATGGGAAATAGGTGTTGATTCTTGATCTATTATGATTTAATGGCCTGAGTAGTTAACATTTTCATATGAAATGGTATCTATATTAATGACGATTCTAGAATTAAATGACATTTAATTATGGTTAATGATTGATTTATGATCACTTAATAAACATATGAAAAATTCCTTTGAAAATGATAAATCATGGTTCCATAACTCATTTTTATGATCTTTAATAGATTGGTTATGTGTAACATCCCAACATAAGATCTGCCTAAGTCATACCTCGAGTTGGTGGGTCACATGACCTCAAGAACACCTCCCCATATGCCAGAGGCTACTATCTATCAATAAGGGAGTAACAGTGGTATGGTAAGTATAATATACCCTCATATCGAAGTAGAAAAGTGGATATAAATTATAGCATTCAACATCAGAATGTTAATATAACAATCGAAATCAACAAACTATGAAAGCAGCAATAGATAACTAAAAAAGTAAGAAGTTGAATAAATATATAACATAACAATAGATAAAAATATCCAGAGACTCATTATAAGTGTCTATTCATGATTCATGGCATTTTGATATCAAAAGGAGGATAGGGGAACAATCATACAAACATACTATAAAAAATGTACAATGAAGAAAAAAACTACTCCACTAGCATCTCGAGCGCATTCTCAGTTTTATTCTCCTATGATCCAACTAATAAATCATATAAACTACCGATAATGGGTCCATAACCCTTATCAATACCTATAGTAAGGTATTATTCTTAGATACCAAAGGAATCTTGAGTATGGTGTGAGATAAAAATATCAATAAGCCAGTACCATTGGTGTCTATGTATAATCTATGTGGTACTCATAACTAAATAGTGTAAAGGTATAAGTAGGAATGTAAATAAATGATAAATAAATAAATAACTACCTTCTCAAGTTCCTAAAGGACACTTAGTGGGTATACCTGCTTCATCTCAAGGATAAAAATAATCTGATGATTTCACAATATATATAATATTATTATTAATAAAAATGGTTTAGTTTTATATTACATCCACCTATATGAAGAAAGTGTGTGAGGACACTTAATGTCAATATGCCAAGAATACTAGTGCTATCTGGACCAAGGCATAACTCATACTCTCCATAACCAGTCTAATGAGCCTAAATCCCCTTATAATAAGCTACATGCCCTATATCCCAATAGAGTGAGAGATTTCATAATAATTCACTCGGGATCGTGAGTGAGCCACCATGGAAACACTCTAATCATGGTACATGGAACATAAATCCAAACACCAATATCATAACACTTTTGCAAGATACCATACTGTACACCCAATGTAAGGGATTGTGATTTCCTTCCTCGATAAACATCCCTTACCATCATAGCATATCCTCTATAATGGTGCATTATAACTATAACTAGAGTGAGTCATTACATACCATCCCACTTGCTCATATATCCTATATACAAATAAGAGGCATAATAATTTATAACAAATTACATAAAAAATACCACTTATGAATTTCAATTAAACACGTTCAATTACAAATAAATAATTTTCATAATAAAATTTAATTAATATAAGATTAAACAAGGTCATGGTTATATATATATATATATATAATTCAATACATGATACAAGAAACTATCATGCATGAAATTAGATAGCTCACTCGGTCAATACCATTTAACCCATTACAAATCATTAAAACACGTAAAACAAGGCATATGGAACCAGTGTCAATTGGAAGGGTCGTGATCAAATTATTTTAAGGATTCAACCATATTTCTTAAGTCATACTTAATAATCCATTCACCCTAACCAATTAATTATATTCATTTATAAAATGGAAATGACACTTGTAAATCACAAGGATCATTTATAGGATGACATGTTCCTTTAAGAAATTTTCCAACATGGGAAATTACAACTATAAAAGGTAAAATCACCTAATAGGTTCATTAGGTCACATATAATACTCATATAACAATGGAAATTACATTTTTAAACCAATAAAAATGACAAATTTACTTTTAATAAATTTTAACCAATTGGCCAAAATGGCCAATTATAAGTGGCACACCTATGGGGTGACCATATAAACTATACATTCACAGGCTCTAATCCATATAACAAGGATCAATAAACATGTATATTTTTTAACGGTTATTTAGACAGGAATAAATTCATATAAAATATATTCTAGGCATTGTTCAACATATATCATGATAAAATAATTACAAAATGGCCAAAACTTGATGGAAAATGGTGTGGCCATCTACCTCAAGGTCGTAGATGAAACCTCGCTCAGTATCAACCTCCTATTCGAATAAAGATGGAAGATATCTAAGAATAAGAAAATTTCCCTAAAAATAGTTCAAATGAGTTAAATAAAAATATCATAATATATGGAAAGATAAACTCTAATAGGAGTTGTGAGACTAAGGAAGCTTAATGAGATGGATTTGTAGCTTCTGACGAATTTAGGAACCGACGCCAGAGGCATACGTTATATCAATACCTATGTTGGGTTTTATTGATCTCAAATGAGGAGTAATAGGCTTGGCATTCCACTGGAGGAATAGGGGAGAGGAAAATATGTTTTAAAACTTAAGTGATGGGTATTTTGGACATTTCACCACAAAAACGCAAAGCACAGTGTTTAAGCGCACGATTAGTCAAACCAGACACCAATCATGATCGGTTTTCATATAGATAAGGGTGACCCTACATGGTGTGTCACATGGTTCTAATAACCTTGTGTAGACCATGAGAAGAGATCTATCCCTATTCTATAACTAGTGGCACAATCATGTGCCCTGGGTCATGTGGTTGTAGACAAACTATATGGCCCTGTTTGTTTTTTCCATTTTAGGGATCTAGGATCTGAATGATCCTAGAAAAATCATGTAACCTCTGAAACATTAAGGTAAATAATAAAATAGTTAATTTAAGGTAAAATAATTGAAGAACTAATGATTCATACCATCGTTAAAAGTAGGGGTCATTACAACCTCCCCTCCTTTAAGAAACTCATCCCCGAGCTGGCCTTCTGAGGGTAAAGAGTAACTATCAGCAAAGAGTTCCAACCATTGAGAATGCATATCAGCTTACTGGTCCCAAGTCTTTCCATTTACTTTTTCGTGCTTCCATAGCTCCCGTACAAGAGAAATGGACCTTCCTTAGAGTGTCTTCACACTCCAATAAACTATACGAATGGTGTGATCATCGAAGGTGGAATCCATATTCAATTGAAACTCATTAGGCTGAAAGATGTGTGATGGGTCTAGATAATATTGATGAAGATAAGATACATGAATGACATTATACATTGAATAGTATCTTTAAGGAAGCTCCAACTAGTAAGCTACCAGCCAGATTCATTTAAAACCCATGAAGGGTCCAACAAACCTCAGTGAAAGATTACATAGATTCCTGATATGTTTATGGACAAACCTAGGAGGGAATTGCATGAAAACCCAGTCTCTTACCAAAAACTCGAGATTTCTCCAGTTTCTATTTTCATAAGACTGCTATCTAGATAGAACTATCAACATGTGCTTTCTGATCAGCTGGACTTACTATGTAGTCTCTTATATGAGACGTTGTCCAAGCACAACTGCCTTATCTACCTCAATCTAGCATAGAGGTGATCAGAAGGGCCTTCTATATAAGGATTCATATGGATCCATCTCTATGGTAGATAAAAAAAATTTATTTTAAGAAAACCCAATGAGGGTAATGAGTTTCTCCCAAGAACCTCAAAATTCACAGTTGTATGAATGGATAATATCCTCCAAACCCAAAATTGTATGATCATTCTGTCCATTGGTCTATGGGTGATAGGCCATGCTTAGATTCACCTATTTACCCAATGCCTTTTTCAACCCCTTCCAAAACCGTGATATAAAATGGGAATCTCTATTATATATGATAGAATGGGGAGATCCCCAAATAAGTACAACCTGTTTAATGTACAAACTTCCCATATTTTCTAAAGTGAAGGTATCTCGCGTAGGTAAGAAGTGTGTCACCTTTGTCAGATGGTCAATGACACCCCACATTATATCATTTCCATGAGGTGATCTATGTTGAAAAGTCATGAGATCTATTAAAACATCATCCCACTTCCATTTGGGAACAGAAAAAAACTATATAATTCATGTCAGTCATTGATGATCCACCTACACCAACTAATAGGTTGAAAAATCGAGTGATGAGACGAGAAATCTTGAATTTTATACCAGGTCACCAATATTGGCGCTAAATATCTTGATTCATTTTGGTGACTCCAAGGATAATTTCCCATCTTATGTCTTGTAATTATCACATCATATCCTCTATTATTTTAATATATACACATAAATTCCCATAGAAAAATAGATTTTCATTTCCATCTACAATCCAACCATAAGATGTATTCCCATCTTAGACAATTTACCATAGGACAAGGCCTTTAGTATCTGATAATTTCCTCATTCTTACCCATTAAAGAAGTATATATATCATTGCTAAGGTTGAGAGGAATGGATTTCCAGGGTTTTTATAAAACCCAACATTCATATCTAGGAATGAGGCCATAAGCTTCCATTCACCATTGGATTCATGGACTACCAATTTCATTGTTTTTTGGTTTGGATAATTGGATAAATAATTTCCATTACTAGGCATGTAGGTTATATAAAAATTAAATGACTGAAGCTACTCAACCCAATTTTTAGGCTAAGATTCGGATCCCACTATGTGAAGATTTATTTGATGAATTTTTGATATGTGAATACAACAAAATGCTCACCAAGTAAATAGTTCCTCCAATAGAGTAAGGCAAGAACTAAAGCAATGAGCTCGAGGTCATGTGTCGGTTAATTCGTATCCTAAGGCCTCCACTGATTAGACTCATATGTAATGAATTGATCATCCTATATCAGAACAACCACATGTTTGATCGATTATTGAATCATAGTATATAGTATAGCCCATTCCTAGCTCTGGTGTAATCAGTATCGGTGCTGAAGTCAAATGACCCTTCAACCCCTAAAAGGATACTTCACAATATTTTGACCATAAAAATTCTGAACCCCTGTTTTTGAAGCCCATAGTCATTGTTTCTAGAAATGATAAATCTTGGATGAAACATCATTAATATCTAGAAAGACTCAAGAAAATCTGAATATAAAATATGTATCTAGGATTCTCCCATGAAACTATATCCCTCACATTCTCTAGGTCAACTAAATCTCCCAAATCTAAGATAATGTGACCCAATAAGTGGAATTTATCAATATAGAAGTGAAATTTACTAAGATTCGGGTAGATCTAATGGTCTCTCAGTGTATTAAGTATGACATCTATATGGTTTTTATGGTATTTTTTGTAGTGTCAATACACAAAGATATCATCAACAAATACTACCATGAATGAATCCATAAATGGTTGGAAAACCCAATTCATAAGATCGTCCAAGAAAATTTTAGGTGAATTCCTGAGCCAAAAGGCATAAATAGGTACAATTAGTGACCATACACACTCTTGAACGATGTATGAGGTATGTCAAATGACTTGAAATTCACCTGATGATAACCCAATCTCAAATCTATCTTTGAAAACACTTTATCTCCTCAGATATGATCAAATATTTTATCTATTTTTGGCAGTGGATACTAATTCTTTACTATTAGAAGATTCAAGTAGTGCTAATCCACACAAAGACTAAGAGTACCATATTACTTATTGGAAAATAGAATGAGTAACCTCAAAGAGAAGTGTTGGGGAATATAAAAACATTATCCTCTATATCCTCCAATTTTTTCAAGATATTTAGGATCTCCTTAGGTTTCATCCTATAAATAGGAATGGTTACTAGTGATTCTCATGGAACTTACTCAATAGTAAACTCTACCTATCACACCAAAGGTAGAGTAGATAATTTGTTAAGAAATATGTCATTGAAAATCTCCACTATAGTTGGAAAGAAAATGGGTTGTAACCCATGTTCATCACAGAAAATACTGGAAATATTTGTTGTCACATTACCCGGCCTCTCCTACTAGGGTATTGATAGAGAATATTGTGCATCCTATTCACCCTTATGCTCATTCCTAACACCCTTTGGTGATATAAACAACACTCTCTAATGATAGAAGTAAATATATGACTAATAGGGAACTAACATGTCCATTTTGATGATTATGTCAAAGCTCTTCATGTCTAGGATGTGTATATTTTGTATGAAAAGGTAACCAACTATATAAAGGGAACAATCCTTAAAATGGAGAACATACTATGAATATATACCTAATGGTGTATCTAATACCATAATTCCATGAATGTGGTCAATTTCAATGCTCGGACTTCCAATTATAGTCTTTGATAGAAATGAGTGAGATGAACATGTGTCAAATAAATTAGACACTAATTTGGATGCCACTAGGATAGTACATCGTACTATAGAAGGTCCAATTCTCTGCTCCTACGGCATAAGATGTATTACATGTAACTAGCACGTAACACCGCCCTATTTCACTACCTGGTTTCCTAGAGAAATCCCACCCTACTAGCACTAAGAATCATTTGTCTAACTACCTCTTCCTCGAACACCACCTCAGCAAGATCAACCAATGGTAATCTAGCTGCCAACCTATTATGATCTTGCGGACCTTGCTCCTATCAGAGGAGTAAGTGCAGATCCCTGCTTGGTTGAAATTAGAGGAAAATACCCATTGAAATGCTGGAGATGGCTCATCCTTCCATATATTCTACACATAATTGGATCTCATGGACATTGAGACTTGATGTGTCCTGACATCCCACACAAATGGAACATAAGGAAGATCTCTGCATGAGGATCTTTACTACTTCTACCTCTACAAGTTGTCTCAAAGCCCCTTTTCCGCTCAGTAGAAGATCCACTAGAAGCCTTAGTTGTCAAACTACCCTGGACCACACCATCAATTTCCCTCAGATTCCACTATATGAAAAGGTCCAAGATGGCGATTTTTGTAATTTTCATCAATCTGAACACATTGACCTATGATCAGATTAAGTAAAAAATCTCATCCCCAAATCATATAGCATTTATAAGATCATCAGCAACTTGAGAGGGACGAAACAGCTAAAACTTACTAAAATGGGAATATTATTCGATATATGAAAAACTCCCATGATATAGGTTCATGAATTCTCTAGATATGTCAACCCTCAGAGTCATAGAAAAGTAGTTTTCATCGAAGATGGTTTAATTTCATCATAGACTGTATCCCGTTGTTGATATGACTGAGTGATGACATCCCACCACCTCTTGGTTGAATCACATGTCATATAAGTTTCTATCTTCACCCTCCACTCTAGAGGCGTCTTATGAGGCTTTAATATAGATAATAGATCCTTCAGCTCGGACTCCACAACATGAGTTCCACCATCCCATGAAAAGGTGGTAGGATACTAATGTTGTAAATCATGAATCAACTCTACCATACTTGGGGCATGATGATCTACACTATCCATCGACTAAATCATGTGTGTAAAACCCTCTCGGAACTGGTCATTAATTCCCATATCTAGAACTGGAAGAGGATCTATAGGGGGGATATATATGAGGAATCACTAGTGGCTCACGGACCACCACATCAGAACATAGTCATCACCTCCTTTAGGGCATGCAATCTAAGGATTTCAGGGATGAATAATTGTATAATTCCAAATGAACATATTAGAAGAGATTTAAGAAAGTATCGAAATTGAAAATAAGAAATTAGGATAGGTTTAAATCCTTCCTAAATAAAAGACTTCACCTATCTTCCTATTTCATAACGCAAGTCTAAATGATAGAAAGAGAACACAATAATCCATAAGAATGTAAAAGAAACCTCATTTCCCACTTCAAAGGTTAGTTTCAAGTATATGTATTTATCTTAGGTATATAAAAGATGTCCATTTCAATTGGGAAATCATATTACTTATTAATTTCTTTGTCAAATATTTAAATATCATTAAATGGTTGAATCTAGCTATTTACCATTTTTTTATCTATAGGGGCCAAAATCCTTATAAAAAAAATTTAGCATCCACTTAACCCACACCATAACACGTTTCAAATCAAGAGATCAATGGTACATAGATCAATGTTCCGTAATTTAATATTTATGGTGTGTCTATTAAATTATTCAAGAAAAAAATTTTATGTTAAAGAAGACACATTAAGTGTCAGTTATGTTTTCCAATACCTTCAAGAAGCATTAGCATAATTCAATACATATCATGGAACAATCAATATGAAATAAAAAAATGCATGCTAAAAGTAAACGTGGCATGGAAAATTACATGTCATATTAATCATATTGGGCATAAGATAATGCATGATATAATGCATAGCCTTCATTTCATCAGGAGGTAGTAAATAAATGTCAATTTTGATAACACAAATACCAATAACATCTAAATTTATGTGTGTCACCCAAAAGTGAAATGATATCAACAGTAATAGGAATAAAGAGAATAATAATTTAATTTAGGAAACTTGGATCTTCCCCTAAATAGGGGTTCAGGACACTCAAGAACAGTTTATGATCAAGTCCTAGGAATTCCCAACCAAAAACCAATTATCTCTAATGGGTAAAAAAAGAATGTAACTTCTCTGATGCAACTTTGTAATGTCCTAACCTGGGATCCACTTAAGTGGGACCCTGATCTAGTGGGTCACATGGGATAAAGTGAACCTCCCCATGTTCCATAGGATACTAACTAGAAATGAGGTTGTAAAGGTTGTACATTGGGGAGACTATTCCTTCGTATTAGAGTAGCATTTTGGACGCAACATGTAACATTCAATAGTGGAAGAATAATATAAAAATCAGAACCAAGAAATTATGTAATCATAAATAGATAAATAAATAGGGAGTAGAAGAAATAGATAACTGAACAACTGATAATAGTATAAAAAGTCATGTTTGTAGCATCTATATATGATGAATGGAATGATGATATCAAATTTGGAATAGGTGAACATTCTTACCAACATGTTGTACAAAAAGTACAAAGATGATAAAAACTACTCCACTAGAAGCTCAAGTTCATGTTGGGTCCTCTACTCTTATGCTCTAACTAAGAAATCAAATCAATAACCTGTAGTAGGGGCATTTCCTTTATCAATACCTATATGAAGATATTCTTCTTAGGTACCAAAGGTTGGTGGGGTGGGGTGTGAGATAAAAATATTATTAGGCCACCACTAATTGTGTTTACATGTGATCTGAGTGGTGATCATATATGAAAAGTGTATAGGTATATGAAGTAATGTAAATCAATGCTGAATAAATGAATAACCACCCACTCAAGTTCCTAAAGGACGGCTGGTGGGTCTACCTACTTCAGCTCATGGCTAGAAAGAGTCTGATCATGTTAATATATATATATATATATATAGTTTAGTTCTATATTTAATCCACCTATATAAACCTAGTGTGTGAGGATTCATAATTCTTTTATTTTAGGAATACTAGTGCTGGATGGACCATGGCATAACTCACACTATCCATCATAAGTCTGAGAATCCTAAAATCCCATGCAATAGGGTACATGCCCCACATCCTGACATAGTGAGAGACGCCATACTACATCACTCGGTATGGAGAGTGATCCATCCAGAAAACACTCCAATCATGGTATGTGTAGAATAAATCCCAATGCATATATCATATCACTAGTGCGAGATTCCGTACTACACACCTGATGTAAGGGTGTGTGATTTCCCTCCTCAATCAACATCCCCGCCATCATATCACAACCTCTATAATGGTGCCTTATAATTACAAATTGCATGGGGAATTACCTCACATAAATATCTTTTATATATCCCATATACATATAAGAGGCATAATCATTTATAAAATATTAGATAAAGAAATACTGATCATTCATTTCAATTAAAAAAGTTCAATTACGATTAATGCATTGTAATTATAAAGGTACATTCATATAAGCATAAACCAGAGAATTGTTATATATAAAATTTAATACATGAGGCATGTACCTCTCTATAGTTTTATTATTCATATCACTTGGTCACTATAATTTAACCCATAAAAAATCATTAAAATAAGGCAAATAAGTCATAAGGATCAGGTGTCAATTTGGAAGGGTCATTGTCAAATTATTTTAAGGATTCCACCATATTTTATTATACATCCCACACAATCCATTGACCCAAATAAATTCATTTAATTCATTTAAAACTTAGAAACACCACTTGTAAATATCAAGTTTCATTTAGACGATGACATATTCATTTAGGCAATTTTCCACTTAGGAAATTTTAACTATAAAAGGGACCAGTACCTAAGATGTGACTTTTTCCAATTGTAATAATAATATAACCATATAAATAACATTTAGAAACCATTCCAAAATCTGAATTGAGTTCTGAGAAATTTGAAAATATTTTCCAAATTGGCCAATTCTAAGTGGCACACCCATGGGGTGACCATAAAATCTATTCACAAGCTATAGTCCACCTAAAAATGATCAATATAAATGTATCTAGGTGAAATGGTTAGTTAGTGTTGATGTAATACATATAATAGAGATTCATAGAAAATTCCATCATATGACACAATGAAATAATAATAAAATTTCCAAAACGCAATGGAAAATGACGTGACCACCTTCCTCAAGGTCGTAGACAATGCCACACTTGGTATCATCCTCAGATTCGAAGTAGGTTGGAAGATATCTGAGAAATGGTCCAACACCCAGAAAATAGGGAAAATGATACTTCATCGAAATAGAAAAATATATAGAATGAAATATTTGGTGGGATTATAGAGACTAGGGAGTCGTAATGTGATCGATTCATAGCTTCTAACAGATCGAGGAACAAACATCAAGGGAGGAAGTCAAATCAATGCATATCATGGGTGCTAATGAGTTTAAATGAGGAGGAAAAGTCTTATATAACACCTAGACTATAGAGGACAATAGAAATAAGTTTTCAAACTTAAGTGAGGTACATTTTTGGATATTTCACCCAAAAAACCCAAAGCGCATAGTTTAGGTTCATGATTGGTCAAACTGTGTGCCAATCGTGCACGATTTCCTATATAAAAG
This sequence comes from Viscum album, assembly GCA_963277665.1. NCBI lineage: Eukaryota > Viridiplantae > Streptophyta > Magnoliopsida > Santalales > Viscaceae > Viscum > Viscum album. Next base: position 642,860,605 of record OY728129.1, read on the forward strand.
GGGCACCCCATATAGTGAGTTGCATGCTTTGACTAAATGTATTTAGAGTGTGAAAAAGGGATCTATCACGATTCGGTAACCAGCCACATGGTCATGTGCCCTAGGTCACACAGTTGTGGACAAATCGTGTGTCCTAGACTGTTTTTTACATTTTGGGGCTTCAAATGAGCCCTTAAGGCTCTTGTGAACTCAGTGAATTGACTATCAATCATTATTTGTTCTATTTAACGTAAGAAAATTAAATAATGAATGTTTGTACCTTTTTTGAAAAGACAGGTCATTATAGTATGGTCTTTAAAATCAATGGTGATGATCTCATACCTTTATTTTTATATTATTATTTCTTATGATCAATGAGAAATATCTCCCATATTTACACTTACTAATTATATAATATCACCCTTTTATATGTTTCCTTTCCCCAGGTTATGAATAATGTTATTAAGTAGGGTATGTGTGTGAAGAGTACTAAATATAATGATACTTGTGGGATTTGTTGAAGAGCATCCATTAAATGAGAAGAATATATATCTAATATTTAAATACATTAAATATCTAAAGTCTTCAATCATATATTTCTAAAATGTATTGAATATTAATATCAAAAGATATAATATTTATTTATGAAAATCATGGACCACTTTATATAATTAAAAAAAAATTAAATAAAGGGTTATATAGGACCCAACCCATTATCATATGTATATATCTGTTCCATGTAAAATAAATCATAATCACGTCTTAAAGAACCATTTGAAAAAAAATAACGGGTTTCTTTATCTTCTCAATTACATCGCATACAATTATCTTATGAGGTCATACGATATCAAAAATATCATTTTAAAAAAGTAATCATACCATAATTATATATAAAGGGTTGTTAAAACATCACTTCATGAGATATAGACCTTGAAATAAAAATATAATTGAAAATAAAAAATAATTTACAAAATCTTTTGAACATTGTTAAAAAAGATAAAGTGAAAAAAATTCCAAAAAATTTAAATGGGAAAAAGTTGGTTTTTGAAGACCATATCATAAATAGTTTTAAAAAAATTGATCCTTGAAGAGAAATATAAAATCAACCTAATAAATATATGGTGTTAAATAATGAAAATAATTCTTTTATTAATATTTATAGTTCATTTTAATGAAAAAAACCTCATCAGAGAAATTTTGAAGGGATTTATTTTCATAAGAGAGGTAAAGAAAAATGTGAGGAATATAAAATAAAAAAATATATTTGAATTTCATTAATGAAACCACAATCGAAATTAAAAACATGTACATTGAAGAAAAATATTAATTGGTAAGAATAAATCTTTTTCATATCGATGTTATACTTTTATTTTTGAAAATTTTTTATCAAAGAAGTAGTTATTGATTATAAAAATTAATTTCCCAAGATAAGAAAAAAATATGAAACATTAAATAGTGGATGTAAGTATCAAAAAAAACATTATAATTTGATTCAAGTAAGAAACACTTTGACACAATGAATCATAAATTGAGTTGATGAAATCTATATGGTTTTGATAATTTAAGAATGAAAGGAGTTTGAGAGGATTATCATGAAATGAAAATTATAATATCATTAAATAGATGATATTTTCACATGTGAATTAAATATATTAGTGAATAGACTATATAACATAGATGATGGTGTGTAATATGAATCATGTACTATGGAGTTGTAAATGACACAAAGAAACCCTTAATGTGGTCATAATTCATTATGCTAATGCACATAAGTTACAGAATAATAAAATTAATTTTATTATATAATTTTATTATATAATTTTATTATAACCTTATTCGTATGTATTTCCTTAAATATATACCATTTATTATCATATTCTTTTATTTTGTATATATTTGCGGCTTAATTTTGTGTGAAAATGGAGTCTATGTCGGTTTATTTTAGTAATTTTAGCAATCAAATATGATATTTTAATAATGAGTCAAATACATAATATGACCTTTAAATAACAATAAATAATAATGATTTAAATAATAAATTATAATAGTGGTATTAATTTAGTTCTCATAGTCATAAATGATATATTTTTATAGTACTTTTCAACTAGGTGGTTTTACAGACCCAAACATGAACATACCATAATTTATTTATGAGTAAGGTTTTCAAAGTAATTTATTTTGGGAAAAATATAGTTATTATAGAGAAAAATGATATTATTAAGATATATTTATGTCTTTTAATCATAGTTTAATTAAATTTAATGAATATGAAATCAACTAGATAAAAATGAGATGTTACTTCGTAGAGGTGGTAGTCTTTACAACACACAGTTAATGTTTTCATTTCCCAATTAATGAGAGGGAGTTAAGGTCAATTATAATTTTTCTCTTAAAAATAATAATTACAGAATACATATCACATTTATTTTTTAATTCTATCCTTATACCTTTTAAATATATTTGATGGTGAAAAAAGGAAGGTGTCATTTCATGGAGGCAATAGTCCACGCAAACACACTATAGATGTTATTTTATTTCTCTAAGTGGATGGAAAGGAATAGAAAATTGGGTTTCAGTTAATAAAATATAATTTTTTCATATTATTAACAGAAAATAAATTTTATTAAAATGGATTTATTCATGTTAAAATAAGAAAATTTGGAGGAAAAATAACAGAAGCGAGACACTTACGTAAAATAAAATAATATTCACTTGTATGCCTTCTTTATTTTGAACGGTTTTATGAAATATTGAGGTTAAAAAGGATCAATGATTCAATATTAGGTTTTATTGAGTGAAAAAATTAATATTTTAAAGAATATTTTCAAAGGGATAGGGTCGAAATTATGTGGTGGATATGTGTCCCTTTTATATGTGATGAAAATGGATCTTTTGTGAACAACCATTATGTTTCCATAATGTAATGACACTATTAAATGGTTAATTCATCCAAAAGATAGAAATAATAGAGTGTGGTATGATATTAGGTATATAAATTCTGAATCATAAATTTACACATATTTTTGAAAAATGTTTCAAATCATTTACCATTTTGTTTTTATATTTTTTTTCATTTTTTATCATGGTGACTAGTTTTTAACTAGGTAATTTATAGTTTATTTAATATATAATGTAATAGTTCTAACCAAATTTTCCTATAACGAACATAATTTTTAACCATTTAATTTAATTAAATATAATTATGAGGTAAAACTAAATATTAAATTAATTAATTTTAAAATAATCCCCCATCCTTAAACATTGCATAATCTTGGGTGAAGTCAAGGATTCACATTCAGGATCTTTTCATGTTTAGAGATTTAGAGAATTAGATCAAAACTCATACATAACATCTTAAATTTTATAAGTAGACACTTCTTCTAACTATCCATTTCTTCATAAAACAAAAACTCTTTAAAAAGAAATAGGGTATAGTTCTATGTTTTAACAACATAACTTTTCCTTGATCCATCCTTGACTCTATTCTTCTTTATGTATTGTAAAAAACCTTTCAAAACATGGGATGAGTATAAAAAGCTAAGTAAAGGATATATAAAGAATGAAAACTGACAGTCTTGTGAAAACATGTTAACTATGAATACTTTATCATAAATTAATACTTTTCACCTTTAAGAAGTAGTAAATATAATTCACTGAATATAAGTTAATTTCTTACACTTTTTATAACCAAAATATTACCTTAAATACTATAGAAATAATCATATAAAATATAAAGGTTACATGAGACATAAAAATACATGAATTTAATAACCATACGGTCGAGTTCCACACATATCACAAAATCGAATAGCCATACATATGACTTCCATACCCAATACATTGGAGGTTATAATGTAACCACATGTCCATGGTTTATCACGGATTCACCTGTCATTTTTTTATCACGTAACCACCAATCTTGGATTATCACATAACCACCCATAAAATTTCCAATTGCCATTTAATAATCATAACACATAAAACATGCCTAAAGGAAAAATAACATTTCCACACTATAACCACAATATATCATTTTAAGATATTGAAATATTCAACCGATTTCCAAAACCATTTAAAACATTTAATAAAGAGAATTTTGTATCGAAGTGTCCCATACCACATTGAAATTTTTTAACTAAATTATCAATTCAAAACATTTATTTCCATATAAATAAATTTTTAAAACCCATTTCGGAAACATGGGAAAGAAATAGAAGGTTTTAAATGAATAAATCACTAAAACATTTAAAACGAGGTTTCAGTTAAAGAGTCACTTACCACTTGAGAAACACTTGAATAAAAATTATTAAGGAATAAAACTAAACATAAAATTTAATATCATGAGAATATGCTAATTAGTGATATAAAAAGTCAAAAGGGTTGTACATAAACATTATAGGATAATAAATGTCCATTACAACAAGATATTCCACAATTAAATAATATTGAGACTAAATCCGTTAAAAATATAATATCCATAGATAAAGGATAAATAAATGACATGATTATGTGTGAAAAATATAAATACACCCAGTATAATTGGATATTCAATGTAAAATAATCATATGTTGTTCACATATATTCTTTAAAAATAAAACCAATAACACAAATATTTAACTCAAGGAATGGAGATTGAGTTAAGTTTTACCTTACAAAGTTCATATAAATGACATAAGAATTTATCAATGGGGGTGATTATCTGTATCAAAAATATATCCACACGACGGGAAGTTTAAATTAAAACAAAAATAAATAAATAGTGATTCCACACATAAACGTTTCATAATATAATCAATAAAGTATGTGTACAACCCAATGAGTAAAAATTGAGTCTAGAAATATCCTTACAAAGACCATTTTGCTAATAAAATAGATAAATTATGTGTATTAACTACAAATAAACATAAATCATATATAAATAAAATATATGATATAAACATTTATTCCACACATAATCCTAGAATGACATAATCAAGAAGTATATGATTAACCCAAAAAATGGAAATTGGGTTAAGAAGTTCCCTTACCTTTAGTCTGACACACCACATACAGTAATTATGTTCCTGAATTATAAACATAGGTAGATATATAATTTATTGAGTACAATTTTCAATTTATTATTCCTTTTATATGAATTATAAGCATGTTATAAAAATTACGTAATTATTTAAGTTCATATCGGTCGTTTTGTCGATATTTGGTACTTGAGTCAAAAATGAACTTGTTTTGATGTACATTTTCCAGGTTCTCAAAATTCCATCATCTATAGAATATTATTCATGATTTAAATATAATATATATTCATTATATATATATATTTAGAATATTAATTAAAATTTTTAAATAAGAAATGAAATGAACCATTCATAGAGTCTGTAGGTCGTATGTACACTTGAACACTAATTTCATTTATTTCTCATATTAATGGAATGAAAAATAAATGATAAATAGGTATATTAAAATTAAATTATAATTTATTTGTTATATATTATACATAATTTCCTTAACTCCATCCTTTTTATATTCCATGTATGGAACGAACGGGTCATATCACCTTGAGGGGGCGGAATTCCACACTTTCTCAAATGAAATTATCGTATTTATACACTATAGAAAGCATAATGGTATGTTTTAAATAAAAATTACCTAATAATATAGACAATATAAATATAATATATAACATATATAAATATAGTTCAATCATAATATCCACCATGGGAGGTGGTCGGAGAAAATTGAACAATCATTGTTTTGTGAGGCAGTAGTTCGTCGCACACATAAATAGTATGTTCATATCTATTAGATGAAGATGTGTTTAAATGTAGTTAAAATAATACTCATAAAAATATCCTAGTTTATTTAGGATACTGGTTTTTTATGTCATCAAATAATAAAAATATCATAGGGAGTGGAGAAGTAAAACAAAGGAATGGAACTTGAGAGAAGACCTTACCTCTAAAGAGGGTAGCTTCTTTTGATTTGATCCAAATAGATTTATTGGATTGCATTCTTCCTGAGTTAATGACTCTATGAGTAATTTAGGGATGTTGGGTTATAATTTGCGAAGAATTTGGATGATACAAGGTACTTGAGATATGTGATTAAGTGGGTATAGGTGGTGGCCTTTTATTAGAGGGAGGATGGGTACTTTTGCAAGGTCTTGATATATTATTTTATAATAAAAGTATTTTCAAATTGTAATAGTTAAAAAGTGATATATCTAAAGGATAAGATTATTATGGGTATAAAACTATCATAAAGTAGTTTCTAGACAAGTTTCGGTCATAAAATTAACCTTAACCTTTAGCTTTATTCCTTAGTTAAAAACATTAACTCTTACCATGTCTTCTTGTATTTTCATAGTATATTGTTACTATAGTTACTATAAAATTCAAATAGAACCACAAGTGTATATGTAATGTCATTGGAAATATTATATATGTTATTTGGAAGAATATTATATATTTAGGAATATTATATTATTTAATAAATCATTATTTGTTTTAACAACTCATTTATGCCAATTTTGACAATATTTTGTAACTGATTTTTTTAAAGTCATAAAAACTTGATTCCTTCAAAACAAAGGAATTAACTCATCCCTAAAATTTCAATTTCATCCATTTTTTGGATGGCTTCAAAATGTTAAAATTAAATTTATTTTAATATTTATAATTTCATTTATTTGAATCTTTCATTAATAAGGTAATCACTCATCATCATTATGTCATGAATAAATATATATTTTTTAATTTAAAAAAATTATAAATAAAATACCATGAGGTAGGAAATATATTCGGATTTATAATTAATATTTATATTAATAAATATTAGTTATATAACCCTATATTAAAATTGATTTAGTAAAACATACATGTTTATGTTATATTTCTCTTTTCTTTAAATTAAATATTATAAAATGTCATTTTCACACCCAAGTGGCTCCCAAATTCCAAAACTACAGCCTGAGGATTATCATTCTTCAAAATATATCATCTAATAAGGTTATTAAACATTTTAGGTTAGTTTATATTATTATGATATTATATTCATTACGCTTATTTACCTGATTTACCCTTCAACCATGGTAAATAAAAATAATTAGTGAAGTTACTATTCATAATATCCAAAAATTAAAGGTACCTATTTAAATAATTTAGAACAAATAATTAAAATTATAGAATCCATTTTTTTCATATTCAAAACTCCAAAATTATAGAGATTAATTTAATATTAATTCTTGTTGTCAAAATTAGAAAGTGAGTTTTTTAAAATTAAAAACTATCAAAAGATTGACATGTGATTATGTCCAATTTAAATGTGAAAATAATTAAAATGAACAAAATTGGATTAAATGATACAAATATATTTCATTTATGATTTAAAACCATTAAATAATATGAGTTAAGCATAAAATTTATCTTGATGGAAAAAGTTGTTTTCAATTAAAATTTAGTGTAATTTTACTTTTCATCAAAACATGATAGCTGTCAAAAAATTATCAAAAATTCATCCAAAGGAAATTTTTATGCCTATATTATAAATAAGATGTTTATTTTTCCAAATATAACATATAAAGGTGTCAAATACAAAAAATTAAAAGGGTTCTCCATCAAAAGTTGGTAAAAATACATTTTTCGAAAAATGATTCTTTTATCCAAAAAATTGAATTTGTTATTATATCATATCTAAAGAATATATAATATGAATTTAAATCATTAAAATTAATATATAACTTATATTTTTCATTAAATAAAAAATCATATTGAGTGATACGATTTTATAAACACAATTATTCTCTTTTCAAATAGGCTTTCATAAAAACACATCCTTTATATTCAATTGGTTTTTATTCCCATTTAAAATAAATTGGGAAACCAATGAATCATTATTTAAACATGTGTATCCCATATTTTCTTGATTCAATTGATACTATTCATTCTTGCTATTCCAACGACTAGGTTATAACGATAACATTTAAATAATAATATTTAGTTGTTACTTTTTGCCTGATTTAGCATATCATGTTTGTTATAGAACATAGTGTTTATTACTTAAAACTCAGGATGTTATATTTTATATATAGAAATTCTATTTTTAAGAAAAATTATGTTTCAACCATTATGAATTCTAAATATTATTTATCATTAGTTAACAATAAATGTGTTTTGATGTAATTACAAATTTGTTTAAAAATAGTATTAGATTCATTATTTAAAATATATAAATTTAATTTGTTACATAAAAAATATAAAATATTAATAAAATAGTATTTGAAAATAATAGTTTCAGAATTATCAATTTAATTAAAATTAATGTCAATAATATTGTTTTTATGCCTAAAATGGGCCATTTTTACAAAATTTTGACCCAATTATTCAAAATATGAAATTCATTTTACCAAATAAAATTTCATAATGCGAGGATAATTAAATTTTTATATTAGCACACTTAATGTGTAAAACAATTAGAAAAAAAAATAAAGCTTTAACCACAAAATGAACATTATTTTATTATAAATTTTTATATATTATTTATAAAGCAGTTGCTTATATTTATAACCCCTTATTTAATGGATGCAATATAATGGTAGTATTTAAATTTTTATTAATTCAACTCATTTTTCAGTTTAATTCAATGGTTCATGGAATAAAGTCCACCCACATAGTATTTAATTAAGGAAAAATAATTTCAAAAATAATTCGTCATTATATGATGAGGGTTATTTACAATTCCTTTTTATTTTTTATTTTGTTGTTTCATTTTCATTTTTTTCTCACCTACTATTTAGTTATTTCATAGGAAACCTAGATAGGTAAGTAGATGGTCTAGATGCCTGTTGAACTATCATAGTGTCCACTATTATGCCAGTTCCATAAGAGTATATCACCCTCTGAAAAGTTTATTTTTAACGTAGTGAGATCCATAAGGGGGAGTAGAGTGGGATGTTATATTTTTATAAAGTGTCCTTGTAAGTGATTTAAAAAACTAGGTCCATTAATATTTCATGCCAGTTCATACTAAGATTCCCATGATTTCTAATTTCATTGAGGATTTTTTAGGGGACCCCACTATACTCACTATGTGTATCGCCTATCTCAATTTGTTTATTTGGAACCATGGGGTGGTTATATAAGATTTTTAAATTGTATGTAATTGATGGTATGGTGAAATTTTTATTTTATTACCTTTATTGTGTTTTTGTGTGTCTTATTAATCCATTTTCAAAAGTGTATTTGAAAAGTGTGTTTTCAAAAGAAAATGATTCACCATTTTTATGAGTTTTAAATAAAATTTGAAAATGATAATGTTTTATCTTGTGATTGGAAAAATGGAAGTTCTCTATTCTAAATGGTTTTAAAATATATATTTCCTACATAAAGGTTTTAACCTTATTTTTTCTCACAATTATTAAGTTTATTAAAGGTTAATTTGTAATGTTAATTATTTTCATTATGCTTGATTATGGAAGAAATCCTATGTTCTATTTATATTTCAAAATAACACTGATGAAATTTCCATAAAAATAATATTTTTACTCGAATTTATCACCTTATAATCACAAAAATTTAAATTGTTATATTTATTAAATTATGAAGGTGACATCTTTGACATCATTTAAAATAAAATAATATAAATTTCATAATCGGTTTTAAAAGACTTAAGATGGTCCAAATATAGACCCTTGGATGATTAGGGTATATATATACTCGACCAATCATGTTTGGTCATGTTTCTGGTCCTTTTGCTAGGTATTATGTTTTTAATAAAAACTATATTATTGATTTTTCAATAAATAAATAATTTCTACATCATTAATGTATAAGATTTTAATGTAATAAAATATTAATTAAAAATTTATATAAATTACCATGATAAAGAAAAAAAATTCTTTCAAATTAGTATTTATAATCTAATTTATATTCTGTATAACTATATATTAAAAATAATCAAATTATTAAAGTTTGAGTGAGACATTTCACTTTCCTTTAAATAAACTAAATAAAACGTCTTAATCAAATACAAGTGGGTTTTATTAGATTCTATTTAGACCCAAGTATGATTTAGGGTAAAATATAAATATCCAATTATATTAGGACAAGTTTTAGGGTAATTTTATAATATTATATTTACCCTTAATTACTAGATTTACCTTTAACTATGGTAAATAAAATTTACCGTAGTTACTATTCATAATGACTAAAAAGTGGATTATTAACATAATTTGGACCTACTGATTCCAAATATAAAATCAATTTTTCCAAATTCAAATCACAGAAGTTACAGAAATTAATTTAAAATTAATCCCATTTTTATGAAAATGAGTTTTAAAAGTTAAAAGATTGCAAAAGATTGAAATGATTTTACCTATGCATTCAATGTAAAATAAATGCTAATGACATAAATTATATTAAATGGTAAAAATATATTATATTTATACTTTAAAACCATTCAATATTATAATTTAACCATATAAATTATCTCGATGAAAAAAGTTGTTTTTAATTAAAATTTAGCGTATTTTTACTATTCATCAAAATAAGAAACTTATCAGAAAAAAATCAAAAATTTATCCAAAGTAAATTTGTATATCTTGATTCAAAAGAAGAATTTTATTTTGTCAAATTGAACTTATAAACATGTCAAAAACTGTATTTAATGTGGGTGCACCATCAAAAGGCGGCAAAACTGCATTTTTTGAAAAATACTTATTTTAATCGAAAATTTTATTTTGTTCTCATAACATGATCTATAAAATGTGTAAGATGAATTATAATTTCATAAAATTAAAAATTTAATTACTACTATTCTTAACGGATAGTTTATAATAATATTATAACCATATATCATTTTTTAGTGAAACCCGGTATTGCGTACAAAACAAGCTATCGTGGAAGTTCGTGATTGCATGTAATGCAAGCCAAGTCAGGGTTGCGTATACTACAAGATAATATGGTGTTGAGTATAGTGCGAGATAATCTTGGTACAACGTAAAACAGAAGATATGAAAGAAATTAAAAACAATATATCTCATAAAATCACAGGGTGTTACATTCTACCCCCCCCCCCTTAAATTGAATTTCTCCCTCGAAATTTGTCGGGGTTATGAATGGTATATTACATGAGAGTTTCTTTCATAGAAACACACATCGTAAAAAGGAATACCAAAACATATCTTTAAAAACTAAAGTATGAAATGTAAAGGTTACCCAAATTAACTAATCACTGGATTTCCACATAGGAGAACATAGGTGAAAATATGGATATGAAAGAGAAATCTAACCATAATGTTCTAATTGAGAGTGGTAGAGAACATGGCTATGAAAAAGCCAACAATCACAATTCCATAATTTTTTGATGACCTGAGTTACCATCTGATTCATCGGATATGAGGACACTATGACAACATTTTTCATTTTCTAGATCATTTCCCTAAAGTTGAAGAATTTGAATTAGAAGAAATACTTACTTTATTTTGTTACAATATCACAATTGTTCATGCCTTGAACAATTTCCACTTTATCTCTTAAAGAAATGATGTTGAATTTTTCATTCATGAAGTGTTAGCAGATCATTTGATAGAATGATGGGTCATTCCATCTGTCTCAAACAAAAGGATAACAAAAGTTATCAAATATACATAAGTCCATCTATGGTTATGTTAATCTTATATGATTCTAAAAATGGACTTATACTTCATCTATCATACCGCTTAATAAAATAAAATAAGTTTCTACTAACCATGGACTTCCTGTAGGCCAGTGGTAGGCGATAAAGGCCTGTCGCACTTCGGTTGTGGGTTTGATTCCCACAGCCTTGTCCGACGTGAAGGGTTGTCGCCCATCCTGTAGGTTGTCCTTTTTCTAACACTACATTATTATAACCTTCCATCAATAATATTGAAAAAGTTCTAGCCTTAAAAAATTCTAACATATGTCCAACATAATCCATTCCAATCTTTATGCTTATTCAGAATACTTCTGTCCAATCTCATATTATAGTGAAAATGATTACCAGAGAGGTCATATAACAAGCATATGGATACCATTATTTATCCCCCATATATCATAAGATATATCTTGTTGATCACATTCGAAAAATTTGAATACCTTAATCATGTATTCTTACCATAGAACCTTAGTGAAAACAAGAATTTTGTCAAAAGTTAACTCTTTCCACATACCAAAATCCCAAAATTTCTATATACTCAAACCATGATATAACTTTGTCCTAATATCAGTCATGAGCTCATTTCATTTTCTTTTTATCCCTTCATTATGTGCATATAATCTTCTTTAAAAAAATATTTCAATAAATTTTCATGGTTACTGGTACCATATAATTATTGAAAACCAATAAATAGATATTCCAAAATCCCATGATACCATAAATGAGATTCCATGATACTATTTTAAAATCCCTTTACATAAACACTAAATCATTACACAACATCTTTTTCATACTCAACATCACAAATATTGATTGCATGTGACTTCGCTTTGTCCTTTTCCTTAAGAGGTTGCTCACTTTGATCATCATTAACCCTTGGATTAGGGCATTGACTAGTATAATGCCCCATTTCCTTGCACTTGAAGAATTTAAGTGTTGGTGGGGCGTTCTCTATAGTATTTTATTTATTCACATCATTAGAAACCATTTTTCCATTACTTCGACACTCAACTGCTCGATGACCTTCTTTTACACACTTAAAACATATTCTAGTCCCTTTAAGACAATCTCCACCATGCTTCTTTCCACACATTGAGCATAAAGAACCATTCATCGTCTTTTCACCATTATTCTGATATTTCTCCTTGAACTCCATCTTTTGTTTCTTGTCAAAACCATGAGATGGATATGTAACACCAACTTCCATTTTTACCTTGATAGCACAACGCACAATTTCTTCATATCTACTAAAGTCTTTTTTAGCTAATTCCCTTCGAAGACTTGGTTTTAAGTCACTGAAGAATCGGTCAACTTTACTTTCAGGTTAGATGAGAAATCCAGATGCATACCTTGCAAGACTTGTGAAATTCTCTTCGTATATACCAACATATTCATCATCCTTTTGCTTAAGCTTAAGGAAATCATCTTCCATCTTTGTTCTAAGAATACGAGGGAAGTAATTATTTAAAAATAAGTTCTTGAACTCATCCTATTCCATGGATTCAATTACATCTCAGGGCCTCATATTCTTAATTAGAGACAACCATTGATCTGATTCACCTCTTAAATAGTAAATAGCCAGAATGACTCTTTCATGTACCGAACATCGAAGTATGAAAAATATCTTTTCAATGGTACTGATCCATTGTTCAACAACAAGTGGATCAGAAGACCCACTGAAAGAAGGTGGATGTTTCCTCATGAAAGACTCAAAAGAATATTGTTCCATTCACTACTCATTTGGAAGTCTAGCATGATTCATAGCTTGTGTAAGTATAGAAATAATATTTTTCATTCCATCTCCCATAACATTGGTTTTTTCAAAAGGAAAATCATTGCATTGTCTGTTACATTGATCAACACGGTTCTTTCGGGTTCCAGCCATTGTCTAAAACCCAAAAATAATAGTGTGAGAGGAAAAAATCATGCTAGGGAAAACAATATAATAAATGGGGTTTACCTTCAATATATAACATATTATGGTTAATTCTATGATTTTTACCATAATTCTAGGACTATAACCTTTACTTATACATAACATTAGGGACATCCCTAGACATACCTTAGAAATATCTCTAGGGATCTCACTAAAGTTTTTACATCCTAGTTTCCAAAGGTTAACTAAACCTTTCCTCTAATACCAACTATAGAGACCCCAAACATGACGTGCATGGACATAACATTAATTTTGCGGAATATCTATTACATAACAAAAACAGACACCAAAGGACTGTAATATTTTAGTGTCTTTGGAAACTCAGAATATAATCTTCTAATCTTTGTGAAAGATCTTCAACATCTCCCATAAAGATCTTCCCCTTTTGTTTCTTTACCTAAAACCTTTATTTATATCCTGGGGAAAATAAATCATATAAAGTTTGAGCTCAAATTCTCAGTAAGGTGAGCATGGAGAAAATAAAACAAACCATATACATTTGAACTTAAAAACATTAACATAATGTTTAAACATCAAAATCTTGAGCAATGACATAAAACATGGAAGTACGTAAGGCATAGATCAAATTGGAACATCAATCATGATAAAATAGCATGGGAATAAAACATTTAATTATGGAAAACCATTAAAAACATGATACGATTTCCATAGTAGCCAAGGCATTGCTTCCAAGACCATCATAGTGGACAAAGTCCCTTTCTCAATCGAGTTTACTCCTAGTTCCAGTCCTGTAACACTGAACCGGATTAACTTATCGTTCTAGCCATATCTATCTCATGAGATATAAATCTTTACCCAATACATTGGAGTGATATATAGTTCCCACACATCTCATAATTAAATCATTCTTATCTGTGCCACAACATAAACATAAATCATTCATCATAACCCAAAGAATAAAATTGGTTTCATAAACATCATCCCATAATAACAAAATCCATATAAAACAAATGGATATCATTTCATCATAAGAAAGGTGAAACCATGTAAATCATAGACACATTATACTTGAAACATACACATATTAAAAAATGTCATATTATATGGAAAATGGTTTTGATAAAACACTTGAAATGAATTCTTGAGGAAAATATCCTTTCTTCTTCAAAATCATTTTATTTTAACAAAATCCCATGAAATTTTAAACGAAATTATTTTCTAGAAAACAGTCATTAGATGTTTCAGAGTAATCTTCATGAAAATAATGCATTATGAAACTTTAAAAATATGTTCATGCCATATAATTTAAAAAAACATTTTTCTTGTACTTTATCCGGAAAAGTCAAAAAGTTCCTTGTATGGTAAACAAAAGAAAGAGTCCTTCCATAACACAATATAAAAGTCAAAGAGGGGTAAATATGAATTTAAACACACATGGAATAATATTAAACACTTTATGAAAAAAAAATTATGGACATGGATGAAAAATATAACCCCATTAAATACTTACGTATAAGCAATCTTAGATAAAAATTAGATTTGCAATATTATCCCTTACCTTAGGTCTGATATAAATCATACGTATCCCAACCTCTTGTATAAAGATTTAAATAATGTCATTGAATTATTACAGAATCATATTCATTGTTATGATATCATATATGGTTCACTTATGACTTTATATTACCCGTTCTTTTGTAAATTCCATGTTAAAGCAGCATTTTGGGTAAAATCATTTTATTTATCGAACGTGTTTGGACTTGTTGTTCTTGATATTATTATTACTTATATCACGATTTAATTACTTACATAATTTAAATCATGATTTATATATCATATATATTCAGTATATATATAATAGATAGATAAATGAAATGAAATACACTGTTCATGGTGACGGTAGGTCATACGTACGCATGAACGCTGTTTTCTTTTCCTTATTGACTTGAATGGAAGTAAGTAGATGACATACATATATATAAATAAATTTATTATATTTATCATTTCATATATTTCATTATTATTCATTATATATACTTCATAATCATTCTTGAGTGGTTAACATGGAGAATGAATCTCATCGCGTCGTGGAGACGGTAATCCGTACGTACGCACGAGCGCTGATATGGTTCCCATAATTATTGAATTGAATTGGAGTGGATGATATAATATCTCAGAATCAGTATTATGTTACAATAACTATATATAGTTTTTCATTACACCTTTATACCCGTCCAAGTAAGGTGGTGGTGGAAAAACAAATTACACCACGGCGTGGAGACGGTATTCCGTACGTACACACACGCGGTGATTTCATTTTTCATATGATGGATAGAAGGTGAAATAGGGTTGTTTCATATTTATAATAACATATCAGTATTTTGTGATACTGATGTTATTAATTTATGATGAAAAAAATAAATAAGAATAAGTTGAAGAAGAAAGAAACTTGAAATAATCGGTAGAAGAGATTACCTCTTCTTCGACGCGGCTCCTCTTATCCTCCTCTTAGGGCACTACAGTTGGTCTTTAAAGAAGACAAGAACCTCTAGTAGGTTTGTATGGAAGTGTATAAGTGAAATGGACAGGGTTTGGCAGAGCATGAAGTCTCAAAATTGTGTAAAGAGAAGATGGAGGAGGTTCCCTTTTATAAGGGAGGAGAGGGGCACCTTAGGAAAAACATAAAAATATTAAATAATAATAAAATTAAACCCCACATAAAAACCTCCAAAAATTACTAAATTATAAGATGAGATGAGATAGAGTATTAATATCATCAACCAATAAAATTTAGACATGTTTTATGTTTATTTTTGACCTTATCAACTTGATTTATCATTATTTAATCTATTTAATTTTATTTGTGGTAATAAGATTAGAAAATTTAAATTATTATAAATACATACTTAAATGTTGTACATTTTCCATAATTGGATAATTTATAACCTTTTAGACCATATAATTTCCAATTTGTAGTTTTTAAATATTTTTGTGATTTTTAAATAATTTAATAATCTATTATTTTTATAAAATATGAACAGTATCAATTTTGACACTATTCATTATTTGAATTTAAATAAAAACCACACAGAAGATATGTTTGAACCAAAATATATAATAGATTCCTAAAATTTCATATTAATCAAAAAAAATCATGGGTCACATTACTTTTTTTATATAATATTTATTTTAATATTTTTAAAACCATTTATTTGGTATATCTCTTAATAAAATAATTACTACAACATTTTCTTATAATTATTTAATATAATTATTTGTTTCATAAAAATTACAAATAAAATTATATGAGGAAGATAAATATAATACCTTTCATAATAATATTTTTCCTTGAATTTATCATCTTAAAATCACAACATTTATATTGTTATATGTATTAAATTATGAAGGTCGCATCTTTGACATCATTTAAAATAAAATAATATAAATGTCATAATCGGTATTAAGAGACTCCATAGGGTCCAAAAATATACCATTGGGTGATTAGGGTATATATATACTCTACCAATAAAGTTTGGTCAAGTTTATGGTTCTTTTGATAGGTATTATTATTTTAATAAAAACTATATTATTCATTTTTCACTGAATAAATAATTTCTACATCATTAATGTATAAGATATTAAGATGATAAAATATTTATTAAAAATTTCAAATAAATTACCATGATAAAGAGAAACAATTTTGGTTTCAAATGAGTATTTATAATTGAATTTATATTCTATATAAATATATATTAAAAATAATCAAATTATTAAAGTTTGAGTGAGATATTTCACTTTCCTTTAAATAAACTAAATAAAAGGTCTTAATCAAATACAAGTGGGTTCCATTAGATTCCACTTCCACCCAAGTGTTATTAAGGGTAAAATATAATCATCGAATTATATTAGGACAAGTGTTATGGTAATTTTATAATATTATATTTACCCTTAATTTCCCGATTTACCTTTAACTATGGTAAATAAAATTTACCATAGTTACTATTCATAATGACTAAAAAGTAGCTTATTAACATAATTTGGATGTACTGATTCCAAATATGGAATCCATTTTTCCAAATTCAAATCAGAGAAGTTGCTGAAATTAATTCAAAATTAATCTCGTTGTTAAGAAAACAAGTTTTAAAAGTTAAAACACTGCAAAAGATTGAAATGATTTTACCTATGAATTCAATGTAAAATCAATGATAATGACATAAATTATATTAAATAGTAAAAATATATTCTATTTATACTTCCAAACCATTCAATATTATAATTTAACCATATATATTTTCTTGATGAAAATAGTTATTTTTAATTTAAATTTAGCGTACATTTAGTATTCATCAAAATAAGAAACTTATCAGAAAAATATCAAACATTTATCCAAAGTAAATTTTTATATCTTGATTCAAAAGAAGAATTTTATTTTGTCAAATTTAAATTATAAAAATGTAAAAAAAACTCTATTTAATGTTGGTGCACCATCAAAATGCGGCAAAACTTCATTTTTTAAAAATACTTATTTTACTCAAAAAAATTATTTCGTTCTCATACCATGATCTATATAATGTGTCAGATGAATTATAATGTCATAAAATTCAAAATTTAATTACTACTATTCATAACGTCTAGTTTATAATAATATTATAACCATATATCATTGTTTAGTGAAACCCGGTATTGCGTACAACACACGCTATCGGGGAAGGTCGCGATTTCGTGTAATGTAATCCAAGGCAGGGTTGCATATACTGCAAGCTAATATGGTGTTGCATATAGGGAAAGATAATCTTGGTGTAGTGTACAACAGAATGAATGAAGGAAATTAAAAAGAATATATCTCATAAAATCTCAAGGTATTACAGTAGTAACAGCACAGACCCTGGGGTACGGGTCATGATAAAGTGGTATCAAAGGGAGGTTGGTTCCCCCTCAAAGACTGGGAGTCTATGTTTTCATTTGGGCTAATAGTGTTAAGTGTTGCGAGTTCGACTTTCAGATTCGGGGAGTCCAGTGTTGGTGTAGTGGCCGACGTGTCCATACTCCTGGACCATGAATTCTCTTTTCATCTCAATATATGAAATCGATGGTTGCAGAAGTGACTCCTTGTTTTTAATAAAATTTAGCTCACCATGTATATAATTCTAACTGTGGTACATCTTGATCTATCATAGGATGCCTCCACATGGGCGACCAGCAAAGATCTTGATACGAGGTCGTGAGGATAGCCCGCTTAGTGACAAGGCATTCGTTAAGGGACCAGTTCTAGAGATGGAACAACTAGGTGGTGCATAAGTGCTACCACCACTTGATGGTCAGCATCTACTGCCAGCGGTTCTAGTATAGGATGTTCGTAGGCTCAGTGCCCTACATGTGTTTTAGAGATAGAGAACTCCAAGGTTTAGTGGAGCGAAAAATCCTAAGGTTTCTAAAGACTATATGGAGACTGTGATGTGGGTATTCCGCATAGTGAGGACACCGCCTGACCAGATAAAAATATTGGTTGTGAGTCTTATGTAGGGCATGACAGAGAGATGGTGGAGACTAACCATCCATACTCATGATGAGGTGACCCTCACATGGGTTGACATCAAGAGTCTTTTCTGGGATAATTTTTTTCCCCGAAGTTGCGCTCTGTGTGCATTTAAGAGTTGCTTCACCTACAAGAGGAAAGAATGACAGCAACCCAGTACTCTGTGAGATTTAGTGACCTATATCGCTACTCCATAGACATAGTTCGAGACCCTTTATTTAGGGCTCAATCCTTTGAGAAGGGACTCAGACGGGTGGTCAGGGCTTCGGTAGTGTCTCTCAGCATCACTTCCCAGGCCAGGGTTCTAGAGTGAGACCTTATGATGGAGAGATTCTTGCCAGATCTGGTGGCCGTAGTTAGACTGTCCAGCAGACTCTAGGTCAAAGATTCTTTGTAAGGCAGCAGACAACAAACTTGTGGGCCCATGAGGGCCACGTCTATCAAAGGATGACACCATGACTCGGGGTCAGCAATGCGATACTCCTAGGATAAAGGGAGTCAGATAGGGGTTTGGCTTTTCTTTTTTTGTGGTGGGTAGGGATACAAGGCACGTGACTACTTGTCCTGTTGTATGGATGACCAGCAGATTGTTGAGGGGCCTCCAAGATAGTGATAGTGGTTCAATCGAGGACGTATGTTGGGCGGTAGACGTGACAGAGGAGCAGGTCATGCAATAGGTGGTGGCTTAAGATTTGAGGTTCTACCACCACCAACCCTAGGAGGTCTACCCCGACCATAGGGGAGTAGGTGGACAGGGTCGACCACAGCTCTAGGCAGAAGAGTCCTATGACCACGGTGATCTAGAGATGATTAGAGGTACGGTTTGTTTCTATTCCACCCAACCTGGTTTTCTTATAGAAATAGGTGTTAGTCACTCTTTCATTACCATGACACTCATTCAGAGCTCGGATATTACGATGGATCTGTTGGCTCAATAATTACATTTAGAGACTCCTACGAGAGAGGATTTGACAATTACACACTGGTGTAGGCAGTGTTAGCTCACTCTAGGAGTAGAGATATTTGGATGGGATCTCCTAGAAGCAGCATCGAGGCCTGACGATGTCATCTTGGGTATGGAGTAAATATCCATAATCCATGCTCAGATCGACTGTTTTAGGCACAAGGTGCGGTGTGTCCGTAAGGATGGGATCAGGTTTTCCTTCACCAGTGAGGAGGAAACCTTTGCAGCACATGATGGGCTCTCTCTAAGGAGGGTCCAGCCGATTACTCATCAGTTGGATAGTGTAGAGACCCAAATCTTGACATACATGGACATTACATTATTTTTTAGGAATACTTAATATATAACAAAAACCAACACTCAAGTACCGTAATAGTATAGTGTCTTTGGAAAATCGGAACATAATCTTCTAATCATGGTGCAATATCTTCAACATCTCCTATAAAGATCTTCCCCTTTTTGTTTTCTTACCTAAAACCTTTCTTTATATCCTTGAGAAAAGAAAACATATAAAGGGTGAGCTCAAATGCTCAGTAAGGGTAAACATAGAGAACCTAAAACAATCCATAAACATTTGAATGTAAAAACATGAGCATAAAATCTAAACATCATAATCCTGAGCAATGACATAAAACATTGCAGTACATAAGGCATAAATCATAAAAGAACATTAATCATGATAAAATATCATGGGAATAAAACTTGTAATTGTGGAAAAAAATTTAAGCACATGATATGATTTCCATAGTATCCAAGGCATTGCATCCAAGACCATCTTAGTGGACAAAGCCCCTTACTGAATCGAGTTCACTCCTCGTTCTAGTCCTGTATCACTGAACCGGATTAACTTGTCATTCCAGCCATGTCTATCTCATGAGATATAAATATTTACCCAATTCATTGGAGGGGTATATAGGTCCCACCCATCTCATAATGAAATCATTCTTACGTGTGACACAACATAAATACAAATCATTCATCATAACCCAAAGAATAAAATGGGTTTCATAAACATCATCCCATCATAACATAATCCATATAAAACAAATGGATATCATTTCATCATAAGAAAAGTGAAACCATGTAAATCATAGGGACATTATACTTGAAACATACACATATGAAATAATTTCATCTTAGATGGAAAATGGTTTTGATAAAACAGTTGAAATGAATTCTTGAGGAAAATATCCTTTATTTTTCAAAATCATTTTCTTTTGATGAAATGCCATGAAATTTTAAAAGAAAAGGATTTTGTTGAAAATAGTAATGAAATCGTGTAGAGGATGGTTCAGTGAAATAAGTCGTTATGAAACCGTAAAAATCCATTCACACGATATAAGTTAAAAAAACATTCTTCTCGTACTTTTTCTAGAAAAGTCAAAAAGTACCTCGTATGGTAAAAAAAAGATTCCTTACATACCATGTAGTAAAATTAAAAAATGGGTAGAAAGGAATTTAAACATACATGAAACCATTTTTATAAAATAGGGACATGGATGATAAATATAACCCCAGTAAATAATTACGAATAAACAATCTCCGATGAAAATGAGATTGGAAAAGTTATCTATTACCTTATGTCTGATGTGCTTCGTATGTATCTGAACCTCCTGTGTAATGATTTAAATAATTTCATTGACCTATTACAGAATCATATTAATTGTTATGATATCATATATGGTTCACTTATAACTTTATATTACCTGTTCTTTTGTAAATTCCATGTTAAATTAATGTTTTTGATAAAATAGTTTCATTTATCGTACAGGTTTGGACTTATTGTTCTTGATATTAATATTAATTATATCATAATTTAATTACTTCCATAATGTAAATCATGATTTATATATAATATATATTCAGTATATATATATATATATATATATATAATAGGTAGAAAAATGAAATGAAATACATCATTCAAGGAGACGGTAGGTCATACGTACGCATGAATGTTGTTTTCCTTTCCTTATTGACTTGAATGGAAGTAAGTAGATGACATATATATACATAAATACATTAGCATTATAATGTCATATATTTCATTATTATTCATTATATATAATTTATAATCATTCTTGAATGGTTAACATGGACAATGAATCTCATCGCGTCATAGAGACGGTAGTCCGTACGCACGCACGAGCGATGATATTGTTCACATAATTATTGAATTGAATTGGAGTGGATGATATAATATATCAAAATCAGTGTGATGTTACAATAACTATATATATTTATTCTTTACACCATTATACCCATCCAAGTAAGCTGGTGGTGGAAAAATAGATTACACCATGGCGTGGAGACAATATTCCATACGTACGCATTCGCGGTGATTTCATTTTCCATAGGATGGATAGAAGGTGAAATGGGGTTGTTTAATATTTATAAAAAAATATCAGTATATTAGTGAAACTTATATTATTAATTTATAATGAAAAAACTAAAGAAGAAGAAGTTGAAGAAGAAAGAAAACTTGAAAGAATCGGTAGAAGAGATTACCTCTTCTTCGACACACCTCTTTTAAGCTTCCTCTTATGGCACTATAGTTGGTCTTTTGAGGATACCAGAACCTCTATAATGTTTCTAGGGAAGTTTATAAGTGAAATTGGTAGGGGTTGGATGAGCTTGAAATCTAAAAATTGTTTAAATAATTGAGGGAGGAGATGCCCTTTTATAAGGGAGGAGAGGGACACCTTAGGAAAACTTAAAATATTATTTTATAATATAGTAATATTCAGTTATTAATGGCTATAAATTGATTTATTTAGAAGCTAAGGTGGGTATGGGTCTAAATCCTCTCAACCAATAGGTTTTAGACATGTTTAGGTTACTATTGTAACCTTATCATTTATATTTAACTCTAAGTAAAATATTTTAACTTTTATCATGTCTTCTTGTTTTCTTACACTATATGGTTAATAAACTTACTATAACAAGACAAACGAACCCCAAGTGGTTATGTATTAATATATATAACTTTATATAAGTTATGTGGCCGAACCTTAGATTTTTAGGAATAGAATAACTTTTATTAATATAATATTTTTTTTAAAAATTATTTTATGTCAATTTTGACACTATTTGGTAATTGATTTTTTATAAAAATCATAACAGAATTATTAGTTCGAAAAATGTTAATTATATCAATACGAACATGTCATATTAACCTATAAAATTAGTTTAATTCATAAAAAGACTCAAATTATATTTATTTGGGTATTTATAATATCAATTATGTTAATATTTCATAAATAAGGTCATTACTACATCATTATTGTATCATAAATAAATTAAATTATTTAATGTCTAAAAAGTATAAATAAAATTCCATTATATAGGAAATATTTTTATATTTATAATGAATATTTATAGTCGAATTTATCTTATGTATAACCCTACATTAAAAATGTTTTTAGTTATTAAACTTTTGTTTTAACTATTTTAACACTTCTTTAAATAAAATAATAACAAATTTCCTAATCAAATTTAAGTGGACCTAAAGGGTAATATTTTATTGCTAAGGTTTTTTTGGTCGAATTATACTTATCCTATAGAATTAGGACATGTGTTAGGGTAATAATAATATCATTTTTAACCTTAATTACCCTATTTACTTTTAAACGTGGTAAAAAAAAGTAAAAAGTTACTATTCACCAAAATATTATTTTTATCTTATTGAACCACATTTTACTCCTTGATATTAACTGTGTCTCTAGGATTTTTTAAATTCAACTCACTGAAGCGGTAAAATTAAGTTTTATGTAAATTTACAAATGCTCCTAGGAGGTGGGTAAAAGACGGTGAAAAGATCAATAAAATTTTTATATATCTAAAATTATTATGAAATTACTCCAATGAATTACATTGAAGTTATATAATTATTATGTATCTATTTTGACCTAAAATAAATTTAAATAAAATAAATAATTATTTAAATAAAAAGTCAGTTTTAACCAATAACTCGGTGTTTTCACTATTCATCAAAAATTGAAAGTTTTCAGAAAAATACCAAAATTTCACCGCAGGCTAATTTCGATATTCCGAATCCAAAAATGAAGCCCATTTTGAACGTTAAAATTTATAAAATTTCAAAAGGTTTATATTACTATTCATAACAGATAGTTTATATAATATTTTAATAACATGTCCTTGTTTAGTGAAACTCGGTATTGCGTGCAACACACGCTATCGTGGAAATTCGCGATTGAGTGTAAAGCAAGCCAAGTCAGGGTTGTGTGTAGTGAAAGATTCCTTTGTTGTTGTGTATAATAGAATCCAACAATATTTCATTTATACATTGAATATATATATATACACACTCAATGTTGTGTAGAATAACTTCTATCAAACGAACTTGAAATTTTGTGTAACACGATCCAAGAATAGTGTTGCGTATAATGAAAGATAATATAGTGTTGCGTATAGCACAAGATAATCTTGGTGTAGCATACAACACAAGACATCAAATAAATTAAAAACGAATACTTCTCATAAAATCTCTTGGTGTTACAGCTAGCCTCACCCTCGGTGTAGGAGACGATAGGAGTCTGAGTTATCCTGTAGTGGTAAAATAGTATGATGATGTCTTCCATGATGATGTTTTTAGGAATAAATCCCCTTAAAGAGGTAGAATTTTACATCGACCTACACTCCTAGATGGCACAGATAACTACACCAGCTTATCGGATGGCTCTTTTGGAGCATTGTGAGCTAAGGGTACAGTTGGATGACTTATAGAGGAAGGGGTTCGTAAAGCCTAATGTTTCATCTTAGGAAGCCCCAATTTTTTTCATGAAGGAAGATGGGATTCTGAGGCTTTGTGTGAACTATAGGTTCCTGAACATGGTGACTATGAAGGACAAGTCTCCTCTATTGAGGATCAATGATATATTTTACTAGCAGAAGGGAGCACAGTGGCTTTCAAAGATAGACCTCAGATTAGGCTATAATCAGCTCAGTGTATGGTATGGGGACATACTGAAGACAACCTTCATATGTCAGAATGGCCATCATGATTTCTTGGTGATTCCCTTCAGTATGACCAACACTCCAGCAGTGTTCATGGAGCTCATAAATAGGATCTTCCAGCCATACCTCGATCGCTTCAGGGTAGTCTTCATTGAAGACATCTTAGTGTACTTAGGATTGGAGAAGGATCATGCCACACACCTACAGATAGTTCTTGATATACTCTGAGAGCACTAGATTTATGGAAATCTCTCGAAGTTCCAGTTCTAGACATGGGATGTACACTTATTAGGGTACGTTATCTCGAAGGATGGAGTTGCAGTGGATTCGACAAATATAAAGACAATTCTTGATTTGGTGCCACCCATAAGTGTGACTGAAGTGCATAGTTTCCTGGGATCGGTTGGGTACTAATAGATATTTTTACCTAACCTTTCTAGGGTAGCGGTACCTTTTTCATCTTTGACGAAGAAGGGGAAACCTTTCTTGCAGACGAAGAAGTGCCATCAGTGTTTCCAAGAGCTGACACAGAGACTGACGATTTCCCTGATCTTGAGGCTTCCAGAAGAGGGTGTTGGGTATGTAGTCTACTATAACACATCAGGTACATAACTAGGTTGTGTCCTAGTGTAGGAGAAATTTGTGATTTCCTATGACTCACGGTAGTTGAGACTATATGAGAAGAACTATGCTAACCATGACATGGAGTTAACAACAGTGGTCATTGTGATGAAGACGTGGTGGGACTAATTGATGGGTTAATGGTTGACTGTTTACTCTGACCAAAATAGTGTTTTGGTATATCTTCCCATAGAAGGATCTGAACCTGAGACAACTGTGATGGTTAGAGTTCTTCCAGAACTATGTCTTTGAGATATTCTACCCTCCTGGGAAAGGGAACATAGTAGCAGACACACTACGCAGGAGGTCTGGTCTATAGTTGCTCAGTGAGGCAACAGAGTAACCAGCTGCATTGCAAATATCCTTCATGGATAGAGATGGAGTAGCCTATATCTAGTCTATGACTATCAGTCCCCAACTCCTTTAGTGAGTTCAGGAGGATCATCTTGGGGACGTTGACTTCGAGGACCGACATGCTCATATATACTCAATACAATCTCTTGAAAGATTTTTTGAAGGTTGGGAGGATGTCATATCTTCAGATGACGCACCATGGTTCTCATGATTCAATGAGAGGAGGAGTTAAGGGAGTTCCACACATATCTATGGGCAGTATATCTTATAGTGGCGAAGATATACTAGGACCTTCGGTGTCAGTATTGGTGCCCAAGGATGAAGAAAGCTATGGCGGAGTTTGTTTCATGATGCCTTAATTTTCAAAAATTGAATGCTAAGAATTAGGTACGAACAGGCTTATCTCAACCACCTGATATTCTAAAATGGAAGTGGGATGGCATATCCATAGAATTTGGTATAGGGCTAATAGGTACATCCAGGGGCCACGATTCCATCTAGGTGATCAATGAAAGACCCAGCATGTCAGCCCACTTCCTACACATCTGATAGTAGGGACTAGTAGAGAGATTGTGACGCCTCTATATACAAAAGATTTTATGACTTCACAGGATTCCATCAATGATCATCTCAGATCATGAGGTAGATTTTACACAAGCATTTTGAAGGGATTTCAGTAGGAGTTTGGGACTCAACTACGCTTGAGCACCGCCTTTCATCCTCAAACAGATGGTCAGATAGAGCGGACCATACAGACACTCAAGGACATGCTTCATGCTTATTTAATTGATTTTTTCTGTAGTTGGGAGACCACCTGACACTGGGGGAGTTCACTTACAACAATAGTTATCACTCCACCATCAGCATGGCTCTATTTGAGGCCCTATATGGGTGACCTTGCAGATCACCACTATGCTGGACAGACTCAGGGGTGTCAACACTTATGGGTCCAGAGTTGGTACACGCTACCATAGAGAATGTAAAGATCATCTAGGAGAATATAAAGACTACAAAGAGCAGGCAGAAATCTTATGCCAATAGGAGAAAAAGACACCAGGAGTTTGAGGAGAGATACCATGTCTTCCCACGAGTCTCACCCCAACGATGATTATAGAGGTTTAGCTGGGGCATAAAGTTATCTCTGAGATTAATCAGACCATTATAGATCCTCAATATATTAGGCAAGGTGACGTACCATCTAGATCTTCCCATACAGATGCACCACGTTCATAATGTTTTCCATGTGTCGCAGTTGAGGAGGTGCATGCATGATCCATCGAACGTTATCAAATATGGCGAGTTCGACATTGATGATGGGTGATGTTTTCAGAGTTCTCAGTGTAGATAGAGGATCGATAATAGCGAGTCTTTTGTGGGTGGTCGATTCCTCTTGTGCAAGTTCATTGGCATCACTAGAATGTCCAAGAGAACACAGGGGAGTGGGAGGCTCAGATACCTTCTTAGTACCCCCATTTGTTCCCCTAGTTTTATTATGGCTTTTGAGGAAGAAAATCCCTAAGTTGGGGATAATTTAAAGACCATGAAATTCCAAATATTTTTTTATTTGGTATTATTACGGGTCTGCAAAAATTGACGGCACATGTTCTTGAGGACAGAAGAGCTCAAAATGGAATTTTTGAAAATTTTTATTGTATGTTCAGTAAACGTGTGGGCGGAATTTTCTATATTTTGAACCGGTACTCAGATTAAAAACCTGAATGGTACTAATGAATTTGCAGAGCCAGGATTCACTTAAGGGAGGATTAACTTTGACTGGAAAGATTCAGAAAAAAAGTAAATTTATTGGACTTCACAAAAAAATTGAAGATTGTTTTATTTTTCTTTTTTTGTAATCGTTGTAAAAATGGTGGTGGGACAACAGTGCAACATCAAGACATTTAATGGATTGACTCTTATTTTGTGTAACCACACCATTTATGGAAATTAAAAGAATGTGTAACTGCATCATTGATATAATTAAATTGGTTCATTAATTATACTCATTAATGAACCTCATTAATTGTGCGGTGGGTTGATCATATCCCCCACTCTATTTAATTTGATCTGAGGATTTGTTTTTGGGAGAGCTATGAGAGAAAGCTCTGACAAAGTGCCGAAGACTTTCCTCTCAGATGAAGAACATGATCAAGCGATGAATGTTGGGGGAATCGACAGGTGATGACAATCGCCGACAAACACCTTCAGACGTGTACACTCCCTCTTCTTCTACAGAACCTTCCAATGATTACAAGGTATGGAGTTTATGCTTGGTTTCTCCCATTTTCCACATTCTTAATTATTATGAAGAAAACAAATCTACCATCCAACACATTGATCTGTGTTCATTCTTAAAATGTGAGAGGATATTGTGGGGTTTTCTTTATTGGAGTTTTTACATTTATGTACTCATTCCCATATTATAATTCTAATACTGAGGGCACGGGCCAAACGAACAAGGCCCGAACCCTACATAATTTTTGGGTTTTGGTTGTGTATTTCATGGAAGACCAGAAGTTATGGTAGCACAAGGTGGTACCTGCCGCATGCCCTACGGAGAAGAGATGGACCTCCAGCCCAGCCTGCAGCCGTAAGAGGAGGCGCTCCCCAATGGCGAGCTTGGGCGGAAGAATCCACAAACACAATGGGACGTTGTGTTGTAGGAGAAACACCATTGTGGAATGACTGGGTGGGGGAATCCGCAACCACGATTGGTTATGGAATAGGACGAGGCACACCTCGGCAACATTCCTGGGTGGCAAAGAAGTCGTGACCACGATGTGTCACTGCCCATTAGAGTTTTGTGGTGCCAGTGTGGCAGAGTCAACCCATTGAGCGCGTTGATGAGGAAGGCATGAATGGGTCCACCGACTGCTTGAGAAGGTTCCTAACATGGGTATTCTGCATCTGGTGAGAATGGATCCGGCCCACAAATGCGGGCTGGGGAGATTCTGGTGGGCCAGACCGAATAGGTCCACCCAGCTGGTCGAGATAGGAGGTCCTGCGGGCCAAGCCTATAGGTCTATCAAGACAAACCCACAACCCAATGGTCTAGTTCGACCTAGTATGGTTGGACTCAAGTCAGGTTGGGTCAGTCCGACTGTGTCAGACCGAACCCGAACCCCTTTCTGGGTGGTTACGTTTAATTTGGCGTTACTCATAAACTAGACGTCCATTTGATGAACCATCAGCAGTGCCAGAAACCATAGGATTAGGTGCTCCTTTTAAGATAATCTACGTGAATTTTGGTGAAATATTTAGTTTGGATGGGTTGAATCATACCCAAATCCAACATGGCCATCAGCACTAAAATGTATACACCCAACAGACCGGGCATCCGGTTGATGCATCATCTATTGCGATTGAACCCTTAGGACATGTCGGATCATAGGGCTAATTCTTCAAGAGGAATAGTGCTAGTTTAAATATGACTGATGGCTTGGGGAGCTATTCTCCCAAGCGTGCTATGTTCAGAACCCTGCGACTGGCTGAGACCTGAAAACTATTGACTTTCGACCTTATGTGAATCAGCAACCCATTAGAAAGCACCCCTATGTGACATTGAAGGTCCATGGAGGTAAGTGTCTCTATGTGACTCGGAAGACCCTTGGTACTCGACAGGAGGAGCACCTCAGCAGGCCACGGTGGGGAGCAGCTCTGTGTGACCTGGAAGACCCACGGTACGCGATGGGGAGGAGTATCTAAGAGTACATTGTTAGTGGGAATCACCTCTGTGTGACTTGGTAGGCCCACTTTACTCGATATAGGAGGAGTTCTCCAATATCCTAGGTGTTGGACGTTGAGACTGATGATGCTACTGTTACTACCCTAAAATATACCTGGTTTGAGCTGTCTTTTTCTATGTGTATTTTGATTGAGATCATACTTTTTAGGTTTTTCTTTTGTGGAATTCTGCGATACCTTCAGGGGGCTCCGGGTCCCTATTAGGTATTTTCATACTCACCCCTACACGGGTTTCACCCACACCTTGGAGTGTCTTGTAAAGATTATGGGAACCATTGACCGAGGGATGGGAGCCAGGACTAGACGGTGTACGGAGGTGACCGGCTGACGTGGTGAGATGCAGTGACGAGATTTACCTACCATTCTGGTAGGATCCATGGAGGATGACCTCAAGGGATGTTTTTCCTTTTTCTGTATTTCCATTTTCAGTTGATCTTGTATTCTGTCCCCTTTAAATCAATACTTTATTTACACTCTGTGGTGGTTTTTAGTTGTAGTTGTACCCTTTTTCTTCTGTTGTGCTTTACTTGTGCATAGTATTCACTGTCTGTGTGTGTACAGGTTTTGAGTCAATGCCTTCCCTTTTTAGGGAAATTCTTTTCTGGTGATATTCACCAACCCCTATCCTATGGAAGGAAGGCTTGGGGTAGTCACGGAACGGGCCTCAGGGGACGGGTCATGACAATATATTAGGTTGTACAAAATAGAACAACCATAAAGAATCTATGATGAAATTTGATTCCATCAAATCAACTGTAAATATGAAAATAGATTCCAATGTAAGTCATGATCATCTAGAAAAATAGTTTTATTGGGAGTTGGAATTCCATTCCATAAATATAAAAAAGGAAAAATAGAAATTTTAATAAGAATGGATAGCATATAATGTCTAACCTTGTTAACCAACTTGAGTAAGGTGGATGATATCCCTATTCACACTTAATTTAAGGATTAATAACAATGTTTATGTGGTTCATAATATTGGGGGAGACATTATCCATGGGGTAGTGTTTCTAAAAAAGAATGTGTTCATAATATAAAAAATAGACTTATGAGATGAAAACTGCATAAAACTAGTGAAGTCAATGGGTTGTTAATGTTCCATTTTGAAACAAGCATGTATGAAATAATCAATTCCATACCAAACCCATGTAAATGATTCAATCAATTAGTTTTCTCATTAAAGATAGATCAGAATATCATCAAGATAGAATTAATTTTCATATATGAAGATATCATTGAAATAGGCATGTGTGGTGATGGTAAAATGTATCAAATCCATATGTAATACTAAAAATGGTAACATACTAGATCTATTTTAAAATAATTTATATCAGGATATAACATTATTGGAATCATATCATTAAAAGGAAGTGGACAAATTTAGATTAGTAGTACGAATAACCTTATAACTATCCATTTATTTTCTTATATTTTCAATCAAATATTCATTATTATAGGATATCAAAATAAACTTAATAAGAGGTGTCTTTACTAGTAATTAGTGTTATCAAATTGATGTAAGAGAGGAATATGATGAGGAAACCCTTAACCATTATCAATGGTGGGAGTACTAGAATAATTAAATTATATCAATATTCAATTGACAATGTGGGAGACAAAGAAGGTGTGTGAACCCAAATAGAGATATATATTTCTTCTCATGGATCTCATATAGTTATGGGGAGGGGAAATTTCAATATTTATGATGGATTAAACACTTTTTATTTCATTAAAAATGGTTCATAAGTAATTTTATTAGGGTGAATTAAATAGGAGATATGAGTTTTATTGTTATAAAATATATAAAGGGGGGATTGTTGGAGCCATATGGAGTTATGTCAATAATTTGATAATGTATGAGGAAGGTGATCAAAGATACTTTTCTGACTACACATGATAGAGATTTCTAAATGGGTTGTGATTCTTGAAGGATTTTTTATACACGGATCTTCATTTTCTTAATCTATAGATGTGTTGAAGATGTAAATGAAGTGTGCATAGATATTTATATGGTGGATTAGTGTTTATAATTATGTATAAAGACATCTGATAGTGTTTAGGAAATTTTATGAAAGATAAATGATGTTTCAAATTCATTTAGATTAATTATTGAATAATTTGGATATGTTGGGGATGTGTAAACAACAGGGATCATTGGAATCAATGTAACCAATATCTGAAGTTATCCACCATCATTATATCTCATATAACCATTATATAATGTGCTCTATTACAATGAAAAAACACTTTATAAACATCATTTGAATCCTAAATAATAATGCAGGGTTTCATAAACACCATTTTGATTCTATGTAACCATAATCTATATAAAGGTTCCCTATGAAACCATTATTGATTATCTATGTTAGGTCCATTCCGTAATGAGAATATTCTACTTAAAATAAAATTATGTTGAATTTATCTGATATTAAATCTAGTGTACCTGGAGGTTATTAATTAATTGAAAGTGATTCTTATTGTGTTTATAAATAATAAACCATAGACACTTAGTTATAAATACTTGATTCGTATTGAAATAGAGTAGGAGGTTGTAGTGATACAATAGTGAATACTCGTGTAGCTCCTATGAAATGATTTCATGTTACAAAGGATAAACTCCCATTTCGAAGCTAAAACATGTATGGAAACATTATTAGCCATGTGGAAGTCTATAAATATTATCTATTTTATAATACATTAAATATTGAATTATAACAGTGATATATTTATAGAGATTTTTGGGGTGAAAGTTCTATGAATGTTTAAGAACTCCAATTCAGAAGAACTATCATGTTTTTATGATTTTATGGAAAAATATTTAATATTAAAATTTTCAAAATAGGAATCGATAAATGTTACAATGTAAAAGTTCTAAATAGATAGGTTCATTTTATTTTTAGATATATGGTTTGGAAGAACATTTAAATTGGTTATTATTTTTTTTTTGGGAACAAGTAAACGTAGTCATAGGAATTATCAGATGAATCAAATCCTAATGTGATATAAAATAGAGAATAAATATATATATCCCTTTTAACTTTCAAGCATAATTGAACATGAGAATGACACTCAATATATTTTATTGTATATCTATGAAGAATAAGACGCGATAAAAAAATAGAGAGGTTGGTGAATATATAAACTATTTTAAAGGAATAAATGTGGGATATTAATGATGGTATTACAGAATAAATTCTCTATATTATAGAAGATTATAACCTAGTTCCTTCTAGATGATCCAAATTTTTTTAAGGAGGAGAAGGAGGAGGAGGAGTTTTTGTGAACTTGAAAAGCGAAGTAATATCTACTCTTTGTATTATAAAGTGAAGATCCATATTAATTATAAAAGTAATATAAAAATATGAATAGATACATAAAAACATAGGATGGGCACATCCATGAAAGTGATGCTAAAGAATAATTGACCTACCAGTCTATATACTATTGTAGTCATAAACTGAATTTGTGAGGGAAATAGGAGAAGAGTAAATGGGCATTGGGAGAGTATTGACCTTGCCCAAAAAAATTATAGGGTTTTCATTATATATAATTAGTAACCATAAGAAACTTGTTTCCACCAAATAATAGTATGAATAGTGGATTCAAGTGTATATAAAATCATCATTACAAGATACATAGACTAGTCTCCTGGGGGTAAACCAAGTAAAATTATTTTGTTATTGTAAATTCATGTTTAAATTTCAGTAATAAATAAAGTGGACTAATGAAACAAATAAATAATGGGTAATGTTCAGTTATGTGAATGGATAATTGAATCAACTGTTGATCAATAGAAAAATAGTATCCCTAATAAACATGTGGTCAAGATCATAATAGGCCTAGGAGGGGTTTGGGGAAAAAGGTTTTAAGATTGATAAAATATTTCATACTCTAATTCACCCCCCCCCCCTCAAGATATTCACACATAAGTCACTTTAGGGTCCCAACAACATTACTAAGTACCTTTTCTCAGTAGTCCATTCGACATGATATTAACACACTCAAGACAAATCATCATCGTATAACCTTAAACTGTAGGGAAATATTGTCCCAATCATAGGACCTTAAAAAGAACAACATTGGTTCTGGTTTCACAAAATTAAAAGGTTATTTATTGGTCCTGGATGCATGGCCTTGAAATGAACCATACTGGTCCTTGTGATAATAAATTAAAATTTATATCATGTATAATTATGTACCATTAAACTAC
The DNA here is from genome assembly GCA_963277665.1 of Viscum album. NCBI lineage: Eukaryota > Viridiplantae > Streptophyta > Magnoliopsida > Santalales > Viscaceae > Viscum > Viscum album. The sequence goes on from OY728129.1 coordinate 642,894,557, forward strand.
TTAGGTTCTGATTCCCTTCACAGTGATATTTTGAAACCCCATATCATGGTCCCAGTCTAGATTCCACAACACCTACCACCTCCATAAATAGTGATAAATTCAACAATGCCTCGCTATATGTATTTGAAATATAGTTTTATTTATTTACAAGGGTAATATAAAAAACATATGATATATGTATCCATTTACATTAATTCATGGTAACAATAAATCACCCTCTATTCCAAGGTAACTAGTATTGTTTTTGGGTTGGGTTTCGTGAATAAATCATAAATCTATCAAAGATTCTTGGACTAGAAAATAAGACACCCTGACATCCATCCTCTTGACCTATATGTTCAATTATAATTTCCATTGGAATATCCCAATGGCCTCCTACCTTTAGAAATTAGGCCCACAAAAATGTAATGAATGGGTTGGGAAACATGAAAAGTAATTGAAATTCTAAATATGATAGAGAATCCCATAACTATGAAAGTGATTGTTTGACTGCATCCATTATCTTTTGATGTTACACTAATGGGTTTCATATAGGGTTTTCCCCTTTTGGATCACTCTTAAATAAAAATGGAAACATCACACAACGTATTGAACAATGTAAAATTTCGTCAATAGGATGATAGAAATAAAAAAATTAAACAAGCTACCTAAACATCACAAGTAGGTGGTACCCTAGACATACACCTCATCTATGATAAATATCATCACCATGAAGTCTCAAAAGACATTGTATCTAAGGGATATAACCTCATAGTTTATCCTACATATTATATTATACTATAAAAAATTGTTATATATTTCAATATATAATTTCATTGAGAGTCCATCCCTTTACAATAGAAAAACTTATCTCCCTTTTCTTAGGGAGGTAGAGGAGAAAATAATTTGTTCCCCTCTCTCTATTTAGGGGTATCCCAAGATGGGTCCCACTACTTTTTATCGTCACAAATGATACACAACCCTATCTCACAAAATAATATATTTAGGAGGATACCTTGGATATATCATCCATGGTTGTCAAAACTAGGACACCAAGGAAAAGGGTGCACTTGGGGGAATTGAGTATTGAATCTTGTGAGTATGTCCATACCCCAATTCCCAATGAAAATAACAAAACACATTGGAATATCCCAACTTTAACCAAGGAGATATCTAAAAAGTCTCTTACTCATTATGGTTTATAGAAATATTACATGACCCCAATTATGTTCAAATATCTAACATCAACCGCTAAACCAAAAGTTCCTAAAAAGAGGGGACATTAAGGGAAGTATAAAATCGTAGATAAATTCCATTCCCCTGTAATAATTGACATCACTAATATTCATTTTCATATCCCAAATATGACGTAAGGATCTAAAAAAACTTTTTTAACAAGTGAAGGTAACCATGGATATATTCTTACACCCCATTATATCATATTAGATAACTTTTGAGGTCCTCCCTTGAGTCTTCACTATGATGGTTATCCCTATTGCACCATAAAAAAATAAATCTATAGGTTCTCCCAAGAGTACCCATGAGAAGGTCATCCCCATGAAATTAGAAACATCATCCATGAGGATCCTCCTCATGGTAGAAAATAATTACTCATCAACCATAGAGGTCCTCCATATATTCAGATGAAATTTTGAGGCTCTAAAGTTCCTCTCTAGAGAACCCATTGCAGAGTTCCATGCAACATCAATGTAATCATAAATCATTATGGTCAGCCTCCAAAAACCTTCTCCAGTGGCGCCACCATTGCTCATAAGGCTTCCCGCAGCGGCGGACCATTGATCTCCTTGGTTCCATCTTCTTCAGTTCATTCTTCTAGGGTTTCAGACCCGGTTTTCCCTTTCTCGTTTCTTGGTGGTTCTTTCAACAGATCTGATTCAACACCTTTGTTCTGGTTTCCCTTAGGGTTCCAGTTATCCTATTTCTCATTTCATGGTGGTTTAATTTTTCCCTTTCCCCTTCTCTGCCGCTCCTCCCTACTCTGGCTTCTGGGTCCTTTGCTCCCTTTCAGGTCGGTCGGGTGCGACGGATACCAATGAGGTTTTGGGATGTGTTCGGGGTGTGGTAAGTGTTTCTAGGCGGTGCGACATCTTTCTCCAGTTTCAATGTTCCTTAGGGTTTCTCTTTTGAAGATGGTTATGGTACTATTTCTCTTTGTGGATGGTGAATTTCAGTTGTGGATTCGATAATGATAATGGGGATTGTTTTTTGTTCAACAGATTTTGTTCAGTTTTTCTTCCTTAATTTTATCAATGAAGCTATTTTCATCTCTTGTTGTTGGTATTGTTCGTTTCTGATTATGATGGCTACCATCCGTGTTGTTCATGACGGTGGCATGATTTCCCGATGGCTGCCGATGCGATGATGTTGGTGTTCAGAGGTTTTCCAGTTGTGGAGGTGGACATAGATGAAGAGGACATCGATGCGTATAGTCTGGCAGTGAGGATGGTGAATATGATGAAACTTGATTGCGGAAGGCAGTGTCGTGACCTTCTAATGTGGTTTGAGGCCGCTGCCTAATGGATTGTGGATTGTGGATCATGGTGGGTACATGACTCGAGGTTAGTGGCTCAAGGATGACGATGGTGGTTGATTTGAATTTTGTCTTTTTAATTTTGAAGTTTCAATATGGAATGTCGTGGTTTTCAAATGCTTGATGATGTGGATCCCCTGTATGGTTCCCACTACCAAAAAAGTTTCTTTTCATAAATTAAAAAAAAGTTTTGTGAGTGTGAGTATTCCAAATAGAAAAATTATTAATTGGTAAATAGGTGATCCCCTCATAGACTCATCATCAATAAAATTTCATGAATTCAATACCAATAGAAACTAAGAAAGTAACTTTAGAGGTCATCCCCAAGGAATATATTTCATGGTTCCTCCTTATGAAAAGTAAATAACCAGTGTAAATATAATCCCTATGAAAGAAGCCATAAAATAAATAACCATATAGGTTCCCCCCATGTAAACCAATATAATATCCTTGTATTTACTTCATATATAATATATTACGAAGGTACTCTCTATAAAAAAGAATTTAATTAGAATGGAGTTTCTCCCAACAATGGTGAATTTGGATTAATTCAAGGATTTCATACCTAAGTTGTTCTATGAAAATATCTTCATCATGAGGATAAATCATCTTTGAATGAAGTTTATCCATGTGTTAAAGTTCTTCTAATGTTCTCACATAAGGATTAACTCAAGAAATTAGGGCCAACTACACTAGGACCCTCATCACTGATCTGTAGTGTCTCATATCAATAAATGGAAAATATAATGAAATGATCATCATATATGACTCCACTAGAACATTTTACCTTTGACAGAATTGATATGGTTTGGATTTATCTTATAACTATCGAAAAAACATTGGATACATGAGCATTGTGGTTAAAACATATTAAATAACCACTGTCAGAGGATGAAGAAAAAACTTCGACCATGTCGAAAGAATTAGTTGAAGATAAAATACTAGTCATGCTCTAGTCCCTGTACAATCCACAGTTTTATATTATCAATACAAATAAATATTAATGCATACCTTAACTTCATTACAACTTATGGGAAAATATCTTTTATCTCAATTATAGATAACTTCCTTTTGGGTAGTACAGTATCCATCTTAAAATGATGGAATATTAATTCCTCCATGTTGAACTACCTTACTTTTTAGTGACCAAAAATAATAAATCATCGAAACAACATGAGGTTTTCTAATACACATACCTTATCTATTTGATGGAACTTCACCAAATGGCCATCAATTCCCTACCTAATGTGAATCTCAAACTGTGGGTGACTACCGAACTCTGTATTTCACATAGATCATAGGTCAAAAATGCTTGTTGGGAAAGTATCTAGAAAAATTATCACTTTAGGATAAGTAATAGGTCATATATTTATATATACTAGTCAGTCTATCCAATGAATTCATTTCATTCATAAATTCTAGAAAAAGGTGTACTCAAAGAGAATACGTCATTGGTATACTTCTATATTAGGCTACAAAATGGTAAAATAGACCTCCTATTTTAATAAATAAAAACTTCAGTCCTAGAAAAACCTTTTAAAATGACTACTTATCATCTTAGAAATGTTCTACATCCATATCATGCTAGGATGAAATCCCAAAAATCCAAAAGGTTATGAAAATATCCTTAGAGGAAGTCCATAATAATACCCATTTTATAGTTCTAAAGGTATTTTAACCACCACTACGTCCCATGGAGTCATAAAATATATATTGGGAAAAATGTTTTATGGTAATAGAGAAAAATATCCCCTAACACACATAGATCTTGAATTTCTACCACCCCTTCTTCATGAAAGATGGTCTTTCATAGATTGATATTAACCATCCAAGAAGTACCTCAACAATTTCCTCCATTCATGTTTTGTTATCCGTGTCCATTATAAAAAGCATGTGTAGTAAAAACTATTAGGGACTCTGTCAATATTACCATCTACAAACCAATTTTTGCGGAGCAGTGAGAAGAGAGGGTGAAACCACATAGGGGAAACAAGTCAAAATATTCTACAACAAACGTCTAATGGGAATTATGGTATTTATCTATAAAGATATTAAAAGGAAAAAAACCAACTTACCAAATTAAAGTGGCTAAGGATTTTAACCATTGCATGATTCATTTCAGTGAACATTGTTAACCTAAGACTCATAGATAACAAGAATCATAACAAAGAACAAAAAGGTACAATGAGGAGACTTTTTTTAAAATATTTTTCACACTAAAATCACTGGAGTGGGCATGAACATTGTATATCATAGGAAAACACATTATTTGGGAGATCTTTCTAAAATTTAGTTATATAATACTCAATGATCTTTAGCTAAAGATAACAAAAAGTAATAATAGCATTCACATTCCACCAAATGCTTGAAGAAGTCGGGCCTCTTTCAACAATGGATATTGTTTCCCCATATTATTTTGAGTTGGAGAAAATGTGGATACATAATTCTGAATTACACAATGTTAATGTACTTACTGATTGAAATTCACAAGATGGGGAAAATATTTATCCTTCAATGAATCATATTCAATATTATGGAAACACTTGATTAAAATGAGTGGATTATAGTAACATGACTAATCTAAAGCCTAAAAACAATTTTATTTAACATCCATAATCATTTTTTATTAATAATGTACTCTACTATGGTGATAAACTCCACTATTTCATGTGTTTTTCCTTAGAAAAATTAAAATAATAGGAATAAATAGGTTGAACTTATCTGGTTCTACCCACTTCCACCATTCATACATTAACCATGATGGTAATTCTACCAAAAACCCATAACTCCATTGAGTCCCTTACAATTTTATGGAAGCAACAAAGGTGTCACATGCACCGGTGAAGTCGAAGAGGAAACCATATCAAATTGGATATACTTTAATCCTCCTCCATTCATCTTTTTTAATCCCTCATTATGATATTAAATGGTATGTGAAATCTATAACAACATCTCATGTACTTTCTATACCCATGTGGCCCCATTATGGTAATTTCGAAGATATTTGAGGTAGAAAAACCCAGTAGCTTTATACATACCCTAGAAGGACCAATTTTTTGGTATAATTATATACCAACCAAGAATCTCACCAATTTGGAAAATCTATGATGGATTTCCCTTAACCAATTCATCTCTAATATGACATAGAGAATTATTCTTGACCACTTTATTAGAAATAGTGTGAAAATGAGAGGGCTTCATACTTCAACTCTAGGTTGAATGGCATAAACTATTCACTAATTATGAATACTGTATAAGATAAGTTGTTAGATATATAGATAGATAATCATGTATATAAGTTATAAACACCACTCAATCCCTTAAAATACCATGATTCATTATATGAGTTTGCAGTATTAGCATAATGGATGGAAGATTACATTAAATGTTCCAAAACCGAATCATTGTAGGAAGCATTTACATCAGGGAATAAATCTAGTAAATCAAAAAATAAAATTTTCTCACTCAAAATACAATGATATTTGATCTAATCTATAAACCTAGTCATTATTATGTTGTACATCCTCATACATAACACCATCAAAAACAATTCCCTCCTTGGTTTTGGAAGAAACAGAAAAATCATATAAATTTAAAAGACTAGAAGAAAAATAGTTTTATTCCATTATAAAGAATATGGTTATGTATTTTTTCATCACTTCAATAGTAGAAAAACAATGTTAAATATTCATAGAACCAGATACCCAATATATTCATTCATAATGATCATCCCAATTAATGTCCCATCTATATAATATTGGTATATAAATTCCATGAATGATTCATCTTGAAGGAAATGATTCAAAATTTGATTGAATCCAAGAAAATAAATATTAGGAAACCTCCAGCTAAAGTGATCTATATCTCTTCTACTTCTCTATAAGAAGGATGTTGGAATGATGTCCTGAATGTGCCTATATATAAATTTTATAAATAGATGATATAAAAATTATTCAAATGGATGGATAAATTTATTAGGGCATTACTGAATCAACCAGTTGTGACTCCAATTCAATCTATGATATTAGAGGTGATTTATTCATCATCGTAGTATTATAACAACAGGCATATTGGATACTGATTAAAAAATGAAACAGAAGAAGATCCACCACAGGATTTTAAGTCAGTCTAGAATCTAGATTATTTATTAGCCTCATCCCTAAGAGTATGTGAAACCAACAAAAAAAAGTGTGTTTCAAATGTAATGAGGTTTTATTATATGAGTATGTTAATTTAGTTAAATTTATATATCATTCATACTAAGAAATACATGAATATAGGACCTGAGGATGGACATTACAATGATATCAATTGGAACATCAAGTTTAATCGGAATCCTCATTGGCTAATTTGGACTCAATTATATTAAAAGGTTAATTAATAATGATATGGTTGTCCTTTAAACATTTAATCCTAAATGGGTCCATTCATATCTACCAAAAGATGAAAAATATGCTCCCCACTTCCATTATGAAGAAGGAATCACTTGCAGAGTCTTCTTCATCCCCCAAGGCTCACATTAGGAAGTAACCATATTGGAGGAAAAATAGACCATTGCCCTAAACATTTGATTTTTTGAATTGTATTTATATCCTCATAAATAAGTTCTAGAACTCATATTTCATTTGGATTAAAAAACACATGGAAGGACTTGTTGAGGATCTTTCTAGTCCCCAAAACTTGAGACTAGAGTAACAGCAGTAAAGATTTACCATATACAGATGGGTTCCACTAAGTTCCATATAATTATTTATTTCATAGTAAAAGACTAAGAAATAAATATATAAGGGGACATCAAGCCTTGGTATATATCTATCACGCTTGATGATATGAATATTCATTGATCTCGGTTTTAAAATTCCTGTGGAATTAACCTCAAATAGATGTAGAACCTCAAACTACTAGGCCACAAAAAATTGATTTATCTCCCTCCAACATAACAATTTATTGAAATGATAAAAGTTAATATTTTAAAATTGATGGTATCAAATAAATAACATTATTTTGAGGTCTTTTTTAAAATCTGTAGTTCATGGTGGTTTATGAAGAAATGCTTGCCAATGTCTTACAATTAAGGAACAAGATTAATATAAACACCACTATTCCCTCATCATATCACAAGAGCATGAAATAATATTTTTATGTGGAAGTGGGGTACTTATTTGTTATAACATTCCCATAAGGTCCTATGAATATCAATAAATTATTGAAAGGTACTAAGAAAGGTAAGGAAAATATCTTTTTGAAAATAATCAACATATATTACTACATAAAGTGGAGAAGAGAAATATAAAGTTCACTTCAAGTAACACAAAATTAGTTTTCCATTTAAAAAGGAGAACACTAGTGGGATGGGAAATTACAGACCATGAGGGGAAACCATCTCTTAAGAGGGCATGAATTATTATTAACATATTTGAATTTTAAAGAAGGGTGAAAACTCATAAATAAATAATATTGTAATCAAGATGATCTACCAAGATATAAATATGTTATAAGATATTAAAATAAAGAATAATATCATTGATAAATATTATAGATCAATAAATTAGATTGTGTTATGGAACAACATTAAAATTTATAGAATATATCAATCATTGAAAATAGAAAGGAAGATCATTAATTTATATAATGTATCTAAGTTCAATAAAATATTATGATACTACAAGTCACAGGGGTATTAGTTACACCATAAAAATGAATAGTAGTGCATAATATCAAAGAATTCCCCAATAAAGGGTGATTGACATGGAAACCCTTACCTTTTATCTTAATTTAGTCAAATGTTCCCTAACCTCGAATATAAAAAATTATTAATTACTTTATAAATAAACTCACTCACTACTACTACTATATATATCCATAATTTATATTTCACTCTCTATATTTAAATTTGTCACATTTTACCTATTTTCAATATTCGGTGTGAGTAATCTTGATCAATTTGAACTTGCTTCATAATAGAAATATTGTTATTTATTATTTTAATAAATTTTTTCATTAAAATACTATTCAAGGTTCTTTTATAAATTATTTATAATTATTTATAATGTTATTATTTAATTCTATGGTAGTTTTGGTTGTGATCCTTGAATGTTAAATAAGAAATGAGAAAGATTAAATGAATTTTAACAAACTAATGGGGGTATATTAATTAATTATCTTAATATAAGTGACACCACTATAAAACAAAAATAAAATCACAATTTATCAATTTTTATCTCATATTATCATTATTCAAGTTATTATAGACATCTATGATGTTATTTTATATTATTATTTTGGTGGGTGGTCAAACTGACCCAAACGAAAATGTACCATAATTTAATGGGAGGTTATGATATGGATAAGTTGTAATATCACTATAGTAGAATAATAATGATATTAATAAGTGTTTATAAGTTTTGTATATAAATAATATAAATATTTTTAAGTAAAAAATAAATGTTATTTAAATCCATTACTTATAATAAAAAGATCTCTTCCTCTTAGTGTGCTTATTTTAGGGTGCTCAATTTTATAACAATTATTTATGATTTATATCATTAATAGTTTATTAAATTTTCTTAAAAGAACCATAATAATGAAATAAATATAATATTTATCCCTTAAAACCATTAAAAAAATAAATTCATGAAATTATTTAATGAGTAACGTAATACACTAATCTATGGAGGAAATAATTAGCACATATGGATGGATGGTGCTTTCAATTTCCTAAGAACATGAGAGATGAATAATTTGGTTTATCAATAAAGAATATTAAATAAGTTATATTTATCATAATTATATATTTAATTATTTTTTTAAACCATATATGTTAGTTTGTGATCGAAAATGAGCACATTACATCATGGAGACAGTAGTCCACACATACGCACATACACACAATTCATATTTTGGGTTTTCTTAATGGAAAAGGGAAAGGTAGTTGAGGATTATACCATAAATATAAAAATATAAAAATATAAAAAAAGTTATATATAATATCATTTTAGATATTTTAATTATATTTTAGGGAGAATAAATGAATATAATGATATGGTAATCATGACGGACGGGTTGGAAATTTATACCTCACTTCACAGATTATCTCCTTTATAATGAGATTAAGCCCTTTAGGGATGGTATTATGAGAAGACTAAAACCTCAAGAGTGTACATGGAAATGTTTAGAATATTTTTGGAAAGATTTTGGAAAAAAAATAATGGTGTTTAAGATTCATGGGAAGTGAGGGGAGGAGTTCCCCTTTTATAAGTGAAAAGGGAATATTTTTTATGAATACTCAAAACATTTCAATAATGAGAAGTCACTCTCAAGGAATGTGGCTTCAAAAATCATAACTAATAGATATTTGAAGAGCTATATTCTAGATATTAGTCATCCTCACATTCTTACACATGTTTTAAACACGTTTTCAACTCATTTTCATTGTGTTTTTACTCTATCTATTTTTTCTTTTACCGTGGTAATTTTTTTAAGATCTAAAATGTAAAATATGGGTTTTTAAATTAAAACCAATATTTTTAAAATTATACATTCATATATAAATACATATATTATCTTAGAAAAATGTTTTGTGAATTTAAAATTCATACTTTTGTAATAATAATGCAATATAAGTCAGGTTATTTATAAAAAATGGTATTTTACACTATTCACCAAAAAATCCATCATTTTAAAAAAAACCCAAAATTTAATCTTAAACTAATATTGAAATTTTAAATAAAAAAAATGAAGTTTTTTTGTTAAAATCAATTTCTATACATATATCTGTTAACTATAAAAAAATCCTAAAATATAAGGAGAAATTAATATTATAGCTAAGTATGTTTTTTTAGGATACTAGTTATTTTTATTCATAATTTCTATAAAACACTGGAAAATATTGAATTAATCAATAAATTTAATATATTATTAAAATTATAATTTTAAAAAATATAATTACTTACATTTAATAAAAATTATAGTGTACAAAATGATAGATTCTTAAAAATAATATTTAATTCAGTTAATTTATATAAAATTACCTGTATATATATAAATATATTTGAAAAATTCAGTTACTTCTATTAATTCCTAAAAATTAAATGTCTTGCTTTTAATAGTTTAAACATATCATGGTTTCATTTCAGTTCGACGTTGTGTGTGGAGTTATCTATCTAACATATTTGGCTTAATTAGGGGAAAACAAATATTAAAATCTCAAGTCATTATATTCTCTCCCCATTAAATAAATTTCATCCTCGCAACTTTAAAACTCATACGATGGGAGTAATATCTGTAGGTATATCCTAATTAATAATACATTACTATTTGATCATGATTTGATTTAGTATATGAAGTGATATTTTCTTATATGCAATTTGATACGAGTCCATTGTAAAAAGTGATAGTATATTCCAAATAGAATTCTAATAAGTGAAGAAGAGATAAATCTACACGAAATAACATCCACAAACCTTGAAGAATATCCTTATACTACGGATATAAAAATTATACCTTGAAAATGTTTTATTTATAGTTTAATATCCTATTCGTTAAAACTTACATAAAAACAATATACACAATTCTAGAGTTAAAAATTACTTTCTACTTTAATAGAATTAGTTTTCCTTATTCCTATGGTATAAGTAGTTGTTGGTGCCTATTTTTATCATTATCTTTTATAGTAGGGAAATGATTTTCATAATGTCCAATTTCCATACATTTGATGAAATAAATTTTTTTGGCCTCTCTTTTTCCCACACACTTATAAGATTGATGGACTTGATCTAAATAATTATAACATCTACCCATCCCATTAAGAGTATTTCCCCTTGCTTATTTCAACATATTTTATATATAGATAATTAAATATTATTGTATTTATTATCTGTGTCACATGTACTTCCATGAGACTCCATCCTTATATTATTTGGTGTGTTTGGGACATTGACTATGTTAACGTCATTAATTATATTCCATGATTGCTACTTAATAATAATCATAAGGTTTATCCGTCCATCTCCCATTTTGATGGTTTTTTTGATTTAATCATTGTATTATCCATCACACCCATGGTACCTTATATTATCATTCATTAATAATACAATTTTGTGTTTACGTGAGTGATGAAAAAAAAATTATCAGATTATTATCAGAAATATACATGAGAAAATATAACCACAAGTTATCCAATATTTTTATAATATCACATTAAATTATTGTTCTTTTCTTTCAAACTATTTGACACTTAGTTCAATATATATCAGTATTTAATACACTAAATTTAATTTGTGTCAATTTTTCTCATACATATTAACCAAATCCTTCAAATTATATTGGAATTAATCTATCTTATTGGTTTATATATATAATATTATTAACCAACGTATATCCCCCGATTGTGTCAAACTAGGTGTCCAGTTAGGCCTCTTTATCATGAACCATGTGATCATTAAGTTAATAACCAATTTATTTTTTGGTTTTAATTTACACTTGGTACATATATTCCCAAGGCTACATCTACTTATAATATATAGAGAAATATGTCATTTCTTGTAAAACAAAATACCCAAAAGATACCAAAATTTATTGATTTTATCCTATACCTATACTTATCCCTAGGTTTTTCACTATCCTATTCCCCAAAACAGTCAATAATACAATAATTGTTCTAATGGATTTCCATACCTTTTAAATTATAAAAAATCTTTACTTATACACCCTTAAATTATCCTCAACTAACATCCTATCATATAAAGTTATCTACACGATGATCTGATACAAATTTGGTAGCCCAAATTTAATCATCCATTAATTTCATAACATAAAGAATATATTTCAATAAATACATTACCAATAACTTTTGGGTTTATATTTTTAGTTATTTTGGATAAAGTACTAACTAAAACCCAATGTTCATGGTATTAGGAGGATATTTTTCCAAAAAATATAATAAATTACTTAATCTATTATAAGTATTCAATATCTCCCACAAATTCTCCACATAAGCTTTCATGTAAAAAATATTATGTGTAATAATATTCTATATATCCTAGTGAAATGGAAAAATAAGAAATTGAGAGATCAAATGCTCATTATGGATAAATATAACAATAATAATCAAATATCATATGTGGTCAAAATATTAACAAATGGGTATAATAATTATTGTATGGAATGTGAAAATATAATATAGAATTAATACCTAATAACTAGGATCATAATAAAAATTGAAAATTGTTATAAGTAAATTATATCCTAAGATATTTGGATCATAGAATATATGGAAAAAACATAAGACATGACATAATAAAAATATTCCAAGTCACGCGGCCATGACTATCATAGTGGAAAGAGTCCCATGCTTGATTGGGAACACTAACTATTCCAAAAAACATAATGTATAAAGTACTATAGTTTATTAATTTCACTCTCTAATCTCATACATAATATCTCATGATATATAAATCTTTACTTAATGGATTGTAGGGCAATATAATTCTATTCCCACCTATTACATAACATAGTGTTCTTAGGCTAAGAGCATGTGAACTATACATTGTATCTCATGAGATAGAAAAATTATACAATACATTGGAGGGTAATATAATTCTAGGAAAACCCATTATATACTCATAATATTTAAAGGATTATTTATTACATGTGAGGAAAAGAAACCATACCAAAAGCATAAATATGATAAACCCCACAAGGAAAAAGTATATTTCATGTGTATTTTAAAATATACATGGAATTTAATCATTTTGGAATGTTCATAATTTCATAATGAAAAGTAGGCCTTAATCATTGAGTTCCAACACAAGACACTTTCATGAGAAGGACTAAGGAGAAGTAAAAATTAATAGCATAGGGGATTCTTTTTGAAATGAGCATGTTATATTTTAAGGAAGAAAATAGCTTGTTCTTTCACAAGAGATAATAATTAAACTTGTATGGTTTTCAATAAAAAAATTGTTTTCCAAAATCTATTCATGTTAAAAACCATTTTATGGAAGTGAAACTTATCATGAAAGAATAATGTTTGATTTTCTCTTTTTTGGTTTTAAAAACACCTTTGATGAAATATCACATTATAGAAACTATAATAGATTTTATTTTAAGAAAAATAGAAGGAAAATATGATTTTCAAATGAATTATAATGATAATATAACTTATATAAATCCATTACTTGTACAAAAAAGATCATTTTCCTCTCAGTGTACTTATTTTAAGATGGTTAATTGTTTAATGATCGTTTAATATTGATATCATTAATAGGTTATTAAATTTTACATAAAATAACCTTAATAATTAAATATATATCATATTTATCCTAAAAAACTATTTTTAAGTCCGTCTATGAAAGGTGGTAATGAAAAATAGAGCACATCATTCCATGGAGGTGACAATCTGTACATTCACACAAACAATGCTTTCATTTTCCTTAGATTAGGAGATATGAGTAATATGATTTATAATTTTAGAATATGAAATAATTTATATTATCATAATTATATATAAAAACTTTCTTTTTTACGTCATCCATGTTAGGTGTTCAATGAAAAGGTACAAGTAATTTCATGGAGTCGGTTGTACGCACATATGCACTTTTCATGTTTTTGTTTTTCTTTAATGGAAATGGGAAATAAGGTTAATACATGTACCATATTTATAATAACATAACAATATAATAATTATACTAATTATATCATTTTAATATTGTGTAATCAAATTTTAGAAAGTTGAATTGCGCATAATGAAATAGAAATGTTGAAGGACCGGTTAGAACCACATACCTCACTTCTTGGATTATCTTCATTGAAAAGGGATTAATCACATGGGTATAATATTTTGAAAATAAAATAACACCATAAGGGTATCTATGAATGTGTAGGAGGTTTTTGGGTAGGGTTTGGGCTGAAATATGGTTGATTTTTTTATGATGGGATGTAAAGAAAAGTGTGACCCTTTTTTATGTTAAAAGGGATGACATTTTTGGATGTACACATAAAAATACAAAAATATGGATTAAATTAAAAGAAAATTGGGTGAAAATTATGAAATAATATATATGGGAACAAATAATTTCCATTTATGCCTCAATCACCCATTATCACACATGTTTTAAACATGTTTTCAACTCATTACCATTAGCTTTTTAAATTTTATCATTTCATATTTTACCATGGTAGCTAGTTTTAACCAAAGGTAACTTATCCTTTATATGAAAAAAAAAATTGGTAATTATTAAATATCATGAGCTTACTTAATAAAAATTTTAAATACATTTAATTTTAGAAAATCTCTATAAATAAAAAAATAAGTTTAAAATACTATATGTATGATGATTTAAAAATATTTTTTTGAACAATATATCTAAATTTATAAAATGTAAAGTATGGTTATTTAAATTAAAAAAAAAATTTCAAAATTATAAATCCACTAATAAAATACATGTTTGGTCTAATGAAATGGTTTCCTGAGTTTAAAATATATAGTTATAAACTAATTTTATCTTAAAAGGCATGTTATTTATAAAAAGTATATTTTTTCTATTTACTAAAGATCAATAACGTTAGATAAATCCTAAAAATTAATCTTGAACTAATAATTATATAAAAAAATATAAATGAAGTTTATTTTTTAAAAATTTACTTTACATTATTTTCTATTTTAACATTTAAATAACATAATAAAATATAATGATATATCCTTTTTATTAGAGGATCGTTCTTTTAAAATACTTTTTGTTCTTATTATTAATTTCTATAAAACACTAATAAATATATAATTGAACATTAAATATTATATTTTATTAAAATCATTATTTTTCAATAATATACCTACTTTCCTTTAATAAAAATTAAATGAAAAAAATATATATTCTTAAACATAATAATGGATTATTTTAATTTACATAAAATGACCTATATATATATATAATTATATTTCCAAATCTGATTAATGCTATTCATACCTCCTAATTCGTTGTAAAGGTTTTAACAATCTAAACATATAACAATTTTTTAGTCCTATTTTTATTATATAGAAATCTATCAAACATATTTGAATTAATTATAGAAAATAATATTTTTAAATCTCCAGTCATTATAGTCTCTCTAGTAATAGAGTTTCTACCTTACTCCTTTATACTATCACAAGGGTGTAAAAAATGAGGTGGAATACAAGGCCCTCATTGTAGGTTTTGAACTTTCACTATAAATACCAGTTTTCTAATTATACATCAAGGATGATTCAGAGTTAGTGATTAAAAAAGAAATATTGACTATGATATCAATAAATAAGAGTGTATTCCTATGCTTGATTATATATGACGTTTATGGTTGAATTACCCCCATAACTACAATCATATAACATTATGAATTCATAGAATTCCGTAGGGGATAAAATGGCCTATAAAACAATAGCAATGATAGATCTAGATCATGATGATATAGTCATTCACCTCACACATTTAAAAGTGGTATCTTCATTTATCAGTGACTATATAGAGGAAATCATTGATGTTAATTTTACCCTTAACCAAAGTGAGTCATTTCCTTTTCTGATTAATTGCACAATCAAATGTATACTACCTATAACAGACTACCTTATAAAGCATATTATTAAATTACATCAAGCTAATAACGAATAGATCTATTTATGTGTAGAAAATTTCATTCTTTATGATGGCCCATATTCCTAGAAAGTCCTATTCAAATGATTAATTGATTGGTTCCTCACTAGTTTCATTGAATTGGGATATAATTTGACAGTTAATAAAAATTATATGTTAGTTCCTATGACTCCAACCAGTCAAGAAACAAGATATTACATCAAATTATAAAACATAGATAATTCAAGTCATCTTTGATATTGGACTACATTGAATTCAAAAAGAAATTCCATAAATTTTTGATACCTAAATAGTTTATTCATAATCAACCAATGTTTTTTCACAAAAGTAAGTACTCTTTACCATTCACCATATATGTGATAGATTTCATTGTTCCATAACCTCATTGTAGAAACTTGAATCTAGAGCCCCTCAATTGGTTCCCCATGCCCAGTTCGCCACATTACCTCAAGCACATTTCCCCAAAATCCAGAGGCTGCCGACTAGCAGTGAGGGCCTTGGTATGTTATTTGGGAAACTATGCCCTCATTTGGTAAGGTATACAAGGTATAGGAAATAATAGTTAATAGCAGAAGCAGTAAATAGCATACAACAACTGAAACTAAACATAAAAAGAAATGTATAATATAACAATGATGTAGCATGGTATATGTATCCATGGAAAGTAGAAAACACAACAACGTGATGTAATACAACTGAGAACAAAGTACTAAAAGTAAACAACAACTCCAGCAACATCGCAAGCCTAATCTCGGTCCTATGCTCTCCAGCTCCAACCAGCAATCATTTACCTAAAGTAGATGGGCCACAATACCTATCCCCACCTGCAACCATATAACCTATTTGGGGCGAAAAGCAAGACCCAAACAGGGTGTGAGACTAATCCCAGTAGGCAATCACCACAAGATCTGTGCCCTACTATCTGTGATCAATATAGAAAAAGTAAAGGAAATAAATGCACCAGAGAAATAGGAGTACTCTAAGTAAACAATACTAAAAATATCCATTCACATTTATTTATTAGTTTAGCACAATCATTTAATTATTAACCAAGGAATATAGAAAACAACTCTATATTTACAAGGCAAAGCAAGTAACACAGCAGGTATCTCAGCAGACTACCTAAACAGCAAGTAGTACAAAACCCAAGATTGTTCTTTGGCTTGGTGGACTCATCACAACCAACCAACAATAATAATAGTGACTCTCTGGGTGGCTCACACTAGCAGACCCTCTATTCAAGTAGACATACAAAGGCACAAACACTCTGGAAAGCTCTCACCGTCAATTCACCTAGGGTCTTGCAATGATAGCTATAGACTCTCTGAGGAAGGAATTATGTCTAATTCCACCTATAGTCTCGATACGAAACTAAAGAAACTATAAATAATCACAAAGTCCCATTCCCATAAGTCTTTCGAACGATACTAATTTATAACAGGCTCTCTAGGGAAACCCTTAATCATCAATTCCCTCTTTAGTCTACGACACCAAGTTCCCACAATCCTAAGTAGTGTAGTCGGGCGTAATACACTTTTAGCAGCCCAAAGTAAGCTGAAAAAACTACTTCTCTAACAGCTAAAATGCATCAAAATCATATAAACATCAAGTAATACATGTAATCAATTATATCAAGGCAGGAAAACAATGCAACAAGGTATGCCTCATGGGAAACCTAATCCAAAGGGTGATAAACAACCAAAACAGGGGTAACACCCATGGGGTGATTCTCAAACATGCTAACAAGAAATTATCAATCATCTAAAAACCTCAAGAATACATGCAATCTAAGGCAGATAACAATACAAGATCAAAACGCTAACCCGAGATACCCGATACATGGGTATCCGACACTTTTGCACCAAAAACTCAAAGACAGTCAACGTATGGAAACAAACCACCTACCTCAATCCTAGGAGATCGATATACTTGAACCACGAGGCTTGATTCTCATTTGAATAGTGTAGATCTATGAAAACACACAAAATTCTCAACCCCTGATAACTTGAGAAAGAAGAGGAATTGGGAAACAAAACTCTAGGAGAATAGAGAGCTTACCGCTGCAGTTCCAACGCAATCAACGGCATTCGATTCACACAGCAGGTGAAAAATCGGTGGCTCATAGAAGATCTACGGCCATACCCTCACTCTCGATCGAAGAAGTTGGAGAAGAATACATATTCTGGGTTAAGTCGTGACCCTGGTACGTTTAATGAAAAAAGTGTACATGGCATGTACTTTTAGAGTACACTGCGTGTACTAGGCTTTTCCATACACTGTATTAAGTATCCTCCACATCACCCCTACACACAGTGTGTGTAGCCCGGACATGGACATCACATGGTCTCTCACGGAAACAAATTACACGACGTATACTTATAAAGTACACGAAGTGTACTTAGAAAAATTCCAGATTTCCCTATTTTCCTCAAAAACGAACAGAAAAGGAAAAACATACGTGAAAGGAAGGTCTAGGTTCTTACAAACTTCTCCCCTTAAAGAGATTCATCCCCAAATTTCCCTAACAAGGTGGCGATGAAGAAAACTCGAACAAATCTGGAAACTGTGATCGCATATCGGCCTCCCTCTCCCAAGTCTCGTCCTGTACACAATCGTGCTACCATAACACCCATACCAGAGGAACAGACCGGCCACAAAGTACCTTTGCACTAAGATCAATAATCCTGATAGAATTCTCCACAAACGATGCATACTACTCCAACTCAACCTCCTCGGGTCGAAAAACATGAGACATATATGAGAAATAGCATCGAAGGTGAGAATCATGGAAGATGTCGTGCATAGCCTAATATCTCTGTGGTAACTGCAACCTATAAGAAACCGGACCGACTCTCTCTAGAACCTCAAACGGCCCGACGTATCTCGGTGAAATATTACCCTATCTCTTGATCCCCATGTGTCCCAAACTCGGGGTAACAAGTAAGAAAACCTGATCTCAAACCTTGAACTCCAATGGTCGTCTCCGCTGATCGGCATAAGTCTTCTATCAAGATTTTGCTATAACCATTCTCTTCCAAATCAACTCTATCTACTCTGAGGTCTCCAGAACAAGATGAGATCTCAGCAAAGCTGCCTCTCCTGCCTCCAGCCATCACAAAGGTGATCATCATGGCCTACTGTACAAAGCCTTTTAAGGTGCCATTTGAATAGTCGCCTAAAAACTGTTGTTATATGAAAACTCCACAAGAGGAATATGCTTCTCCCAAGAACCTCTAATGTCTATAATGCAAGCTGGGAGCATATCCTCAAGCACCTAGATCATGCGCTCTGACTGGCCATATGTCTGGGGATGGTAATCTATAATCAGAAGTACATGTGTACCCAAGGCCCCTTGTAGCCCCTACCTGAAATGTGCCGTAAAGTGGGCATCCCTATCTAAAATGATAGTAATGGGAACCCCATGCAAGCACAAAATCTCACGGATGTACAACCATCCAAAATCATCAACACCGAAGTTCTCCTTTATCCGCAAGAAGTGAGCAACCTTCGTGAGCATGTCAAAAACAACCCATACTGCATCATTCCCTCGAGGAAATCTCGGTAACTCTGTCACGAAGTCCATCGTGACATCATTCCACTTCCACTCGGGATTAGGTAACTACTGAAAAATCCCTACTAGCCATTAGTGTTCCGTCTTCACCTGCTGACAGGTGGAACACCACCTAACAAAACCAGCCACATCTCTCTTCGTACATGGCCACCAGTACTGGAGGTGTAGATCACGATACATCTTGGTGACGCCAGGATGAACTTCCCAGACTGAGGAATGAAAGTCTCACATCAACTCCCCGCGTAGATATGTTGGCACCCATACGCATCCCTAGAAACGTAAGATCTCATCCTCGCCTACGGTCCATCCGGAAGTAGGGTCCTCTCCTGACACACTCTCCCGTAGGACTAGGCCTTCAGAATATGTTAGTTACCTCATTCTAACTTGGTCGAGAAGCGTCGAGGTAACAGCTAAAAAAGATAGGAAAGTCTGCCCATGTCTGTCATGCACCTCTAAATGCATCTCAGAGAACAGATCCATAAGCTCCCACTCACTACTGGCCTCCTGAACTGTATGTATCTGAGTCCTCCTGCTCAGTGCATCAGCCACTACATTTCCTTTCCCAGGCATATAGGTAGCTCGGAATCGAAGGACTGGAGATACTCAACCCACCTTAGTTGTCTCAGATTCAGGTCACGCTGCGTGAAAATGTACTTGAGGCTCTTGTGGTCAGTATATACCACAAAATGCTCTCCCAGAAGATAATGCCTCCAACAACAAAAGGCATAAACAACTGCAGCCAACTCCAGGTCGTACGTAGGATAGTTCCTCTCATGTGGCCTCAGCTGCTGATATCCATATGAAACAACACGATCCTCCTGCATAAGCACTGCTCCAAGCCCGATGCCAGATGCATCATAGAAAAATGTGTAAATCATTCCCGGATCTGGAAAAACTAGAATCGGTGCTAAAGTCAATCCCCCCTTCATCTCCTGAAAGGATTAATCACATGATTCTGACTAAAAAAAATTCACCCTCTTCTTAGTCAATCCCATAAAAGACACTTTTAAGCGTGCGAAGTCCTGTATAAACTGTCTTTACTAACCAGCCAGCCCCATGAAACTCTATACCTCGAAGACATTCCTAGGCTACTCCCAGGTAACAACTGCTCTCACCTTCTCTGGGTCTACTGATACTCCTGTCTCTGAGATGACATGACCTAGGAAGTGACTCTCGTCCATCAAAAAGTGTCACTTTGAGAGCTTAGCATATATATGATGCTCCCTCAGTGTACTCAAAATGATCTCAAGATGGGCACCACGGTCTTGTCCAGTGTGAGAGAACACCAAGATGTCGTCCATGAAAACCACCATGATGGAATCCAAGTAAGGATGGAACACCCTGTTCATCAGCACCATGAAGACTACTGGCGCGTTTGTGAGACCGAACGGCATGAATTTATACTCCTATAGACCATACATGCTCTTGAAGGCTGTAAGAGGTATATCTGATGGTCTAACACATAACTGATAATAAATGGACCTCAAGTCAATCATCGAGAACACTCCGACTCCCCGAAGCTGATTAAAGAGGTCCTCGATCCTCATCTTGGGATATCGTTTCTTGACCGTCAACTGTTTCATCTTCTGATAATCTAGACAAAGCCGAAGGGTGCCGTCTGGCTTCCTCGCAAACAGGACAGGTGAACCCCAAGGAGAAGTACTGGGTCGGATGAAACCCTTTTCCTGCAACTCATCCAACTGCTTCTTGAGCTCATGCAACTCAGGCGAAGCCATCCTATAAGGAGTAATGGACACCAGTGCCGCTCCGGGCATGAGCTCAGTCAAGAATTATACCTCACAATCCATATTCAAACCTGAAAAGTCCTCTAGAAATACATCCCTTAAACGATCCACCACTAGAGGAAATTCTAACTGTGAAGTCCTCTGGTCATCCAGATATAGACTAGAAATCTGGGTTGTAACTACACATAGCCCATGATGATCGAGTCCAGCTCTACCTAGCTGGACATCCCACTCACCTCTATGAAGAAAAGACCTGTCATCTGGTGATACGAAACTCACCGTGCGGTGATAGCAATTGACGACTGCCTGGAAGGGAACCAACCATTCCATCCTGAGAATGACATCATAGCCTGTCATCTCTAGGACATAGAGGTCCCATAATAAGTGAAACCCTGCAACCTCAAGAGGGAACTCTTTGAATTGATGTACGCTAGATGTCCTCGTTCCCAAGGGTGTGTCAAGATTCAACATGTCAGCAAATGAAAAGATGTAGAGCCCAAGGCTCTCCACTACAAGAACAGAGATAAAGCTATGCAAAGCACCAGAATAAAAAAGAGCTAAAGATAGAAATGAGGCTACTAAGATCGTACCTCGAACTATAGAAGGTCCAGGATCCTGTTCCTGATAAATCTGCTCTACAACAAAATCCGAGCATGTACTGCGGCCCTGTGTAGCAGCCTGAGATCCCTGTACTACTCCTCCCTAAGCCTGAAAACTGTGTACATAGCCTCTACCCTGGCCTGAACGACCTAAAGAACTCCATCCCCCAGTCTTCTGTGGAACTGGTAATCCTGCTCCTGTATGCGGAGTCAGAACTGATCCTCCCTCGCTAGCTGCTGGCAGAAGAACCTTGCAGAAGCGCAACATATGACCCATATTTCAGCAATATCGGCACTCCACTGGGTCTCTCAGGAACTAGGGACTCTTATGATCACTTTTACCACAATAATAACACACCACTTGGGTTCCAGAAGGAATATCCCATCTACCAGAAGGAACACCTCACTTCCTCAAATCACCTCGTGTAGACTCTCGATGGCGCTTACTGTTGTCTGCCTAAAAATAATCACCCCTGGATGCTGAACCACCCTAGTCCACAGCTCAAGTATCCCTCAGGTTCCTTTCCATGATGAGTGCCTAGTTTACTATTAGATTAATAGTAGTCAATTGAAATACATTCATCTACGATCTGATGTCCGGTCTGAGGCCTTCCTCAAACATCCTTGCTAAAAACAGCTCGTCATTCCCCAGAATGGGAGTGAAATGATGTAACTCTATAAAGTGGGAGGAATACTCTATAACTATGAGAGTACCCTACTGTTGGTTCATGAACTCTCTGGCTCTGTCAACCCTCAACATCACTGGGTAGAAGTAGTCGTAGAACGTACGTTGAAACACGTCCCAAGCCATAGCCTGTTGGCGCCCTGTCTGCGAAACCATATCCCACCATCTCTTTGAGGAATCTCACAGAATATAAGTCGTGATCTTCACTCTCCTCTCTGGAGGTGTCTCTAGATGCTCAAATATGGTCAGTATGGAATTTAGCTAGGACTCGACAGCCTGAGGTCCTCCATCCCCTGTGAACGTGGGAGGGTGATGCTGTTGAAAAACCCACGTCAGCCCTGCCATAGACAGGGCCGGATGCTGAGCTCCCTGGAAGTTCTACATGAATCTCATGAAACCCTCTCTAAACAGAATGTCAGCACCAGTGTCTGGGATCACTGTAGGTGCCATGTTCGGAACGATAGGCAGAACTACTAGTAGTCCTTGATCGGCCGTATCAGGTGTACGGTCACTGACTGGTTCCTAACATACAACAGGAGGACGTTTTGGTGTCATAGCTCTGAAAGGTCAAAAAGCACACCTTCATTAACGAATAACACATATAAAACATAAGAGAAAAAAATAGAACAAGAGATAAAAACTTTAAAATTTGGGAAAACATGACTACATGGCGTGTTTCTTAAAAGTTTACCCTGGGCATGTACCTTGGTCGTACAAGGCTTTGTAAACCACCCAGCTACATGGCATGTTCTTAACTAAATGGTGTGTACTAACCCTTTTCCTCCCTTCATGTTCACTCCTACACGGCTGGGAACACGGACTGTCCCAGCAAGAAACTAGAAGGCATTCTTGTCCACTACATGACGTGTCCTTAAGATCTCTCCCCTATCTATGTCGTTAGTCACACGGACTGTTACACAGACCACTACTACAATGTGTGTCAAAGGAGACACGGTGTGTACTTGAAATGCCTTACCTAGTCTATGTTGTTAGTGACATAGCCTGACACATGGCCTATCCTACACGGCGTGTTTCGAACAAACACGACGTGTATAGGAGAAGATAACACTTACCCGTGTTGTTCGTGCCATGGGAAGGTATCTTGAACAAGGTTACATGGCGTGTTTATACCAAACATGGCGTGCACTACCCAAGTTTTCCCTGACCCATGTTGTTTTTGACACGGTTTGGCACACAGTTTACTACTACACAACATTTACCTACCGCACACATCGTGCTTCTAAGACCTTTTTACAGCCTCGTGTCCCTGTCCACACAGTCAGTGACACGACCAAAACTACACGGTGTGTATTCATTCAGTACACATCATGTATTCTGGGTTTTTCCGGACATTATCCTTAGAACTGTACCGGAGCCCAAAAAACACAGAAAATAGGCATTAAGGTGCAAAATTCCGATCCGTGGGGGCCCATACTCCCCACAAATCAAAGCTTGGAATCATAAAAATGAAAGTAAATAGTATAACAAACTCATGACCCACAAAATTCTGATCCTCGAGGGACCATAACACCTCTACGAACAAATTTTGGCATTCGTGATAAAGAAACTCTAAAAAAACGATACCCTATCAACATAGGAGGTATTCTATCACATCAGCTATCACAACAGCATGCATTTTCTATCACAAATTCTATCACAACAGCATGAATTTTCTAATTCCACCTATATGGCATGGAAAATGAATGACATTTGATTTTCTAACAGGTGCCTATATGATTCATCAGATGGCATACCCTCATATCATCGGGTTGCAACAAAATAGAACCATAATCATATAAACAGTAGCAACAAAAAACAAGGGCACCACCCAATAGTGAAATCAATTAAACTGTAACATTTGAAAAATAAAAAAATTGAAATATTTGAGGTAATATTGCTTTTTCCTTGTACAGGGGTTCTAGAACGCCTAGGAACAACTATTTACCATTTACCTATTCTGTCCTATCCTTGTCTAATGTCTCTAAACAGTAAGGCAATAGAAAAGGAAAAAAATACCTCTGATACCACTTTGTAACGACTTGAATCCAGAGCCCCTCAACTGGTTCCCCATGCCCGGTTCTCCACATGACCTCAAGCGCATCTCCCCAAATTCCTGAGGCTTCCGACCAGTAGCGAGGGCCTTGGTAAGTTATTGGGGAAACTATTCCCTCATTTGGTAAGGTAAACAAGGTACAGGAAATAAAAGTCAATAGCGGAAGAAGTAAACAACATACAACAACTAAAACTAAACAGAGGAAACAATGTATAATATAATAATGATGCATCATGGTACATGTATCTAAGTAAAGAAGCAAACACAAAAACGTGCTAAAATACAACTGAGAACAAAGTACTAAAAGTAAATAGCAACTCCAGTAGCATCATAAGCCTAAGATCGGTCATATGCTCTCTAGCTCCAACCAGCAATCATGTACCTGAAGTTGAAGGGCCACAATCCCTATCCACACATGCAACCATATGACATGTTTGGGATGAAAAGCAGGACCCAAACAGGGTGTGAGACTAATCCCAGTAGGCAATCACCACAAGATCTGTGCCTTACTATCAGTGAGAAATATAGTAAAAGTAAAGGAAATAAATGCAGTAGAGAAATAGGAGTACTCTAAGTAATCAATCCTACAAATCACCATTCACATTTATTTATTAATTTAGTACAATCATTTAATTAATAACCAAGGAATCTAGAAAACCACTCTATATTTCCAAGGCAATGCGAGTAACACAACCGGTATCTCAGAAGAATACATAAACAACAAGCAGTACAAAACCCAAGCTCGTTCTTTGGCATGGTGGACTAGTCACCACCAACCAAAAATAATTATAGTGACTCTCTGGGTGGCTCACATTGGCAGAACCCTCTAGTAAAGTAAATATACAAAGGCACAGACGCTCTGTGAAGCTCTCACCATCAATTCCCCTATGGTCTTGCAATGATATCTATAGACTCTCTGAGGAAGCACTTACGTCTAATTCCCCCTATAGTCTCGATATGTAACTAATGACACTCTAAGAAAGCACAAAGTCCTATTCCCATAGGTCCTTCGAATGATACTAATTTATAACATACTCTCTACGGAAGCCCTTAATCATCATTTCCATCTTTAGTTTACCACACCAGGTTCCCACAACCCTGAGTAGTGTAGTCGTGCATAATCGACTTTTAGCAACCCAAAGTAAGCTCAACAAACTACTTGTATAATAGCTACACTACATCAAAAGCATATAAACAACAGGAAATACATGTAATCAATTATATATAGGCAGTAAAACAATGCAACATGGTATGCCTCACAGGCAACCTAATCCAAACAGCGATAAACAGCCAAAACAGGGAGAACACCCATGGAGTGAACCTCAAACATGCTAACAATCAATTTTCAATCAACTAATAACCTCAAGAATACATGAAATTTATGGTAGATAATAATACAGGATCAAAACCCTAACCCAAGATACCTGATACATGGGTATCCGTCACTTTTGCATCGAAAACTCAAAGACATTCAACGTAGGAGAACAAACCACCTACCCTGATCCTAGGAGATCGATATACTTGAACCACGAGGCTTGATTCTCCTTAAGAACACCATAGATCTATGAAATTGAAAAAAACACTAAACCCCTGATAACTTAAGGAAGAAGAGTAATTGGGATACAAATCTCTAGGAGAATAGAGAGCTTACCATTGTAGTTCCAATTCAATCGACGACATTTGATTCGGACAACAGATGACAGATCGGTGGCTCAAGGAAGATCATCAGTCGTACCCTCACTCTCGGTCGAAGAAGCTGGAGAAGAAGGCATATTTGGGGTTAAGTCGTGACCCCGGTCTGTTTAATGAAAAAAACTACATGACATGTACTTTTAGAGTACATGGCGTGTACTAGTATTTTCCGTACACCGCATTAAGCGTCCTCCACATCACCCCTACACACAGTGTGTGTAGCCCAGACATGGCCAGCACACGGTCTCAGGCGGAAACAAAGTACACGACGTGTACTTAGAAAATTTCAAGACTTCCCTCTTTTCCTCGAAAACGACCAGAAAAGGAAAAACATACCTAAAAAAAAGGTCCAGGTTCTTACACTCATGATATAGCATAACGGTTCATGCTCACTCTTACTACCACCAAATTCATCTCAAAATGGTTCTAAGTGATGTCCCTCGAATAATTTGATATTAAAGTTATCACGAATATCAAAAATTACAACATTATTACCATATTAGGATTATTTATAATAATATTAGAAGACATCATCATTAATTTTTTGATTTCAAATTACGTATTTTGTACCAAGAATATGATATTAAGTTAAACAACTAATATTTCAATCATATTGTGAGAAAATGAACGGATATAGGTCTTTGATAAAACTATATCCAATATACTTAAAATAATGAAATTCTTGGATGGATAAACTCGTGTATACTATATAGGATTATCACAATATGACCCATACTACCACATAGGTGACTCCATACTTCCTTGTGTATGGGATAGTTGTAGTCCTTCTGATTGAATCTTAATTTCCCTCACTTCACTTTACATTTGATGGTTGAAAACCCAAATTTTAGTAGTATTAGATCTTACTTGATGAATTGTAGAGACCCAATGAAAAATATTAGCGTAAAATGAGAAAACATTTAGATTTTTCAATATCATATAAAAAAGGTTTAAATAAGAAAGATTGTCTCCACTTATGCATCCTAAAAGAACTATTCTTGGATTTGAGAGATCATATTATACCTGGATAGAATATTATGAATCCTTAGAATAAATTATATAGGACTTTCATTATATACAAGGTAAAATTGAATATATTTTACTCCTTAATCATAATCGATAGAGATCATATCACACCAACCACCAATGTAATGTTTTTCAATAAAAAAAATCATGTACCCGCATTTTGAGTTCATGCAGTCCATTATGTGTGTCTCTAAGTAGCTTGGGGGTGGACTTAGTAATATGAAATTAATTCAAAATACATGATGGTCCTTGGATCATTATATTAAACTAAATGGTCTATGGTCCATCCTATATTTCCAAAAACTAGATAGAATGGTCTATTCTATATGAATCTAATCCCATAAATATGAGACATATTAGTGTAAGAGTTCCATATGTAAGATATTTCTAGTTCATGTAGGGAATTCTCTAAAAAAATATCCACTAGGATAGAACCGTTTCTCTACCAAGGTTTGATACTGATCTGAACAGATACTCCCTTTTAAGAAGATGGATTAGCTTAATTCCTAGTATCTCAAGGTACGTACTGATTTTCCGATTATTTATCTCTGGTCCAGCCATAAATTTCATACTTATAAAAAACATGATTCAACCAATTATCTAAGATTTTATTATTTTACATTAGCATTTTTTCATTGACTTAACTCAAAGATGAAAATTTTTCATTTTCTTCCATTTTTTATATCCATTATCTAGATTTTCACAAATTCTTTTTCTGAATAGTCCTCATTACATGAACCTAATCATCCTAACACCCAAGTCCTATGAAATTGATGGTTAATAATAATACATATGGTTAAACTAGAATGAACTTTCAACTTTTTAAAGCAGTATATTTTATACATCCTAATTTCCTTACAAGATATCCAAATCTATGTGAAATTATTCAGTGTATGGTTCCTTAACCATCAACATATGATAGGATAAAATTCCCCCAATTTAAAAGAATTATGTCTTCGTGTTTGGACCTTATTAATTCATACTGGTATTTAACTTCTATATCTAAACCCTAAGATGAGATCGTTGTATCGTTGCCCTACCCAAGAGAAAGGTCTATATAGAGGCAATTTAAAATAACAATATATTTCATGATTCTCTTTTTTATATGTGATATATAGTTATTTAAGAAGTAATCAACCTAGTTCCATCCATAAATCATGTTAATTATAACACACCTACCCATCATATTTTTTTGTCCCTATCATTCTCATCTGGATTTTTAATTTCATTACTGTAAGATAAATCTTTATATAATTTCCCTTGAATATGAAATAGATTCATGTGGGCATTGTATAAGAACAATTTTTTATTGTTTCCTATTTTAAATTTATATATAGTGATTTAAATTAAATTTATGTAACACCAAATGATTTTAAGATTTTTTTTCAAATAATATTAATTTCTTTGATGGCATGCATTATTCGCAACACCCAGTTTAAAAAATCACAATATGTAATTAATATTATTATTTAAACATGGCCATTTTAAAATAGTTATTAAATTTAGTGTTATGAATAGATGTAAAACATTTTTAAAATTATGTATAAATGTTTTAGATAAATTAAATATATTTATAACCAAGTTCAAAATTTTTAGTAACTTATTTATAAAATTCTAAAATATCTATTTCCCAAAAAATTGATTTTTATTACTTTTTATGATGAAATAATAAAAATAATTTTTTAAACATTTAGAAAATTGATTTTTTAAAAATAAATAATTTTTAAATCACCTTCAAAAATTATCATAGGGTGAATTTTTTATAATTTTCTAAAAAGATTAACTTTTTGATAAATAGTGAAAAATAATGATATTAATTGAAACAGGCATTTTTAAAAGCATTCAAAAAGCTCAATATTTTTAAAAAATGTTTAAATGGAAAAATTAATTCAACAACATATTTATTAATCCAGTCTAGAATATCATAATCAATTTCATATTGATTTTTCTTATTAAAACTTTTAATACATATGAAATTTTTTTCAATGGAAACCCATTTTTTTATCATGTTAGCAAGTCAAATTTTAAATTTAATATTTGTACTTCTGTAAATGGAATTTGGAAAAATGGATTATATAATTTTAATCATAATTATTAATATTATATAATAATATAAACAGAAATTTTGGTAAAAATCAAAATTTAAAATAGTATAAATTAATTGTTTCACTTATGGTTATTATGAATTTACTGGGGGCTAAACTAAAATGATAAGGGTTAAAATGACCTAATTTTTTTTCAAGTACTATTTCATGGAAATATTTATACACTTGTTATCTTATGCTCATTTATTATGTTATTGTGGGACACTTTTACATGAAAGTGACTAATGTAATAATTTATGTAATGAAAAAAAAGACAAAATGTAACTCACTTCCTTTTAAATGCCAATTACATGTCCACGTAGTTAAAAAACGAAATATTTGAATGATATTGATGTATTTTTTATAATAATAAAATTAATTTCATGAGGTTAATTTATTTATAATTTTTATTAATTATATATTTCTTTTAAATAATTAAGAAATGCCAATTTAGAAATAATTAAATTAATAGAATAATAAAATAAATGTTACTTAAAATATTAAAATAAAAATAAATTGAATGAATTATGTTATTTAATATATATTTTAAATAAATATAACATGACAGACTAGTGTTAAATTAATATATTTTAAATCTACCTTTGACTTGATGTTTTTATAGTCAAATTAAATTAATTGTGTCCAAATTGACCTTAAAGTTATTTTATAATAAATAATATTTTATTAAATGATTTAACAATTATGAAAATAATATTCGATAAAAATATATTATTATATTTTAAAAAATATAAATAATGGTCTATTCCTAAACCAATGGTCTTTTTATAATAGTCATATGACCCCTAAAGAGTAAAAACATTGTTACTATGATAAAGGGTAAAATGAGGTTTTTCACATTATATACACTTATGTCAAAATTAATTTTCCACACAAATATGTAATTTTTATTTTATAAATTTTATTTATTATTTAAAGGAATTAGTTCCAATTTATATAATAATACTCATTTTATTTTTATACTTAAGTGCTAAATATCCTTGGTAAATAAATAAAAAACTAGTTATCATTATGGAAACTAAAATGATAAAATTTAATAGACTTAAAGGCTAAAGAATAAAAATTTTAAAAAATATAATTTTTTATGTGTTAGAGGTTTGGATCGACCATATCCTCCCCAAAATACATTAATTATCAATTTTTGATGCACTTGGGGTGAAGTGAATTCCCATTATTGAATAGTTTTGGGTATTTTTAAAAATTCCACTCCTTGATTACAAAAGGGCACTTCCTCCCTTCACATATTCACACCTCTCAGGCCATTTTTTATTGACCAAAACCAGAAAACATATCTCCCAAAATCCTTATCCATGTTATGTATCTTCTATTAATACCAAAAAATCTAACCATAGGGTCTTAAATAAGATATCCAAAGGTGGTTGTTCTAAGAGAAGGTCATTGTCTTCACAAAGATCTTTATTTTTACTCCTCCTCTTTGCACTATAATTCATGTATTAGTAATTAAAATATAATAAAAAATTTACCAACCATATATTGATATTTTATTATTTTTCTTCATAACCTATATCCATCCCCTCTTTCTTCTAATAGAAAAGATAACTGTCTATTATGTGTACGGCGGACTACCGCCTCACGAACCGATGTAATTCTTCTTCCATCACCACCTATACTAGATAGATATAATGATAGATTTAAAATATTTATATTATATTTATTAAATTATTATCATTATTTAATTTAATATTATATATACCATCTAATTTCGATTCTGCGGGAATAAGATAACGTCATTGTTGTGTACAGTAGACCGCTGCCTCGCGGAGCGATGTGATTCGTTCCTCACTTATGCTTCACATGAAAAGTAATATGGCTAGTTTTAATAAAAATAATTGATATGTTTGACATAAATATTATTATTTAAATGTATTATATTATTTACCTTTATTTCATTTCATCCAATAAGAAAATGGAAACAGCGTTCATGCATACATACGTCCTACTGTCTCCATGAATGGTGTATTTAATTTTCCAACTATAAATTTTATGGATTATTACTAATACATATATTATGAATATATATGATATTTATATAATGTTTAAAAATATTAATATTATGGAACCATGATCATTATAGGAGGATAGAAAATATCAAACCCAAATATACCTGAAAAACAATGCGTTTATTACCTAAAACATGATTTTAACAATGAATTTTTAATAAAAAAACAATACATGATCATAAGTAAATCTTATGTAGTATGATACATCTAATTATGGTTATATTATAGATGTATATCAAATTTATATTTATCATATAGAGGTTCAAATGTGTACAAAGGTAGAAAAGGCATAATGTAAGGGATTTTTGTCTCAAATTTCATTATTTGGGAAATATGTCAGGATGGGAACATATATTATTTTATTAGGTTTATATACAGACCCTTACACATGTTATATCATGAATTTATTTATCCTCAAGATATCTAACGTTTTATTCAAATTTATTCTTTTATGGGGCTTGTGATTCAAAAGATACCAAAGTGGTCAAGGTTTTATGCTACAATCTCAATTATTTTGTTGATTGTTTATAATTATAAGTATAATGATAAAATATTGTGATATATCTCTAAAGAGAAATTTTAGGTCCACTAGGCTACATACCATGAAAGTGGGGGTGAATCAGGGAATGACAAAATAAAAAAAATTCCCCTTTTGATCTTTTTTTATAGTTAGACAAAACTCTCTTCTCTCTCCTTCCCGTTGTAGAGTACGAACAAATCTTAAAGCATGCACAAGACACCAAACTTTTACTTGGTTCACACTGACTAGGATACATCTATGGAACATACACCAGAGATTTGTCGATGTACCAAATGTACTATAAGCACACTACTATTTAAAAGTTTTAAGTTGACTCATTTTCCCTCCTGGTTTACAACCAATCACAAATTATGGCTCACTAATCTCTCAACTGAACTACAATCACAGATTCTTTATTAGATCCTATAATAGTTTAAATACTTGTAGGTTATTACATTATCACTAATGAATGCATCCTTCACTATATATTGATGGTCTGTTGACTTCCAAATTTCATCCACTAATGAATACCCCTTTTCTACTGATCAATGGGCAACAACCTTTGGAAATACCTTCGCAATTCTCCCTACTTCGCTAAGCTTCCAATTTCTCAAATCTCAAACAAGACTTCGCGAAGTCCCTACGTCTTCCCAAAGCACACACCTTTTTAGAGAGCTCATTTTCACACAGAGCACACTACTTCGCAGAGCACACTACTTCGTAGAGAACAATGCTTTAAATATCTCAATCCTTCATAGAGATCAGGACTCTGTAGATGTCAGTCCGTTGTAGATCTCAATTCATCGCAATGTGACTTCTTTCACAAAGCTCACTAAGACAACACACAACACACCCCTTTCATAGAGCTAGATTAGTCATTGTGAAGTTCCTTCCTTTTTCGAAGTACACTGCCTCTGAGAACCTCCTTTCCAATTCAAGAGTTGATTTTTTTTAAAAAGTCTCAACTCTTCTCAAGGGGGTAGAATCCTGTTTATAGGAAATTCTTTTGACTTGAGAAGCTTTAGTGGAAAGACAACATAATGTAATCTTAAATCACAATGATCTAAAATTTATGCTCCCCTCTATATCATGAAGCACCACAATAATTTTTAGATCTCAATTATATAAATCAAATGCTTTGTGCCACTGCTACAATTCTTCCTCGCAATGCTCTTTGTCAAAATCTTCACACCTCCACCACAATTCTCCCTCACAATAATCTTCACCTCTTCCATTTGCGAAGCTCATCGTAATTACAGATCTCACCATCAACATTCTTCATGTCTTTGAAAAATCCACTTCATGAATCCCATCTTTGTGAAATCTATTCCTTTTCTATATTTTAATGAGATTATCATGGAAATCCACTTTTCAAAATTCTAGAAAAACTCCAAATTTTGGATCCCAAAAATTTGGCAAACATTGGAAAACAACGCCACTTTGTATTTGTTATTTTTCAATACCTCCAAATATCCCATTCCTTTTCCATGGGTCTTTGTCAACATGGATTGTCAATAACATCTCTGAAGCTTGAAAATTCACTATGAAAACCTTCATTGTCAAAAAACACAACCAACCCAAAAAATTTTCAATGATACATTGAGTGATTTTTTCCCATTAATATCCCCATTTGGGTTTGTTGGAAACTCTTCTCGTAATGTTTCTATGAACTTTGATACCTCACTGAAGCTCCTTCCATTATCTACAATTAGTTTCATCTTTGAATTCACATAGAGACCAATGATTCACTCACCACATACTCTAAGACCACAACAGCAATGCTCGGTATGGGAAACAAGGGTAGTTTGAAAAGTTCATCAATGAATAACTTCATTTCTGAGAGAAATTGTTGACTCTATTCCAACACCAATTTTCCACCTGCATCGCAAACCTAAGTTGTCGTGATATTTAATTTTTGATTGATCACTTCTAGAATCTTCATATTTAAAACTCTCCCCCTATCTCTTTTCTCTACCCATATCTCACTACTCCACCTGTCAGTTTCTCCCTGTGTCATTGACTAAGTCATTTTTTCCCTTCCATAGCCACAATTTTTTCGCATTTAGAAGTAACTCATTCTCCTCCTTTATCAATGAACCTAAAGTTCACTCCTTTGTGCTCTGAAAGAGAATAGATAACATAGGTAATAACATTAGGGAAAAATAGAACATACCTTAGGGGGAGAGGGAGTCCCACATACAAACTTGTTCAAGTGTGGGGAGTCCACTGGACTCCCTGAGCCAATTGATGACTCTCAAAATATATCTTGGGTAAGGCCTTTGTTAGAATATTTGCAACCTGTTGTTCTGTAAGAACATACTCAACCTTCACAAGCCCTTGCTACACCTTCTCCTTGATAAAATTAAATTTCATATAAATGTTCTTTTTCATTGAGTGGAGGACTGGTTTTTTGCCAATATTTGTAGCACTCAAATTATCACACTAGATTCCGATCTGAAACATCACTTCAAATCTCATATCATCAAGTTGCAGCATCATCCACAATAACTGTGTGCATGATAGAGTGGCTGTAATATAATCATCTTTTGTGGTGCTCAGTGAAATAAAATCTTTCTTCTTGATTTTCCAAGAAATACACAATCCACCAAGATAGAAAGAACCTTGTAATATTTATTTTCTGTCATCTACTAAACTGGGCCAATATGCATCTGTATATCCCAACATCTCGGGATGATATTTTTCATTATATATAAAACGAAAATCCACAGTTCCTTTAATACATTGAAGTATTATTTTCACTATAATCATAAGGATTTTTTTTAGGATTGCTTTGATATCACATAGTATGGAATGTGGTGAAAACAATATAAGGTCTTGTCGATGTTAGGTATAGTAAACTCTTAATAACCTATCTATATTTTGTGATATTAAGTCTCTTTCCATCATCATCCATTGATAATTTCATCAAGGTTGCAACTAAATCCTTTATATCCTTATAATTTTCCATTCCAAATCTTCTTAAAACCTCCTTGTCACATTTGGATTGAGAAATGAAAGTTCCATTCCTTCCTTAGGTTACCAATAAACCAAGGAAAAACGTCAACTCACCTATAATTGACATTTTGAACTAAATTTTCATGAATTTGGAAGACTTTATGCACTAATCTTCATTTGATTCAAAAAATATTATTTCATCAACATAAACAAACACCATAATCATTTGATTATTTTTTTTGTTGGAATAGAGATTGTAATCAACACCACCACGCTAAAAACCAAGCATCTTTAAATACTGATCAAGCCTTGAGTATCATACTCTTAGTGATTATTTCATCCCATATAGTGAATTCTTCAACCAAAAAACGTTTTCTCATCTTCATGAATGAGAAAACCATCTGGATACTCAAAATAAACTTCCTCCTCTAGAAACCAATTCAAAAATGAATATTTGATGTCCATTGGGAACACATTGAACTTCTATAGTACTACAATGGGTAGGAATAATCTGATTTTCTCCAGCCTTGAAACTGGTGAAAATGCCTCATCAAGATCTATACCCTCTATCTGGGAGTATCCTTTTCACAGTAGTCATGATTTGTTTCCAATCATTGTGCCATCTTCATTCATATTATTGTGAAAGACACATTTAGTCTTGATGAAATTCTTATCTGTTGGCCTCGAAAAAATCTCAGGCGTCTGATTCTTCTCAATCTGATCTAGATCTTCATTCATAGCAAGGACCTAGAGTTCATCTTCAGCTGCATCAGTAGAGAATTTTGGATCTACCTGAGATAGAAAATATGTCTTATGCAGTGATTTAATTCTAACTGTCTGAACAGGCATTGTCTGATCACCAATGAAATTTTTCCTTTAAATTTCAGCCCAACTCTTTGGATTTTGTGTAGATACCGACTTTACATCCTCTTTATCATCATCATAATCATCTTCGGAATCATTCTCTTCCACTTCTTCTCCCCCTCTATTGATTTCCTCCTCATTACATCCATCAGGAAATTGTTCACTATTCTGCTGAATGCTTTCTTCATTATCCACTAATGTGAAATTATATCTCTCAAACACATTTTTCAGCCTCTTATTAAAACATTTTTATGAATTTATTTTAATATAGTTTCCAAGGAATATCCTTTAATCTACTCGTGACTCAAATTTCTTGTGTTTTTCTTTTTTGAGAATAACGAACTTACTTAAAAAGATTCTAAAGTACTTCACTATTGTCTTATTTCTGTACCACATCTCAGGTTTTGTCTTTCCTTCCTTCGAACACAATAGAGCCATATTTGAAATGTCGACTGATGTCAAAATTGCTTCCTTCCAAAATTTCACTGGTATGTCTCTTTCAATAAGCATCATTTGAGCCATGCTTTTGTGATCTGACTTCTCCTCCCAACCACTTCGTTCTATTGGGAGTTCTTACTAAATAAATTTGATTCCTTATTTCATACTTCTTAAGATATTCTTACACTTGACTATTTTTTAATTATGTACCACTATTAGTACAAAACATAATAATTTTCTACCCATGCCTCATTTCAAATTCTCTCTGATATTATTTTATGTAGCTGAACACATCAGTCTAGTGGGAAATGGAAAATACCCATTCCATTTTGCTGAAATAATCTAAGAAAGGAAATTAATAGCTCTTCCCATCAATTTCCTTTAGTGTGATAGGTTTACAAACATCAGCATGAGATAATTCAAGCACTCTTTTTGATTTATTATCATTTTCATTGTACATTTTTCTTAAGATATTACCTTGTTAAAGATTATCAAACATATGTGTACAATCACATGAAATCTTAGAGAGGTCTCTAGCTGCATTACATTTCACTAGATCTTATAGGGATGGTTGGCATAGATAACCCTATCATTTATGCCACATCTTAATTTCATCTTCTCTAGACAAAAAACACATATCTTCTTCTCTGCATACAATATAGAGATTTCCATTTTTCTTTTTTCATTATAGAACCATTGCACTATCTTTTTCTTGGAAGATAAATGTCTTCTTAGTAAACCTTATAGAATTACCTAAGTCACATAATTGGATAACACTAAGAAAATTACAAATGATACATTCTACAACTAATACATCAACATGCCTCATCCCTTATCCCCCAAACCTGGACTTTCTTGAGATAATAATCTTCAAGACTTCATCATTTCCAAACAAAAAAATCCTTCTTTTTCATACTTTATCCCTTTGAAAACTTTTTTATTACCATACATGTGAGATGTGTAACCGTTGTCAAGGATCCATACACCACAACAGTCAGATTCCTTAAGGGAAATTTCTCCCACCACTACCTTCTCATCCTTCTTTATTTTTGATCCGTTTCATCGACCTCACACTAGGTGAAATTTGAAAATATTGATCTTCCTCGTAGTGGGATGGTCTAGCATCATCCATCAGAGCTAAAAATTAATTTTTCATTTTCAACCCACTTTTTTGTTTTTTGATTTCCTACTTGAAACTACTTTGATTATTCCTTTACACATTCCTATACATGGTTGATGTACAATATCTAGCCATGTGCCCAAATTATTCACACCAAAAACAATGTTCCGCAAAGGATGTTCTATAATATCAAGCTCTGTTTGGATATCACTGTTGTTCTTATGCTTTTAGGTATCTCTTGGCTATGGAACACACGTACTGTGAATGTCCCATCTTTCCACAACAATAACACCTGATATAGGGTGTATTCATGCATGTTACTTTTGCACTACTGGTTCCCCCTTGGGATCTCTGAATATTCTGATTCTTCTTTGTTCCCGAATAAACTTTCAATCTTTATATGGGTGCTTGAGGTCTGACTTCAACATTCATAGAATTTTGTTTTTGGTCAAGCCCTACAAAAATCATAAGAAGAAAACATGATTGTTGCTTATTTTCTGTTCATCCTCTATTATTCACTTCCAATTTTCCCATCATTTGAATGATCTATCTTGTTGTTGTCATATTCAGAGTCATTATTTTCTCTTGATTCTTAACTTTTCATCACAGGACGACTTATTATTCTTCACGTTCTTTAAAACACTAGAAATTATCTTTCACTTTTTTATTCAATCCATGAATCTGCCTTTTCTATTCTTCAACCATGATCTTATGTCCAACAACCTTTTCTGAGCTCTCTAGCATGAAAGACAAAAAAATTTCAATTTTTTTACCACCTCAGACTTCTCTTCTTCTTGTTGTTGCATGTAGATTTTGGCATCATATACCATCTTGTTGGATTTCTTCGTTTTTTCTCTCCAAACTTCTATCTCTTCAAGATTTTCTTATAATTAATCTTTCATGTCAACTCTTCCTTCAACTTATTCATTTTATTAATCAGTTTTAGTTTCTTCTATTTTCTGAGAACTATTAGTAACTTCCACTAGAGCATTCTCTCCATGATCTTTGTAGTTCTGTATCTCATCAACTTATTCAACCTCAGACTCATATAAACTATCAAAATCTTGTGAAATAATAATATTTTTCTTTAAGAAATTTCTCTTGAACAGTTTCTTGCCTTTAATATAGGTTTAAGACTTATTCTTGGTAATTTCAGCTTCATCCTTAAAATCTTCTTAGGACTTCTTTGGGAACCTTGCTGCAAGATGTCCAACCATTCTGCATCGAAAACAATTCTGTTGAATTTTCCCCTTGAACTTTCATTTTCCTTCTTAAAGACTTGAAGAATTAAATTACATCACGTCATCTATATCTTCATCTTCCTTTTAATCTTCAATGGTGAGATTTTTCAGGGCCTTGAATTCCACCTCCTTAGATTTACCATTTTACATAGCCTTGTTATCATCGTTCCTCTTTTCATATGCAACCATGGTATTATGAAAATTGTCTAGTGTCACCTCTTTCAGATATTTACCTTCTAGTACTGAATCTTTTAGATTAAACCTGGGATAAAGTTTCCTCATGATGTTCTTCACAATATTTATGTATTCAATGACTTATCCCTGAACTCTTGTGTCTTCCATAATAATATTTAACCTGACAAACAATACATCAACAGACTCATTCGGGTTCATTCTTAGATCTTCATACTTCTTCAACAGAACATACTGATTTTCCTCTCTAAACTTTGTATCTTCTTTATATATATTAAATATATTTTCCCACATATCATGTGATGTTTTTCATGACATCACTTTTGTATATATAGCATTGGATTGGGCTCCCCTTAAGGCATTGATTCTTTTGATGTCAGCATCCAACTCCCATATTTCTGCTTCTGATAAAGCACCACTATTCATTTTAGCTAAGATACTATGCGTTTATACTATAAACACATCTATTCCCAAAGAAAAGAATTAGTGTTTCATATAATTCGTCCATATCTGAAAATTATTCTCATCAAATATTGGAATACATTTACGATTACTTACCTCTATTTGAGAGAGAAACACTTATATCAAAATTTCCCTCTGATACTAATTGTTATGTCTACTAGGCTAGATAAATATGGGGGGGTTAAATTAAGGTATTATAGATTAAAACAACTTTCCCTTTTGATCTTTTTTTTAGAAAAAAACTCTCTTCTCTCTCTTTCCCATTGTAATGTATGAACAAATCTTAAAGCGTGTAAAGGAAACAATAATTTTATTTGGTTCACCGTCATTGGGATAAATACAAGGATCATACACCGGTGATGTGCTGATGTACCAAATATATATTAAGCACACTACTGTTAACAAGTTTGAAGTAGACTCATTGCCCCAATTTGTCTAAAACCAATCACAAATGAAGGCTCACTACTCTCTCAACGGAAGTGTGCTCACTACTTCTTCAGTAGAACCAATAACAATTTAAAGACTTGTAGGCCCTTTAATTATCTCTAATAAATACATCCTTTACTGTATGTATATGTTCTATTGATGTCCAAATTTCATCCAATGATGAATTACCCTATTCCACTGATCACTAGGTAACAACATTTGGAAATACCTTCACAAATCTCCCTACTTCCCAAAGCTTCCAATTTAGAAAATCTTCAACAACCCTTAAAAAAGTACCTACTTGTTTTCAAAGCACACGCCTTCGAAGATCTCAATACTTCACAGAGAACACTACTTCGTAGAGCACACTGCTTCGTAGAGTACACTACTTCACAAAGCACACCGCTTCGCAGTGCTCAAGCCTTCAAAAATCCCAAGTCTTTGTAGAGATTAGGCTGTCACAGAGCTCAAGCCGTCATAAACAAACTTCCTTTGAGAATCTTTCTAAGCCAATCTGGATCACACATCAATAATGGAG
Organism: Viscum album; assembly: GCA_963277665.1. NCBI lineage: Eukaryota > Viridiplantae > Streptophyta > Magnoliopsida > Santalales > Viscaceae > Viscum > Viscum album. The sequence continues at coordinate 642,934,962 of OY728129.1, forward strand.
GCAGTTTAACCAATATGAAACTCCTTCCTTTTGTGAAGCACACTACCTCTGCGAACCTCTTTTTCAATTTTAGAGCTGCAAATTTTTCTTGAAAACTCTCTACTCTTCTCAAGGGGGTCAAATCCTATATATATGAAATTCCACTGACTCAAGAACATTGGGCGCAGAGGCAGCGCCCCATCAGATCAAATATAAAATCTTTGAAATTTACCTCTAAATCCTCTCTATATCATGAGGAACCAAGGAATTTTTTAGATCAAAATGTTCTCCATAAAATACTTCGTGTTGCCTCACAATTCTCCCCCACAATGCTCATCGTAAAACAATTCACACTGCCGCCACAATGCTCCCTCGCAATTCTATTTACCTCTTCCATTCGTGTATATCATTGTAATTATAGAACTCACCTTCAACATTCTTCATGTATTTGCAAAATCCACTTCATTAATACCATATTTTAGAAATTCATTTCTTTCCATATTTTTATGAGAAATTCAAGGTAATAAACTTTTCACAATTCTCACAAAAAATTAAATTTTGGCCCTGAAAATTTACAAACACTGGAAAACAACACCAACTTGTATCTATTCTTTTATAACACCTCCATATATTTCATTCCATTTTCATGGGATTTCGTCAACATAGATCGTCAACAACATCTATGGAGCTTGAAAATTCCCCATTAAAACCTGCTTTGTCAACAAACACAACCAACCACAAAATGATGCAATCTTACATTGAAGAATTTTTCCCAATTAACAACATTAAATTTCTTCTCATATAGTTATTTCATAAAAATACATGTTTTATCATCATTTTACTCTCTTTATGTACTCAATATTTAAAAATAATGTTTTTAAAGAAAACTATCTTTATTTTCATCTTCAACTAAAACCCCTTTTTCTTTTATAACAATGATTTCTAAAAATATTTCAATATGGTTTTGATGTTACTATAAGATTTTTGAATGTCATTTTTTCCCAAGTTTTAATTTTTATGTACATTTTTAAAATTAATTTTGACATCATTTTCCAAACAAGGATCATTTGTATTTTAAAAAAATATGAATGTTATATTTATTTTAATGTGTACAATGTGAATGAAATTTCCAGTCATCAAGAACAATAAATGTTTTAAATATAAGTGTATATGTTTTCAAGGTTATTTTAAAAAATTATTTACATAATATTTTATGAATTTATATTTTTAAAATTTTAATTTTCAAATAAAATTTATCTTCCTCATGAAATGTTTTAGGTGATTTTATTTTCAAAATAATTTACCATATAAGATGAAATACTTTAATATGAATTATTATTTACTGGTTATATAAACTAATTATACCTTTATTATTACTCTATATATTTTATTTATATAATGATAAAAAATTTATCAAACCCGTTTCTTTTCTATGGGTCACACTATTATATAATGTTTATAAAACCTAGTTTTAGGGGTTCTGATATGATAAATGTGTTGTGAAGCCCATTTTGTTTAATGATAAAAGAATGATGACTATTCTGTGATCTTTAGAAACCAAAATTTTTGTATTATGTGTTTGGCAGGACCTATATCACTCTCCAATGCATTGAGTAATGATTAATCTTATATGATCTAAAAGAGTACATATGTGTTTATCCCAATCTCAAAAGAGGGTACATGGGAGGTTATACCAAGATTGAACTAGGTACACGGGTGGTTAGCCAAATCCTGACATGTTGTAAATGTCTTTATGGGTATCCTTAACATAATACTTTCTTTTATTATGTGTATGCCACAAATCTATGTCTTTTTCCAATTTTATGTTCTCATGGATTATATACTTTTATTAATTTATAATTCAAGGATTTTAAACATCGATGATTTATTCCATGACTAAAATTTATGATCTATGATATGTATCGTGTAGTTTTTGAAATGTTATTCCCATGTTACCATAACCTTATGCTCATTTGTTGCTTATATGATCATTTATATCCCAAGTTTACCCTGATTGAGCATCTGAGCTCACCCTTTCTTATGTTTCCTTTCCCCTGGTTATGAAGAATTATTTTAAGTAGGGTATGTCTAATAAGAATAATGTTTGGTGAAATATTTATTGGGGATATTGTAGATATTTAAATAAATAAGAATATTATATATCTAGTCTCAAAGGACCCTAAACCTTTATGGTCCTCAGGTGATTTTTTTTATGAAATGTATTGAATATTAATTAAAAAAGATTTAATAACATATGCATAAAGCAGATGTCACGATATTAGTTGTCAAAATAAAGGTTTAGTTAACCTTTTTAAACTATGATGAAAAAAAATTAGTGAGATCCAAAGAGATATTGCTAAGGATATTTCTTGGGATATGTTTAGGGATATCACTAAGGATATGTCTGAGGATAATTATATGTGTAGGAAAATATCCTATAATTTTGGTTAAAGATAGATCAAGTGATTTTAATGAAATTACATCCCATTATAGATACTAAAAGTGGATGTGGATCACAAATAGTGGTACATATGGGTAATAACTCCAAAAAGGGTACAATGATCTAAACTCAATTGTCTACCGATACATGAAAACATGACTTGCTTCAAACCTCATTTGACACTCCCAGGGGATAGGCTTTAGTAATTCCCAAACTATTTCTGAACCATATTTAATAATTTAAATAGACTATTCCTATGAATGAAATTTTTTAAACCTATGTTTTCATAGATTAAAAATAAGGTTTCATGATTTAGACATCCTATAAAGAAATTTCATGATTATTCGGGTTTCCACTATGAATATTGTTTCTCACACTATAGTTTTTGGTTTTAATCAATAGAACAAACCAAAAGGAACTAGGATAATGTTGAATGTGATATATAATGTGTTAATTAGAAACCAAATATGGTGATGACTAGAGTGAAGGATGTAAGTATTATTCCTAATTGGTTATCATGCTATTTGATTAAGAACTAGTACCTTAACCAACTCTCAAACTCACTAAAGAAGATATTGATAGAGTTCATTGAGAGTTTGGGTGGTGGAGACAATGGAGGAAATAAGATTTACTTTCCTATATGTTAGGAATTTTTGACAATGTACTCTAGGAAATGTCTCAATAGAATGAGGATATTATTTATCTGTGGAGAAGAAAGTCAGTGAGTATGTTATTTCTGAGGGAAAAGATAATTTCAATTAATTTAACGAATGGTAATAATGGTTTAACTATAGAATAATAAATGTTTTATTATTATAAATTAAAACATTAGGAAATTATAAAAATCTATATCCTTGGGGGAAATCTCATGAATATGATCGATAAGGTGGTACAAGTAAAGTTTTTATTATTGATTATGAAGAGACTATAAATGACATATGAAAGAAATTATATTAAGGATTGTGATGATGAATTATTTTTAATGGTTTAATAATAAATTAGAATGAATGATGTGTTTGTGTATTAGAATTAAATAATTATGAAATATTTAAATAATTTTTGGAAGAATTTTTACTTTAAGGATGTCTAAGAACATTTTCAGTGGAACTGATGACCTAAAAAAGTGAATTAATAGAAATGTGATATTTTATTGAAAACAAATGACTAAGGGAAATATAAATATTAATATGTTCTGGATATTGAGATAATTATATTGATATAAAGAAATTATTGACATGGATACAGTAAATTAGATAGTATCAATTACCTTGGAATTGATTTATAATTTGATGAAAGGTTGTTTATATTATCATTGATGGAGTTCACAACATTTTTGGATTTAAGGAATGTATTAAATAATATGTGGTTTTTAAGTAATGACGAAGCATTTTATTTTTTCAATTATGTTTTCACATAGGGAAAAAGGTGAGATGTGAATTAATATTAAAATCTAGTATGAGAATAATAAAATTACTTTCATTATGGTAATTTAATTTTTAATTTTTAGTAATTATATAATAACTTTAATTTATTAAGAAATTCCAATAAAATAATTATTTAATTAAAATAAAAATTAAATAAATGATACTTAAATTATTAAAATAGTATAAATTGAATTAACTATTCCATTTCAAGAATTATTTAGATAGTTTTAACATAATTTACTATTTCTAAAATTATATATTCTAATTCCCCCATTTTTTATGCTTTTAAATGTCTACTTAAATTAATAGGGTCAAAATTTACATTAACGTTACATTATAATAAGTAATATATTATTAAATGATTTAAAATTCCTAAAAAAATAATATCTTTTCTAATTTTATTGGTATATGTTTTAACAATTAAATCATTTTATATTCATGGAATAATTTTCCTAAAATAATAATGATATCGACACCAAAATATTAAAAACATTATTACTATGGTAAAGGGTAAGACGACACATTCATATTTCAAGTGATTGTATTAAAATTAATTTTATACACACATATTATTTTTATATTATAAATTTTATTTTGTATTTAGAATCATTGGGTACATATTATCTAATAAGACTCTTTTTATTTTAATACTTAAGGTATAAATAACTTAGTTAAATAAATATAAAAACTAGTGACTGTGGTGAAAACTATAATTGCAAAATTCAGTAAACTTAAAGGATAAGGAATGAAATGTTTAAAAATGATTTTTGTTTTTGTTTTGGGGGTGTGTCTTAACTATATCTTCACTAAAATACTTTAATCATCATTTTTTGGACCTTGGGGTGAGAGTAACTTCCCATTATAGAATAATTTTAGGTATTTAAAAAAATGTCACATCACCTTAATTGTTAAAGGGAACTTCCTACCTTTAATTCATCACACCCCTAAATCAATTTGGCTTAAAAAACACCTACCAAAATCTATCCCTAACATCCTTATACATTTTATAGATCTACTGGTCTTCCAAAAGGACTAACCCTAGGGTCCTGAATAAGATATCTGAAGGAAGTTGTTTTATGTGAAGGTTATTATCCTCATTAATCTATCTCTTTACTCCTCCTCCTATCACCACCATTCATATCATAATAATTACAATATAATAACAAAATTATCTACCATATATTGTAGTTTTATTATATTTATGTAATAATATATATCTTTATCCTCTTCCATTAAATTTAAAATGAAAGTTTTGATCGTGTGTACGGTGGACTACTACCTTGTGAACCGATATAATTCATTTTCCATCGCCACCTCTCACATCTGGATACACTAATAGATTTCACTTATGTATATGACATATATGAAATAATTATACTCCTATAATTATAATATGTAAGAACTCAGGTTTTAATGTGAGGTAAAAATCCCTTACTTTTCAATTCGAATGTTTAAGTATGGCCTTAAGTGAGTGCCCAGGTTGATCATGGGTGTTTTGGAGAAGCTTGGGTCTTGTTCAAAACATGGAATAAATTTTTGGGCTAGAAATGGCCTAGTTCATGGTTAGTGAAAATAGTGCGGGGCAGGAAGGATACATGGTTTGACTAAACTATGTGAATATAGATATAGGGTGGTATAGGCTCCATGGTTAGCCAAATCGTGTAGAATGGTCCGCATGGTCTAGTGGCCATGTCTGCAGTTTTACAGACTTTGATAGAGGGTTATCAAATGGTTTCTATAAGTTTTTTAAACAGTGCAAGTTCACCTTCTCTTATAGGAAACCATGGAGGAAAATAGTGCAGCCCCATTATTTTGGGGTTTTAATGAATTTTAAGTTTAATTATTTTTCTTTTTTAAACCTAAGTCCTATCTCTTTCAATGAACATTTAGGAGAATCTTTGGGTTCTCTCTTGAGAAACTAACCTATGAATTCTGATCTACTCTTCATCTGACCTCTGATTTAAGCATAGTTTGACTCATCAGATCTGCATGGTAAGATCTACATTCCTTTTTAGCCTTTCTTGATTCTTCTAGTAATTGATTTCACTATTTAGATTTAGGATCATATGCCATATTTTCTCATTATTTTCCACTTTTTCAGATTTCCCCTACACCGATTCGAATTAGGACTTGATACCTGATGAGCAATCAAATTCCAAGATAAAGTAGGTGTTCTATACATTTCTTTTGTGTTTTCTTGATTTTTAAAGCTATTATCCATTATGCCACCTGTCCTTCTTTTTTTTCAGCCCTGGAAATTAATTGATTAACTGAAATTGATATATTGGAGCCTATTGGGGATACCCATATTTTCTTGGAGATGAATTGGTGGTTGTTTCCCCAACCAGATTCCACCCATGGGGTGTGTCATGACTTTGACTTTATTTTGACCTTTATTAAACCACCCATGGGATTTGTTCTTGAGTTTTCTATGTTTAGGAAGCTTAATTAAAATTAAATGGAATTGAATTATATGCATAAGAGATGTATTATCTCTTTTCCATATGACATCGTGTTATGATAAGATTAAATGGATCAATGGTATAAATGGAATTAGTTGAATTAGTGGGTATACCTATATAAAATTCTTTTATAATGAATTTTGATAAATGGGTGGGTATACCCTTTTGGATTGATGAGATCAAAATGGTATACCAGAGTGGGTATACTCATGTGATTTCTTTGGTGTGATTTTTATGAAAAGAGTGGTATACCCATTATGTGCAATTGAATGAAATTGATTATATTAGTGGATAGACTCATATGGAATTGAATTGTTAAATGTTATGAAAGAATGCATGTTTTGTATCAATTCCATGGATGGATCTCCATGGATATGGAATGTGGTAGTGGTTTCCTTGGATAGAGTATGCTCCAAGGGTCTTGATTCCATGGGAAACATCAGGATTTGTTATCCCTTGGATCTAGATTGGTTGGACTTTCTTAGAATATAGTGACCCAATCATTGAATAAATGGATATTACATAATTTTAGATTAATATTCAGCACATTATAAAAATACATTCCTAGGGACAATAATATTTTAGTGTCTTTGGAAACTTGGAAACATAATCTATTATCCTAGTGAATGATCTTCAATAACTCCTATAAAGATCTCCACCATTAGTAATTATACATAAAAACTTTCCTCATAACCTGGGGAAAGGAAAAATAAGAAAGGAGTGATATCATATTCTCAGTAAGGGTAAATAATAGAAATTCTTAAGCATAACATGAACAAAAGGGTATGAAATTTGAGAATAAAATTTGAAGATCATACCCTTCATATTATATATCATAATGAATATTGGATGTTTAGAAGACATGGATCATAATAGAATTAAGAGCATACGTCATAAAATAATAACATAGTACTAAGGCATGGAATTTTTATCATGAAGATTGGTTTATAATGTTTTGAACTTGTATAAGTATAAATAGGATCACTCATTAAGTTAAGGACATGAAATCGGGCCCCCACATTAACTTATGGAAATTCAATTGGTTCCACTCATAACCTTGTGAACATGTAATCAGGTTCACAGATAACCTTATATACATAAAACTAGGTTCATATATAACATTGTGAACATGTAATTAGGTTCACGCATAACATTTTGAACATGTAATCAGGTTCATGTATGAACTTATGGACATGAAACCAAGCTCATGAATAACATTGTGAACAGATAATAAGGTCCACTCATAACATTAGGAACATGTAATCAGGTTCACGTATAAACTTATGGAAATTAAACAAAGTCCATGAATAACAGGGTGATCTGGTTATCAAGTTCACGAATAACATTGTGAACAAGAAATCAGGTTCATGCATAACATTTATACTCATGAGTCATCCATAAATATCCAATGAATTAGGGGGAGATATAGATCCAGCCCAAGAAATAAAAAAAGCATACATATAAGTTCCACAATATGATAAAGAATAATGATATCATAACCTATAAAATGAGATAGGCATCATGAACATTTAATCTTATCATAACCTATGGAAAAGAGTTAGGTCTCATAATCACGACCCATGAAAAGAAGCGGGTTTATAAAGCATATAACCCATTGAAGTCAAAAATATTTCATAAACATATAACTCGTGAAATATAAATGGGTTTCATAAGAACCATTACATTAAGCATAACAAATTCAAAGAAATAATATGAATAGAACCTTTAGATAATTTATTATAATGTCATGATTAACATCAATGTATGTCAACTTATACGGAAAATAATTTTGAAAAATCATTCTGAAATGTTTCTTGAGGAAAATATCTTTTCTTATTTGAAAAAAATATTTTTAATGCATAAAACCATTTTAAAATCATTTTTTATAAAATACATGAAAAACTTATAAATAACACATAAAATCATTTTAAAAAAATTTTCCTTGAAAACATATAAAATAAAATTGAAAAAAAAATTATTTTAATATTTAATATAATTTGAAAATAATTTTCCTTAAAAACAAATAAAAGAAGCTTGAAAATGTTTTGAAAAAATTTTTATTTGAAAACATATAAAGGAAACTTGAATTTTTTTAAAAAACATTCTCTAAAAATTCATTTTAAAATAATTATTTAAAAAAATTAACCATTTAAACATGAAAATAATGATTCAAATAATTGATGGTGGGTAAATCCATATATTTCGTATGAGGTAAATAGAACATTCATTTTACATAGTAAAAGGAAAGAAAAATTCATCATTCAGAAAGAGACAAGAATATTCCTTTGAAAACATTGGTAAAAGAAAAAATGTTAATTTTTTTTATTAATTGTCATATTATATTTGTAAAATATTCTTCGAAACCCCATTTTAGAAAACCTGGTTTTGAAAGAACATCTATTTTTGATCGATGTGAGGGTAAAGTAAGGATTTCTCAAAAATACTTTTCAAACTATCTTATGTACCAAATAGTAGGAAAATTTTACTAATACATGAACATATTATGAATAACTATGGTATAAGAAAATTCTTGGTTTTTATTGATATATGGATCATAATATTTTATCAAAGGAAGCATAAACATAAATAATCTTGAAATGAGATGAGATTATTTCAATAAACTCTTATAACTTCGTAAATTGGGATCATAATTTCCATGTATGAAAATTGAAATTACAAGAATATTAAAATATCATGAAAAAATGATATTCATGATATAACAAGTAAAATGGAATTATATATACCTTGAAAATAATTTAGGTTCATAAAAATACTTGAGTCTCAAAGAAGGAAAATTGAGACCAAAATATTTTACCAATTTGGAAACTTTCGATACATAAACCCCATAAAATAAATATCTTATAATGGATATGTAAATAACCATAAATTTATGTATAATAATAATTTAATACACCCGTGGGTATTATACACACCACACAAAAGGAATTAGTGTTGAATAAAGCATGTATCTCACAGAAATAAAATGTGAGACAAAATACCCTTACCTTGTGTATTGACTCTCTTTGTACTCATTAAAACCTACTATATAATAATTATAATTTTTTTTAAATTTTTTAAATTACCATATTATTATATATAATACCATATATGTATTTATTATTTCTTTTTATTACCTTCTTGTTTCCAATTTCATATTAGTATTACGCTTCAGGTAATATTCGCTTTGTTTTTCTCTTATGTCTTAATTATTTATATATTTAGTCCTTATACCTATATAATTATTTAAATAATTTGAAAAATGATATAAAAATAATTTATATTCATTATATTTTTATTATAATAATCAATATCATATAGAATTGTGTAATAGAATACACCTTTCATGGGGACGGTAAGTCGTATGTATACATGAATGTTGTTTCCATTTTCTTATTTTCGTATTGAATGAAATAAGGAAAATGAAATATATATATATATATATATATAATATAATAACATTATAATTATAATTAAATATATAATATAATTTTACTAATCTCATCTTTAATTCATTCCATGTAATGTTTGAACGAATCGCATTGCTTTGAGGAGGCGGTAGTCCACACTTCCTCAAACGAAATTATTGTATTTACAATAAATGAAAAGTAAAATTGATATGTGTTGTAAACATGAATAAAAAAGAATAAATATATAATAAATATAATATATAAAATATATAAATAGTGTTTCCATCATAATTTTCTCCATGACAGACGTTAAAGGAAAAATGAACAATCATCGTTTAGTGAGGCGGTAGTTCGTCGTACATGTAAACAGTATGTTTGTTATCGATTAGATAGAGGTTTTTTTATGTTTAGGTAAAACCATTAGCATAAAAAATTATATTATATTTAGGAAACTTTTTTATTAATTCATGGAATAAATAGAGTGGAGGGGGTGGAGAAGGAAAATAAAATAATGGATCTTGAGAGAAGGTGTTACCTCTTAATCAGGTAACTCCTTTTGGTTTGTGAAAAAAGGATTCATTGGATTGCTTTATACCTAAGTAGAGGGTTATAGGAGGAAGGTAGAGATGTATATAAGTTTATTGGATAGATATTTTACAAAACTATGTGGTTTTATAGGTGTTAATAAGAGGTAGATGTGGTGGCCTTTATAGAGAAGGTAAAGGACACACTTGGAATTATTGAAAACAAATTAGGAGAACACATGTTAATACCTAAAAAAAGTCATAAAAAAGCGAAAAAATCATTAATTTAATGTTTATGGTAGAAATATTTCCATAAAATGGCTTTTTTTAAATTTTATGGGTCATTTATGACCCTAAGATTAAGGTTTAGTCCCTAATTAATCTTAATTTGACAATAATCATTGTGATTAATTTTAATCACTTTTTCTAATATTTTTGTTAAAAAAATTGGTATGATATAATTAGGATCTAAATATTATACTTGTCACAATGTTTTATGTCTATTTTTATAAATTTATTTCATAGAATAGGAAAAATTAAAATTAATTGTAATCCCACATAAGGGAGGAAATAACAAGTTTTTAAAGTAGAAAAATGCTCAATAGTTTCTTATGTTTTTATATTCAATTTAAAAGTGAAATTTATAATAATGAAATAAATTATATTAATATATTTATAATTGATCTAATGTAACCTTAAATCAAATTTAATTTTTAATTTAACATTAACAATTAATAAAATTAAAAGGTAGTTATTAACTAAACTGAAGTATTTTAACTATTCATCAAAAATGATGTTTCTCCGAAAAAACCCAAAAAAAACTCCCTAAGATAATTTCAGCATTATAAATTTAAAAATTAAGTTTATTTTACAAAATTAAGTTTCTATATGTGTCTAAAATTAATTTTTTTTTCTTTACATAAATTCATGAAAATCATTTCATTCGAGAAAATAGTATTTTTAGACATCTAAAGACTTAAAAAATATTTTTTTTTCATTATCAATGTGTTTTATTTATATAAAAAAAATATAAAAATATTGGATATATATTTATTTCTAATCATATTACTATGTTTTAACAGGAGGGTTATAACTAACTGTTTTAAATAATTACAATAATAAATGATGTTTCATAGAAACTCAGTATTGCGTGTAACGTTTTCCAAGTCGGTGTTGGGTATAGCTCATGCCAAGTTGGTGTTGCGTGGAGAACAATATTGGTCAGTGTTACATGTATCATAATCCAAGTTATTGTTTCATATAGTAGAATCCAATTTGGTTTCATGTGAAAGGAATGTCTGTCTTAGTCTTTTAGTATATACATATATATATATATCCAATGTCATGTGAAATGAAAAATATCAAGAAGATAAATTAATTAAAAAAATATATTTCAGAAATCTCAGGGTGTTACATTCTACCCCATTAAAATGAATTTCTCCCTCAAAATTCGTATGGGTTATCAAAGGTTTCATACTTGAAAGTCCATTTCATAAAAACCCACATCTTAAAAATGAATACTAACAATTTTTTTAAAAAAGAAAATTTAGAAACATAGTGGTTACCCAAAGTAATGTATAATTAGGTTTCAACATAGGATAACATGTTTGGGAAGTGAAAACACGTACATTGAAGAAAAATATAACAATTATGTTTTGATGGAGATAGATAGAGAACATTGATCAGTATAATTGGATGATCAAAAAGCCATAAATTTGTGATGATCTAACAGACCATCTGACTTATCAAAAATAAAGGTGCTAGGATAAATATTTTTCAATATCCATTTTCTAGATTCGAGGAATTATTTAACTATCTAAGAAAATAAGGAAACATAATTACTTCATTTGGTTTCATTTCATATGTACAATCTCAACCATTGGTTTTTCCTTGATCAATTCCCACATCATCTCTTATTACAGGAAATGATGGTAAATTTTCCATTCCTAAAGAACCAACATATCAATAATCCATAAATAGGTTGATAAGTCATTCCATCATTCTCCACTTAACATCTCAGTGAAATGGTTAACAAGGGTTACCCATTATGTATAAATCCGCATATGGTGTGATTTCACTTTAATCTCAAAAACTTCATTTTAACTTATCTTACCATAAATTTTTAACCTTATAAACCATAAAAATGTTGAAATTTCAAAACATTAAGAAACATTTTACAAAATAATCATAACATTGATCCCCTATAAAATAAAAATTAATTATTCTTCCTCACATTCCAAACATGTGAATACCCTCATCGTATATTCTCTTGAAACATGGTAGTATATTGAATTACCATAAATCCTTTATGAAAACATGCATGATTCCTTATTCCAAATATTAATGGATATATTCCTCAAATCCAATATATACTAAACTTAATCCATGATGACATAGACAACTTTGTCAGCCAATCGATAATTAGATCCAGGGTATTCACTACTGGCCAATTTACTCATTTATATCCATCATATCCCTTATCCCAAAACATTATCTTATTATTAGTAACACAATAAATGTTATATATCCCTTAATATTGTATTTCATAGGAATACCACCTTATCATTAAATCACTTTTCTAGTCCATTTATCTATTCCTCATATTCTTGAAATTCTTTAGAGAAAAACGTAAACTGAATAATCCTTATATAAATCACCATTCATAATTATTAGATCCAAATAAATAAATATTTAAGTTATTCCTCTTTAATAGATTCTATGGAATGGGTCCCTCCTTGGTTTAGATATAAATTATTATGGCTGGGCATTGAGATGGATAATGCCTATGTCCTCCACAGATGAGACATTGAAATCCATGAGAACTCGTCACTCTATAGCCCTTTTTCCTACAGAGATAACATCTTCCCCTCCATTTGAGGTATTCCTTAAGGTTCTTTTTCCATTCTTCTTGATATTTAGGAAGACAAATATTCTTTCCTCTATGGTCCTTATAATTGGAACATTTATAAAATTCCATCTTCCTCTTATGAAATGTGTTAGTAATATCACCAAAGTTTACACTGTTAATCATATATCACTCTATCTGATTTGGAATAATTGCAGTATATATCTCTCAAATATTTATCCAATTTCATTTCTCATAACCACCAGATTTTCCACTAGACTCAATGTTAACCCAGTTTCTTATGGTTTCCTCCATTAACGAAAACCAGAAATCATGGCTTGAGAAACACATATCAGAAAATAAAACCACATAATCATGAAAAATTACATATAGGATGTCTAAATCATGAAACATATCCTTTAATAAGTGGAACCTTAGGTTTATCCTAGGTTATTCATAGTTATATTATGTTTAAATCCTTCAAAATGGTTCATGAAGAGTTTGTGGATTCCCAAAGAATATCCCCTGGGAGTTTCAATCCAGGTGTGCAACCAGGCATATTATCATGTACCAGATTACCCTTAGCCAGGCCGGGAACATCTTTCGAAGTTTTTTATACTAGGTTCATATATGTCAGATCCCCATCCACTTATAGTATCATTGCAGGTATTTATTTCTTGGAAACCACTCACTCTCTCCTTTATCAAAATTCCGACATTTTCTAAAATTATAACTCTTCCTTATAATTATCCTTGGAGGCATCCCTTGACATATACTTGGAAATATACCTAGGGATACTACTAAACCTTTCATTTGATACCAACTATAGTGACCCATTCTTATCATACATTGATATTATATCATTTTAGATAAATATTTAGTACATTACATAAATACATGCCTGAGGACCATAATAGTTTAGTGTCTTTGGAAACATGGAAGTAAATTTTTCTATCCTGGTGAAAGATATTCAACAACTCCCATAATGATCTCCACCTTTAGTAATTCTACCTAAAACCTTTTTTCATAACCTAGGGAAAGGAAAAATATGAAAGGGTTGAGCTCAAATGCTAAGTAAGGGTAAATAAAGTATATGCATAAGCATAACATTTGAATATCATATCCTACATATTAGAGATCATAATGAATATTGGAGGTTAATAAGACATGGATCATAAGAGAATTATTAGAATAAGACATGAATGAATAACATTGGAATAATACACTGAATTTTTGGCATGCGCATTGGTTTAAAATGATGTAAATATGTATAGGTAGAAATAGGATGACTCATTATGTTAATGACATGAAACCAAGCCTCCTCATCAACTTATGAACATCCAACCAGGTCCATTCATAACCTTTTGAACATGTAATCAGGTTTTGTCACAACCTTATGGAAATGAATCCAGGTCTATGCATAACATTGTAAACATGTAATCTGGTTCACTCATAACATTATGAACATGTAATTTGGTTCATGTAAAAACTTATGGGCATGGAACCGGGTCCATGAATAATATTTTTAAGATGTAATAAGGTTCACTAATTATATTTTGATCATCTAATCAGGTTCGTGCATAAACTTATGGACATGAAACTAGGTCCATGCATAACATTCTAAACATGTAATCAGGTTCACACATAACATTGTGAACAAGAAATCAGGATCAGACATAACATTTATACTCATGATACAATCATAATTACCCAATTCATTAGAGGGAGATATATATCCAACCCAATAAATAAAAAAATAATACATATGAGTTCAATAATATTATAAAGAATAATCATATCATAACCCATGAAATGAGTTAGCCATCATGAACATTTATTCAAATCATTACCTATGGAAAATAGATATGTATCATAATAACCACTAGTGAAAATAAGTGGTTTCCAAAAAAAAAATATAACTCATGAAAGAGAAATGGGTTTCATAAACATATAAACTATAAAATATAAATTAGTTTCATAAAGAATATAAAATTAAGCATAATCCATTAAGAGAAATAATTTAAATGGAACCATTAGATCATTTTCTATAAAGGAATGAGTAACATCAACAAATGTCATCTTATATGGAAAAAAATTTGAAATTTCTTTCCAAAACATTTCATTAGGAAAATATCATTTATTCTTTGGAAAGAATATATTTAATACATAAAACAATTTTAAAATAATTCTCTTAGAAAATAGGTTGAAAACTTATAAAAAAGTAATTAAATCATTTTGAAAAAAAATTCTTGAAAACATACAAATGGAACTTGAAAACATTTTGAAAGAAATTTTCCTTGAAAACAAATAAAATAATATTGAAAACAAATTGAAAATAATTTTCTTTGAAAACTTATAAAATAATATTGAAAATATTTGGAAAACCTTTTTCTTTGAAAACATATAAACGAAACGTTAGAAAATTTTAAAAACCATTTGTCTAAAAATTAATTTTTAAAAAAATATTAAAAATTATCCTTTTAAACATGAAAATAAAGAATCAAAGAATTAATGGTGGATAAATCTGTAATTTTCATACGAGGTACAAAGAATATTCCTTTTGCATGGTAAAAATGTTACAAAAATGCCTCATTCATAAAAAGAAAAGAATATTCATTTAAAAACATTAGTAAAATAATAATGGGTAAAATTTATTTAAATTATCATAAGATATTAGTATAATATTCTTCGAAACCCATTTTTAGAAAACATGTTTTGATGAAACATAGATTTCTGATCGAAGAGAGGGTAAATTCAGGCTTTATTAAAAACAATAATAACTATATTATATAACAAAGAGTGTGAAAATGGAAAAAATATATTAATATATTATTAATAACCATAGTATAAAAAAATTTATGAGTTTTCATGAGATATGGATCATAATATTTCATTAAAGGAAGCATAAACATAAATAATCTTGAAAAGTGATGCGATTCTTTCAAAAAATTCTTATAACATAGTATGTTAGGATCATAATCTCCATGTAAGAAAAATAAAATTACATTAATCTAAAAATATCCTGAATATAAGTAGATTCATTATATAACATTTAAAATGTACATTTATACACCTTGAAAAGAATTTAGGTGCATAACAAAACATGAGTCTCAAAGAAATAAAATTGAGACAAAACTATTTTACTGATTTGGTAACGTTTGAAAATTAAAACAAATAAAACAAATATCATATAATAAATATGTAAATATCCATAAATTTAAGTATAAAAATCAGTAAATACATCCATAGTCAGTATAAACATCACCCAAAATGAATGAGTAGTGAATAAAGCATGTATCTCAATGAAATAATAAGTGAGATGAAATCCTCTTACCTTATATCTTGACTCTCATCGTACTCATTCAAAACTCATGTATAATAAATATAAATTTATTATAAATATTTTAAATAACCATATTCTTATATATAATACCATATATTGATTTCTTATATCTTTATGTTATCAATTTCATGTTAAGGTTACACTTTGGGTAATATTCTCTTTGTTTTTTGCTTGTGTATTAATTTGTTGTATATTTTGTCTATATACACATATCATGATTTCAAGAATTTAAAACATGGAATAAAAAAGATTTACATTCATTATTTTTTTATTGTAATAATCTATTTCATATAGAAGTTTTTAATGGAATACACTATTTAGGGAGACGGTAAGTCTTACGTGCACATGAATGTTGTTTTTGTTTTTTTATTGTCATATTGAATGAAATAAAGAATATAAAATGTATATATATATATGTATATAATATAATTAAATTATAATTACAATTTTATATATATCATATAATTTCACTAAACCCATCTTTAATGCATTCCTTGTAGTGTGTGAATGAATCACATCAGTTTGAGGTGGAGGCAGTCCACACTTCCTCAAACGAAATTATCGTATTCGCACCAAATGGAAATAAAACATATAATTGTTCTAATAAGGATTATAGAAGATTAAATACATAATGAATATAATATATAACATATATAAATATATTTTACATCATAATTTCTACCGTGAGAGGTGGTAAAAGAAAAATGAACAATTATCCTTTAGTGAGGCGGTAGTTCGGCATACATGTAAACATTTTGTTCGTTTCCCCTTAGATGGAGGTTTGTGTATTTATAGGTTAGAAAATTAGAATAAAAAGTAGTAGTATATTTAGTATAATTTTTTTTATACATTAATAGAATACATACAATGTAGGGGTGGATAAGAAAAATAAAAGAAAGTATCTTGAGAGAAGGCATTATCTCTTAATTGGGTAACTCCTTTTGGTTTGTGCAAAAATTCTTCCTTGGATTAATTTTTTCCCAAGTATAATCTTATAGTAGTGATTGAGGTATGTTTATAAGTGAATTTGGAATATATTGGAAAAACAAAATATTTTTTAGAGGTGTGAAGAAGAGGTAGAGATGGTGGCCTTTTTTAGGGAAGGAAAAGTAATAACTTGGAATTTTTTAAAACAAGTTAGGCGTACATATGTTCTTACCTAAAAAAAGTGATAAAAAATGAAATATCCGCGATTGAATGTTTATGGCCGAAATATGGCCATAAAATGGATTTTTTACAAGTGTATTGGTCATTTGGGCCTCTAATATTAAGGTTTAGTCCCTAATTATGCTTAATTTAACCTTAATCATTGTGATTAATTTTAACCACTTTTACTAATCTTTTTTAGTCAATAATTAAAATTATATAATTAGAATCTAAATATTATTCTAATTAAAATTTTTTCTTTGAATTTTTAAAAATGAAATTCATATAAGTATAAAAAATTAAGATTAATGTTAATCTTGTAGACGGAATTAAATAATGGGTTTTTAATGTAGAAAAATGTTTAAACGTTTGTTAAGTTTTTATATTCAATGTCAATGTTAAATTGATTATAATGACCTAAATTATATTAATATTTTTATAATTGATCTAATTTTACCTTAAAAAAATTAAATTATAATTTGACATGAATAATTATTTAAAAGAAAATGCAGTTATTAACTAAAATGCAGTATTTTTCAGGATTCATAAAAAATTGAAGTTTCTCAGAAAAATCCCAAAAAAAATCTAAAGAAATTTATCAATTATAAATTCAAAATTTTAATTTATTTTAACAAATCCAATTTTTATGTGTCTAAAAGTAATTTTTGTGTTCTTTATAGAAGGACTTGAAAGGGAGTTCATTCGAGAAAATACTATTTTAAAACATTTAAAGACTTTACACAAAATTATATTTTCATTATTAATTTGTTTTATATATCCAAATCCATTATAAAAAAATTTTAAAAGTAGTAATTTCTATTCGTATTAATAATTCTTAATAGTTTTTTTTTAACTAACAATTTTAAATAATTATAACAATAAATAATGTTTCATATACACTCGATATTGCGTGTAACGTATGCCAAGTCGGTGTTGTGTGTAGCACATGCCACGTCAGTGTTGTGTGTAGTTCAAGACAAGTCAAAATTTCATGTAGAATAAGACAAGTTAGTGTTTCATGTATCACAGTCCAAGTTGGTGTCGTGTGAAAGGAATGTTTGACTTGGAGATTGAATATATATATATATATATATATATAACTATTTCTAGTGTGACTTGTAATGAAAAATATCAGAAAAATAATTAATTCAAAAAAAATTCAAAAAATCTATGGTTGATATATAGGAAATGTTGTTACACATTCTCCTAATACTACAACCAGTGCCTATACCGAGTTTCCATCGAGATGCTTCTGGGACTCGATGAGGATGACATGGTCTTTGAAACTTTGGATCCAACCCTTCATGGTCTACATTTCATTATACAACTCGTTCATTGGATATATGACATATTTGGTTATACAAAAAGGCCATTGGGTTTTTATATGGTTTCATTATGTGGAAAGGCTGTGTGGACAGGGTATGAATGGGAGTACCACAAGGTCTTGTGGTTTATTCTTTTTCTTCTAATTTCCCATTTTGGAGCCTAACATTGTTTTCTACGGAGCCTTGAGAGGATTTTGGGTATCACCTTCTTATATCAGATACATTTAATTGGCACCTTACTTTGGATAACATAATACATAAACTTTTAACCATATTGAATCATGATTCTTAGAACTATATGTACTTCTAGGTGGTTCTTTACAGGGATGTTATCTCACACCCTATTCGGGCATCCTTGGGGACACAAACAAATTATATGGTTATAGGTGGAAATAAGGGAAAGTGACCTAACAAATGTTATTAATTATTACATTGGATTAGTGTAGAATGGGACCTATCTAAGTCTTGTAGTGCTGGGAAACTTTTTTGGAATTTTTTTCTTATCTAGACATGTATTGTACTGTATTTCCATGTACCAATTTTGGTTATTTTATAGATACATGTATCATGTGAATCATTTTATATGATCCATATTTTGATATTGTTTTTCATTCCTAATATGTATCTATTGTATTATTTTTTTATTTCATCTTTTATATGTATGTCATTGAATTTATTTGTGATATACTCTGCTAATGAGGGCATAGTCTCCCCACTAACACACTTAGGCCCTCACTGCTAGTCTGTAGCCACTGGCGTTTGAAGAGATGCGCTTAAATAAATGTATCTAACCAGGATAGGGGAAATTTTTATTGGAATATAGGTCTGGTAAATTACATAATATAACATACACCTTCTTACTTTCCATTCAATGGAAATACAATAACTTCACTCAAGTATACGGTAGATTATCGCCTTGTGAAGTGATGTGATTCATTATTCATTTATACTTTACATAGAAAGTAATAAGGATTGGTTTAAGGAAAATATATACTATATATGACATAAAAATTATTCAATAAGGTTAATATATTATTTACATTTCTTTAATTCCATCAGTTTAGAAAAGGGAAAGAGTGTTCTTGCATATGTACGGTCTACCGTCTCTCTGAACTGGGGTTTCATTTTCTATCTCTACCAATTATGGATAACTCTAAATAAATATATAATTAATATATATGATATTTATATAATTTTTATAATTATTTATATTATAGAAACCATGATCAATGTAATAGGACCAAAAATACAAAACCCAAATGTATATGTAAAACAAAGAAATTATTACCGATAAGTAAATTTAACAAGGAATTGTTAATAAATGGGTGATAAAAGTTCATAAGTACCTAATATATGGTATGATTAATATAATTATGATTTAATAATAAATTTTCAATAATCCTATATTTGTTTTACAGGAGGTTTGAATGTGTACGAAGTAATTTTACACATCAAGTAAGGGATTTTTGTCTAAAATTTCCTTCTTTGGGGCATAGGTTATGTTATACACCTATCTTATTTTATAAGGTGTATATAAATCCCAATATAAATTTTTTGTAATTAATTTCATTATACTTATTATAATTAAAATTTCTTTCGATTTTATTCTTTCATGGGGCTTATAAATCAAAAGATACCTAAGTGGTAAATGTTTTATGTTACAATCTCGTTGTTTTTTAGGATTGTTTATGATTATGCATTAGATGTTGAAATATTATGATATATTTGTGAAGAGAAACATTAATTTTATAATATTATAGTTGTTTCATGAATGTAAATATTTTCACTTCATTTTACTCTCTTTATGTACTCAATATTTCAAAAAAAATGATTTTAATGAAAACCGACTTTATTTATCCCATCGGTCGAAAACCCTTTTTCTTCCATATTGATGTTTTCTATAAATTTTTTCAAAAGTGTTTCAATTTTACTCTATTATTGTTTAATTTAATTTTTTGCCTTTTTTCTTTTAAAAATATCAAAATTAATCTCCATGTATTTTTTTATAGAAATCCCATTTTTCTTTTTATCAAAAATATGAAGGAAATGTTTTTTAACATGTTTTACATGAATAGAATTTCCCACCATCATGAAAAGTAATTTTTTTAAATATTCATTTATAACTTACCTTTTTTATTTTTAAATAAACTGATTCATATAATATTTTATTATTTTCTATTTTTAAAAATGTTATTTTCAAAGATAGTTTATTTTCAACATGAAATGTTCAAAGTGGTTTTATTTTCAAATTTATTTTTCATCTAAGATGAAATCCTTTGATATTAATTATGCTTTAATAGGGATATGATCCAATGATAACATATTTATTCTTTATCTGGATGACTTATGTATATGATTAAATGAATTTTATGAAACCTATTTTTTCCACGAGTTATACTATGATGAAATATTTATGAACCCATTTTTTAATGGGTTCTGATATGATAAATGTATTATAAAGCCCATTTATTTTCATGGTTCAAAGAGGATATATGTTATATGTTCTTATGGTACATGGATGTTTGGATTATATGATAGGTGGGACCTATATCTCTTTCCAATTTATTGGTTAATTGTTAATTTTATATGAGCTCAAAGGGTAGATAGGAGGTTATCACTAGCCCAAAAGATGGTATATGGGAGGTTAACCCAAGCCTTAAGAAGGTACATGGGTGGTTATCACAAAATTATCATGTTATGAATTTCTTGGTAGATATTATTGGAAAAATATTTTATATTCTTACATGTATTCCCAAAATCTAGGTCATATGACAATGTTATGATCTATTGAATTATATAATTTTATTCCATTATGAGTCTTCTCTTATGAACTACCTTGAATGAGGTCATGACTCAATTATATAATATATGATATTCATGGTATGTTTTTTCAAATGTCATTATAATATTCTCATATCTTTATTCTCATGTTATTCTTATTTAACTGTTGATATCTCATTTATTTTCCCTGAATCATCATGTGAGATCACTATTTCTTATGTTTACTTTCCCCAGGTTATGAAGAAAGTTTTTAAGTTTGGTACATATAATAATCATAATACTATGTGTGAACATATTCATCGGATATGTTAAATATATTTCAATAAATAAGAATATTATGTATCTAGTTTACAAAGACATTATATCTTTATGGTCCTTAGGTGAGTTTTTGTGACATGTATTGAATATTCATCTAAAAAATGTGATACATTTATGTAAATCCTGGTTCATTATAATATACCATAGAAATAGCCAAAAATTACAATTTTATAAAAAAACCCTCCTATTTTATGGTGTATACAATCAAATATAGTTTCATATATTGGTCATACACTGGGAGACCATATAAGGAAACCTAGATCTATTATCCTAGGTATGACAATTGAGTTTCTTCTAGATCTAATCCCATATTAAAATGAAAATACTACTTCTATAAACTATATATTTCTCGATTCCTGTTCTTCCAAGGTAAAGAGTGACTACAAGATTATCCATATCATACCCAGCCATAATGTTTTCCCCCCTATGATATCATTTCATCCTAGTACTTTGGCCATTACCTTATCAAGGTTGGTTCCTCCCATTGACATGAATAAGGGTGGAACCATATTAATTTATCTTGGTGTTTATACCTCTCTCACATCATTTTTCCTTCTTATTTCACCAAGATAACAATCCATTGAATTGTTTTATCCCATATATATGATCTAAATCTTCATGCAGACCTTATATTAACAATGTGTGGATTGATTATTGTTATATAAATATATTTAGATACATGTGGAAGTTTTAATTGGGGTCCAGTCATATATTCATGTAGCTTTATTCATAGTCTTTAAGTTCATACTAATTCACACCCGATATTTCCACTTTTGAATTTATACTAGGATGACCTATTTTATTTTCAGAACTATGTGTGGCTCGATTCATGATATTATAGGATATGTAGCAATGTTTGATCCAACTATCTCAGACCCACCTATAAATCTTATTCTATTTCTATTTCCCCTCATTTCACAACTTCCCAACCCATGGCTAGTCTCAAAATAGAGGGTTCCAATCACCTTTTGAATATCCATTTTCCATATGTCACACATCATACATTACATTTTTGAATCACCAAAAACCTTTTCTGGATATTTTTAATGAGGGTATTTAATATCAAAAGGGCCCATATGATTACTAATGACATTTTTATCATTTATCAATATTGTCTTTAATGAACCAAGTCTGTATTTTTATCTTGACGTAAAGGACCTATGAACTAATATGACCTCAATAGTATAGAGGTGGAACCAAAAAATTGAATTTTGTTAGTGATCACCCTCAACATACTTTCTCTATTTCATCACCTATTGATTTAAATTTATCATTTTATGATTTATCATTCTTAGTCCTTATTGATTTCTATTTAATCACTTCTAACTCTTGATCCCCATTTGGGTTGTCACACCCAACTTCATCATTCGTCAAAGAATTATGACCTTAAACTGCCAAAGGTTAGTCATATTGGTGTTGGGTCCATCATTCGTTATAGGTTAATTCCACCCTTACCACCAAACATGAAGCATCAATATTAGACGAAGATTTATGGCTTTAAACAATTGTCTCTATTGGTCGAAGCACTATGAACATAAACTAGGTATACCTCCCCTTTATTTCATTTATGTAGATTTGGACCCTCGATCATTTTTTTTGGATGTTATCCTTTCCCTTATCATTACATATATGACCTTATATTTTCTAAAAATGACTTTAATACCAAATAAACATTAGTACAATGCTATTTAACTATATACATCAGCCTATTTGGTCCAACATGTATGAACTTAAACTGTCAAAGGAAAGTTACATTGTGATGTCAAGGTAGAAAATCTACGTAGGGCATCTTGGGAAAAAGTTAAGTATCTAAAAACTAGGCATGCACCTCATATATCTTAGGTAAAATTTGAGCTTATGAAAAAGAAAGTGTCACAAAACATTTTTGGTTCAAACACCATAAAGGGTTTCCAGTGAAAATGAAGAGTCCATTCTCAGAAATCCAATCCACTTTTATGGATTTGAAAAAATCTTGGGCTACAATGAAAATACATAAAGCATGTAGGGGGCCTATTGAGTGCAAAAAATCCATATATTCTCTCTTGTTCAATTGATCTAGGGAAAAGTTAAATAACCCTTTTATTACTAAAATATATTAGCTCAAATTATTTATATATAATATATGAATATGTAATTTTATGGTTTTTATGAACAATTAATTATTTAAATAATCATTCAACCCCTTAATAGTTTCCTATATTGTTTTATTCACTATGATATATCAAAATGGGAGAACATTAGCCTATGGTGGTGGTAATATCACTTCATATCTAACTTTATTATACCCATCGTAAATTATATCTTCATAATGAAGTAAATATTTAAATACAAGTGGACTAACCTTGGTTTATAATGATGGTAAATTCACTAGGTATCTGGGTCTCCAATATCATTCTAAGAGTACAAGCTTTTGAGAAAAATAAACCTTATATTCTTTTGTCTCACAAGAATTACCTCGGCTTATGGTGAATATATTTTCTCTATGTATTCGGCTTTCCTATTTCTATTAAAGTGATAATTCCATGAAAATATTGGATGGATTCATAAATTTTATCACTGAATCAAGTGTTTATAAATTATAGAATTT
Source organism: Viscum album (assembly GCA_963277665.1). Taxonomy (NCBI): domain Eukaryota; kingdom Viridiplantae; phylum Streptophyta; class Magnoliopsida; order Santalales; family Viscaceae; genus Viscum; species Viscum album. The sequence goes on from OY728129.1 coordinate 642,959,543, forward strand.
CTAATACATTTTCATTCAATAATCAAATGGATTTAGTAATTATTATTTTAATCTTTTTTAATTTCACATATTATCATTAATTAATATTAAAAATAACATAGAAGTTTATTAAATTCATAATAATTTTGCATAATATGTTTTTTTAATCATTAATAGAAAAAGAATATAAGAATCTACAATCATGATTCTCTCTAAATATATGAAAAATGTAACAATGAATTAAAATATTTTTACAATAAATACATGAATAAATATTCAAGTTATATTAGTGATTATTCCATGTCGTCAATAGCTTGATGGAGTTCATCCAACTTTCTAGAATTAGAGAATCCTTATAATAGTATCTTGTGATCCCTGATGATAGAATCTTAAGCTACCTTCTTAGCCTCATTAAAAACAAATTTATGATCCCTCTCCATCTCTCCATCTCCAGCTACCTAATGGTAGTTGTATGTTCACCAATCCTTCTAATTCAGTAGGAAATTTTCACTACTCAATCAAAATTGTAGCGTGTCATGGTAACTCTAGAAGAGTCACATCCCTAATATCCATGGGATGAACATAAGTCTCAACCCTTATAAGTTTCATTTGGAGTTTTTTAGCTTGATATCACTCATCAAAAATTTTATTTACGGTTCTATATGTTTTTTTATAGTTAAAAATTTACCCTGGACTAATGAACATGTGTTTGATTTTGGGAAATTGAAGGAATTTTTCTCTTAAATGGGTCTCATGTACTGAATACTAGATACCTCTCCAAACTAGATACCACATAGCCAACCTGTTAGAGTAGGTTCCCCAGAACTAACATATGTGTACTTCCTGAAATATTTACTCATTGTTTTTAATATTAATAAAATCCTTATCACATCATGATTATTCTTATGTATAGTATAGTATGAGATAATATTACAAGACTAGTTGTCACACTGAAAGGTTATAAAAGTCACCTGTTATGATGTGAACCCTTAAATATCTTTAAAATATTCATAAATATATTTTCTAGGTTCATATAAAATCATTTGGGGAACAACATTTATATAGGAAATCAAGGGTAGTGACTCTTAGTACTTTTATGCGTCTTTTCATGGTATACTCCCTTGGTAACATCCAGTGTAGTATGTTATGAGAACAAGACATGCCAATAGGAAATCCACATTTATATGGGTCATTGAATGTTCTAATTTGTGGACGTGTGTATAGATCTTTAGAATTTAATATTATTATTAATGATTATTAGAATTTTCTTACATTGATGTATAGATGAAAACTGTGATGATACATGTTCGTGAAGAGTTAGGATACCTAGGGTTAATCAGGAGTAATATTTCATTAATGAATAATGAAAGAAAATATTTTTCCCTTATATTTTTTAACAGAAGTAGATATCTTAGTCCCTTTGGTGGGAATGATATAGCCTAAATAAATCAATGTACATGGTATTATATAGGCAAGTTCAATTTATGAAAAGTAAAAGAAAGATACCTCGGTCATATAGGTTGATGGCACCAGCATGAAATATTCTTGATTAGAGATATCATAATAAAGGGAGTAGATTACATAGTAAGTATATGTATGTAGTTTTATTTCATTATTACATTAACTTCTTTCTATATAGGTTCCTTGCCATGTTTCAAGATACTAACATTGGACTTTAGTCTACATCACTTTATTCCACTAAGAAAAATGATTAGAGGGTCACACACTAAGTGTTTTCAGAACATTGTATAAATAATATTATTATATATTATTAAAATACTTGAATAAATTTTATTATATCACATGGTTTAATAATTATTCATGTTTTGATGATTTTATATATTCTTTATACAGTTATTTGAAGAATATATTGTGAGAAGCATATTTAATAAATATATTTGTTTTTTTGTGAATATAATATTCATTTATTTATTTTTGAATAATGTAGTGATATATATGTAATAAATAAATATTTTTCATTCATGGTTTGATAAAAATTATGCAGAAATAGAAGACATAGTTCAAATATACAGTTAAAAGTAATATATATTGATTATTATTTGATTAAATAATATTTAATATATTATTTGAGTTTAGTGCATGTCATGAAATAATAATAATATTATCATTATTATTATAGACATGGGTTTTACTAGGGATTATGAAAAATAATAAGGTCTTACATGACATTATTATTTTCTAACCCTAGAAATATACAAAACCTATTATATTATTTCTCCAGAAATTCAAATTCATTTTTTGTGCTTAATGAGATCCGAAGAGAATCGTCTCAAATCCCTAGAGAGTTCCTTCCCTAATAATTATATCAAGAATGGAAAGTGATCCTCCTACAACAAAAATATCAAGTCTATAGAGTTATAATGTAATACCCCATGATGTTACTCTATTTTCTTTTTAGAATCAAATTTAATATCTTTGATTGCTTACTTTTCACAAAACAAGAAGCTCAAAATAACTCCAAATTATTATTATTTTAACATAATAGTTATAACCTATAAATTGGAATACATGGAAAGAATGTTTTTAAATAAATTATGAGAATATAGTTTTTAAATTTTCTTAAAGTTAATTCATTGGTTACCAGTTAAATAAAAATAAAAATAAAAACCAATTCAACATAAAGGATATGTGTTTTTAAAAAAACTATTTCTATACCCACAATAACATTTTATATTATGAAATTAAATTAATAAATATTTTTAGAAGATATTAATGAAATTTATATTTTATATATTCAATAAAATATTTTTAAATTCATTCATTATGTTTGATATGATTAAGATAATAATAAATCAAATTCTTAGCATAAAAATGTTATATGTTTATAAAATAAAGTTTTACCACATTTTAATGAAGAACCTGCATTAAAATACTTTTTTTACAATTTTATAAGTTTTATTTAAAAAAAATATAGAAAATATTTTAAATCCTAATATAATAATTATTTTAGGGTGAAATTTTGGTGTTTTTCGGAGAAGTTTCATTTTTTGATAAACAATAAAAAATATTGAATTTTAACTAAAAACCTATTTTTCATGTAATTTATTTATATAGTGAAATTATATTTTAATTTTTTAAAAGTATAGTTAGTATAATTCAACATTATTCAAACCAATTTAGGTAATTTTAATCAATTTCACATTGATATTGGGTATAAAAATAGTTCAAACTTTTGAACTTTTCACATTAAAAACATGTTTTCCCATTGCATCTATGAGATTGATTTTAAATATAATTTTTATAATTATGTGAATTTAATTTGATATAATTAATTTCACATTTTTATTATTAAGGTAAAAATTTTGTTATGAGTTCAATTATATTTTTAGATATAAAATTGTAACCAGGGTAAAAAATTTATTTACCGCATTATAGGTAAAACAGTGGAAAGGGTTAAAGTTGAAAGGTGAAAGATTATAATAAAAAAAATAAGATTATTATTTTAATTAAGTACATAATTATATTAAATTATTTTCACCTCAATGTGTATGGATTTAGATATAAAATAATCATTATTTTAGTCACTTCAACCCACCTCTCTTCAAGTATAATTACCACCCCATTTCAAACCAAAATCCTTTAATATCATAAAATATCTACCAAAACCTCTCCTAATAACTCCCCACATGTCCTATTGATTCTGGTGTTACAAAAATACCTATTCTTGATCCTTTAAGAAGATATTTAAAGGAAGTATGCGGAATAAGAGGTAATGTTCTTCAATGATCACATTTGTTTTATTTTATTATCCACCTCTTAAATTATTTTTATATGAATATTATTTAATAACCACAATATATTAAATATACTAATATTTTGTTATATCATGTTTAAGACCTAATACTTCACATAATTCTATCAAATGGGATAGAAAATCATCGTTCATGTGTGCGGCGGACTGCCTCCTCAAGAACTGATGTCGTTCGTTCGTCCATTACAACGTTTTGTGGTTGGAAATAATTATTTATTTAGAGTTTATTTATTATATATATTATAAATAATATTTATTTATTATTATGGAATTATTATATAACAAATACCTTCATTCATTTCATTTTTTGGGGAATACGATAACATTGTTTGTGGAAGTGTAGACTGCTACCTCCTCAAAGCGATGTGATTTATTTATAGTTTACAAGGAATGTATTAAGGATTTATTTAAATAAATATATGTAATATATGAAATAAAAGGTTACTAATATTATAATATATATGTATATCATTTACTTTTCATTATTTCAATATGAAAAGAAAATGGAAAGAGAATCCATCTATATGTATAGCCTCCGCCTCCATGAACGGTGTATTGCATTTCCTATAACTAAATATTATGGATTACTATAAATACATATATAATGAATATATATGAAATTTATGTAATAATTTAAAATATATATTATTTAATCATGATCTAATTAATAGGAACAACAAATAACAAGTCAAAACATACTCAAAAAACAAAGTATTTTTACCCAGAAGAATTAAAATATTGGTATATTATTAACGAATGGGTAATAATATCTTATAAAAGGGTAATATATGATATAAAAAATATTAATATGGTTCTTTAATAAGTTAATATAATTCTTAAAACAATTATACTTTGTGGTTAAATAATTTTCTACTAAAAGCAAACGTAGGCTAAGGTTTTCTCATCTCACTTTTTTCTTTTATGTGATATATGCCTTAGTCACCACCTGTTTCTTTTGTGTGGTATATATAATACACTTTAATGTAATTTATGATACATATACATACATTAATTTTAATTTACATATCCATTTGATGATATCTCTTTCATGGGCTTTATGGTTCAAAATTTACCACATTGGTAATGTAAATTTCTCTCATTTTCTTCTTTGAGACACATGTTATGTTATGAAAATATATTATATTACGGATTGTATATACTAAATTTTGATATATTGTATCATGAATTTAATCATTTTAATGATATTATATGTCTCATGTAATTCTACCTTCAGTCTGAAATATTTTTTATTCAAAATCATTATTTTTTAATAATTCTTTTAAAAATGTTTTTTAAATGATATTTTGAACATTTTTAAAAAAGGATTTAAAATATATTCAGAATGGGACTTCAAAGAATAATTTATAATTTTATATGGTTATCTTAAACTTGAATGGTTTAATAAATTTTTTATTATTTTAAAAATTATTTTTCAAAATATAAAGGATATTTTAATCAATAATTATTTCATGTGATCTCTCAGAAGTTATTTTCCATCTAAAATAACATTATTTGATGTTACTTATGTTTTAATGGGGATATTTTTCAAAAAAAGTGTCCTTATTTTTTATGTATGGTTTGTTTATATATATGTTTTTAACACATTTATTTTCTATGGGTAATTAAATTTTGTTTATAAAACATATTTATTTTAATAATTTTTGATATGTTAAATGATTTATGTTCTTATGGAAAACATATGCATGGTTTTCATTATGTGACTAGCTGGATCTATATCTCCCCATAATTCATTAGGTAAATATATTATATATCATGAGACATAAATGACTATAACAAGGATTAAACTTAGTTCAAACATGATTGGAAGAGGTATTGAACTCAATTCAAATATGAGTGGAATGGGTATTGAACATAGTTTATATAGGACTAGAACGAGATGTGAAACCAATTCTGTAAAGGAATTTTCTACTGTGATAGTCTTGGGAGTGAATCTTGAATACTATGATGGTTTGGTAGGTGAACCCATTCCATTATGATAGTATTGATAAAGATCCTAGCTACTAGTAAATGATTTTTATGATTTTATGACTACCACAATTCCATGATTTATAAAAAATATATTCTTTTATGATCCAGGAGTTATAGATTTTAAGGATTTACCTTATGACTCAATATTATGATACTCGATATGTAGGATATGATTTTACAATGTTATGTTCATATTCTTATACCCTTAGGTTTTTGATATGATTCATATTTCCCTTGTTTACCCTTACTGACAATCTAAGGTCACCATTTTCTTAGGTTTCTTTTCCTTATGATATAGATAAAGGTATTAGGTTCAATATGTCAAAACGGTTTTTAGTTTCAAAATTATAAGCAAGAGAAAATGTATATTATTTATGAACAAATTAGTTTTGTTTCCAAAATTCCAAATATACTAAAACCATTCAAATCTAGAAAGGTTTTGTTATAACATGAATATTCATATATTTTGATGTAATATCTATGTATGAAAACAGATCGTCAGTATAATTGGTATTAGATAAATTTTTTATTGTACCACTCAAAACTTAGATGATAAAAAATTAAAAATATACCTAGGGATGTTTATAATGATATCTCCAGATATGTCTTTAAGGATAATCCTAAGGGGCCATATATTTAAATGAAGGTCTCATGATTAAGCATCATATCAGTAATTTTTCCCGATTGTGTTTTTTTCTACTATGATTAGTATTCCTTGACCTAAAATTTTTGGTATTTTTCAATATCGGAAACCTGAAAGAACAAGGTTAATGTTGAATGTTTTAGATGTGAAAAGTATGGACATTATGATTATCATTTTCCTATTTTGAAATATGAAGAAGTGAATCAGGAAGGTGGTGTGAGCATTGGTTATAATAATAAGGATAATGAGACCACAAATGATATGTGAAAGTTATGGTATGTTCAAATAGTTTTTTTACATTGAACATAAGAAGCATGATTTGATTTTTGTTGAGGAACCTTAAGACATGATTCATATTTCGTATTCTAGGAAAGAAAAAGATGATAAATCCTGAGTAGTGCTTTAAGAATAAATTTTTATTATTAAAGTTTATATGTTTTTTAATTCAAATATTATTTTATATGAATTGTGAAATATATATGTGTTTTTATTATAAGTTTTTCATTAAATATTGAAAAGGATATGTTGAATCGTGCTGAAAACATTGAAAAGTGAATTAACGGCAAGGTGATATTCATGGGAAACATGAGATTAAGGGAAATATAACCATTAATATGTTCCTAATGTATAGATAATGATTCTTATATAAGGAAATGTTGAATAATAATATGAAAATTGTATGGTACCAATTACCTTGGAACTGAATAATGATTTTTTGATAATGTGGTTTATGTTGTAAAACTGGGTTCCCAAGACCCAACATGAACATTAATTTGGATTACCATATCTTGTGTATAGTTAGATATACATGATTTATATTTACCATTATAGTGTAGATATATCTACATCCACTATTTAATTAGTGATATTAATAGATTAATTATTGTTTAAAAATTTTATAGTAGATCCCAGTATAAATGATAACCTTAAGATACTATGTCATTAATCTTAAAGAAAGTTTATATGGTCTAGATACATCATACTGACTGGACATAGTTGATATTTTACTTTCAGGTGATGGGGATCATAAGAATTTTTAATTCCTCTCATAATTTGTTCACATGGTGATATCTAATAGAGATATTATGAGGATAGACCCAACAATTGGAATACCACATGTTTCAAGTGTCATTGGTTGTTCATATTTATATACATGCGTATTGGTCTCCTGAATTGAGATCATTATCAATTTGTGACATTTGATGGTATATATTGATACAAGTTAGATACCATGATACTTAAATTGTGGTGAGGTGGTTTTTATTGGGTGAAACATTGGTGGTATAACATTGGTTGAATGATCAATATATCGTTTTCCTCTTCCAAGTTGAGGAAGTAGTATATCTCATGTCTGGTTGTTTGGGATGGTAGTACCTTCATTAATCCTTGTCTAAGGTAGTCAAAAAGTAAATATATGTAATTTGATAAATAAAAAATAATGGAATAAAGTTTTATGATACAGTTTTGCATCTTTCATTCTGATATATAAAAAGACAAAGAGATTATGTTACATGTTACATGTTCGTATGTTGGTTTTCATTGCAATGACTACTCCTTATCCCTTTAATGGCCTTCATGGGATGCTAGACTCTTCTCTTGGTCTACAGATACTAATAACTACTATCAAGTAAGTTCTTAGAGATTCACACACAATAGAATATTCAAAAATCTTCCCTAATTAGTTTAATAGGTATATTGAACATGGTGGGCCCCACCATGGGGTTCGAGTGTTGTCCTAGTTATTGAGGACAAATAAATAAATTATTGTTCAAATAAATAATAATTGGTTCGAATTTATTTATGGAAACTATTATCAAGTTAAGTACATATAATTAATAATATTAATCTAATGAATGTTATTTTAATATTACAAGTTCTTTTAAAATTAAGGAGGAATTACGAGACAAGTTAAATGAAATTGTTTTATCACGTAATATATTTAATATATTTTATACGTATTTCATAAAATAATTTACGATGCAATTAAGTTCATCATAATTATTTATTTAGTATATTTTTAATAAATGGGGATGGGGAACCCTTTCCGAGTATTTGAGAATCTACTATAAATAGGTCGATGGAGGATCTCGCACAATGACTATTCACTATGATACTTCAAAAGACTCTCTCTCTTATCCCACATCCTAGAGAGAGAATATCACAATCTAGGTGATTGGATCAAGTTCATCTCTAGGTATCAAAGGTAAATCGATGCAGTTATTGTTAGGATGTCGAAGGATTCGTTGGATCTCTATGCTAGGACCCAAAATTCAGCAATCCAGGCTCCAATTTATTTATGAAGCACATGTGGGAAATCTAGAGGGATTATAATTTATATCCTTCATGCAATGATCATTGGAAATAAGAATATGTCAATCATAGCTTTAGATCATAGAACAATGAGTTTTTTATTTTATTTTGTGCTCTGTATAATTTATGTGAGATCCTTGGATTGTACCGGGGCTCAGATCGCAGGAGACAACAATTTTAATCATCCTGATAAGGAAAAATAAATAAATCCCCAGCCCCCCGGCTTCCACTATGATCATGGTACCTAAAATTGGTATCAAATTGATTGTGTAAATTATCTAAGCGAAGAAAAAAATTAAATTTCTTCAATTTTAAGTAGAGGTTATTAATTTTGATCACAATGGATCTGACTATGATTAGATCCGAGGTTTGATGAAAAAGTTATGGTCATATGAATTTTTTTATGGATTGAAATTAGTAATTTTATGGGTATTAAAATTTGATATATTAACCATTTTTTGTTTTCAAATGAATGAGCATTTTGGTCGGCGATGGTCAGAACCGTGTCTCTGGCGTGGTTGAAATTCCACATAGATGTGGAATCTTTCATAATAATAATTTAATAATATAATATTAAATATATATAAAACTAGGTTTTTCTTGAAATAATGAAAGTGGGGAGTAATGTCCTTTTAGAAATAAAAAATTGGGAATTAAGACTTTAATAAAATTTGGACACCCTTTTTTTATATAGACAAGACAAATGAAAAAAATGGAAAGACCCAAAAGTCTATTTTTATCTTCCTCGAGCAGATCCCCCATCTAGACCTGCTCAAGTACCCTACCCTGGATCCCCACCCCCACCAGTTCTCTCCTTGATCCAGCCAAGGTCGTTGGAGGGGATCCTCCTAGTTCACCGCACAACACCAAATGGCACCCCCTACGTACTTCTCCACTGGTGCCTTCCCATCCCTTCAGCATCAGCCTGGGCTATGACACTTGTGGAACCTCCTCCTTTTGCATCTCCCTTTTCTGCACTAGGAGCTCGAGCCACCGTCGATTAATGAAAATCCCTCCATCAAAACTAGTCAGATCTGTGTGAATTCCCCCCATCTAGGTTTCCATAACTACGCCAACCATCGAGGGTGCCTTCCGTCACATCATTCCCCATGCTCCGCCACCATGTCATCAGACTGTCGTTCCAGGTAAGGATATCATCCACCTTTCCTCACATAGTCGAACTGCCACAACCTTTTCGGGGATCCCATCACCGTATATGTTTCATAACAATCATAGACCATCGGCCTCATGATGGTTTGATACCGTAGGCTCAATATCCCTACCATGAGCACCATTATTTTCCTACCTCCAGCAAAACTCAGGTACTCTACTACTTCAAGTTTCAATGGTTTAATAGTACTTGATAGATAAGAACTTCCCCAAAAGGGCACAAGTGGGTCTTCCTAAACCTGGAATATGTCTACGCAGATCAGCTTGGCCCAGAATAGCCATGTACAGGCTTTACGCAACCTCTTACAAGTTTTCACGGAATCGGCAGAACCCGCAATGGGCCATTGCGGGATTTTGGGGAAGATTATTTTTTTAAAATTATAAAAATAATTATTTAGTTTATTTTCATTTTAACACAAAATTAAATTAATCAAAATTAATTTTTGGTTAAAATGTGATTTTAATACTCGAAATAAATTAATTTATTTTTTCTCAAATGGAATTTATTAATTAATTTAATTTTTTGTATTAAAATTAAATTAATTAGTCGAAAAAATATAATTAAATTATTAAAATGTAATTAATTAATTAAATAAAATAAAATAACCTCTTACTTTAATTTCTTACAATTTAATTTTATCGAGCTTTAATTTTACCCAATGACCTGCCTTGAGCATTGACTAACCTATGTATATATTTTATTTATTTTAATTAATTATTTAATTCGACATGATGATAGTAATTAATTAATATGGTATGTGAATTGTCCTTTTTTGGTCATTATGTATAGGTGCAAGTGAATCCAATTTTATTTGTTGTAAATTGTGCTCTTAGTCCCCATTGGTTGCGTTCTAGTATACTTGTACTTCAAGAAGGAATATGAATGATGTGGACCCCACCGATTAAAGAATGGTGTAAGTTATATACAATTCCAAGTTGAGGAAAAATCTCGATGAGTAGTGGACATATTGAATGAGGATGAGATACATTAAGAGTCAAGATAAGACTCAGGTATGATATCCCTACGTCATTGTTGATCCATTAATTATAAATGGATCAACCAGTTTTAGATTCTCAAGATCAACTGGGTTGTTAACTTCCATTATGCATTTATTTATAATTTTATTCATTTTACAGCAGTGGGAAAATACATAAAATAATAAACAAAAATTCATAAAGAAGCAGTGAATGTTTTTTATTAATGTTTAGTTATTATAAAGACTATATAGAATGAAAAATATTAAAATAAATGGTTTAAATCCTTATAGAAAAACAAAAAACCCTCAAAAGAAATATTAAGTTGTTAAACACATTCCATTATTCAAATTTTAACCCAAACAGGTGTTTAGGGTGCTAAGTTAGCCCTATTTGAGGGTGCCTCATACTAATGGGGATTTCTTATGAGAGGGATGGGTTAAATTAACTGAAGTTGGTATTAAGAATTAGTCACAGATAACCTTCTATCACTTTAGAGGAAAATATTTGAGGGAATCAAATTCACCATTCCAAGAATCTAGGACTTTACTCAACAGATCAAGGATCCACAAGTTAATGCGGTTGTCCAATCAAAATTTTACCTTGAACGCTCCAAGTAGTGGCGTAACTGTAGCTTGTAGACTTTAAGGGGGGTTCAAGGATCTTATCCACTGGAATACTCAACTAATAGAGTATTCCAACTCTAGTATATAGGGTTCCTTGAATTTGATGAAATAGTGGTTGTCATTTAATTATTTAATTAATTAGTCAATAATGTCTAAATTGGTAATGAAGATAAAAGTACATTATGTTAGTTTTATTTTTATAGAAAAATTGAATGTAATAGAGTAAATCATACTATGATATTTATTGGAAGAATTAAATGTACAAACTATCATTAATTTCCATGTTTATTACAAGCACTTTTGCACAATACTACAATATTGGAAATTCAAGGTGCTAGAGTGAACAGTACATGTTAATCCACCTCAGGAAGTGAGGGTGTTAAGATTTCATGTAGGAGACTTGTGTATAGAGAATATGATGGTCATGTCATTCTGTTATCATCAATTTTTGATGTCTGTTATGGATACTAAATTAGGACAACAATGATATTACATGTTGTCTCATCTCCAAGAAGCTTGTGAGGAGAAAGTGAAGAAATATTTTAATTTGATGATTTCACTGGCTGTGTAAATTGGAATAAAGATCACGAAATTTCAGGACATCTGATTCTTACATATTTTTTATCAATTAATCCAATTTCTTTTTAGGTTAAAAATTAATAGGATGGAGTAAATTCTTCATTACCTTTAAGTAAAATTATATATGCAATATAAATATTAAAGACATATTAATATTTAATTCTTATAGTGAATAAGTTGAAAGAAATGGAGATAAGGTCAATGGAAATACTGATACCAATGGAACATTCAAAACATCCATCCAATAAATAAGTTATCAATAGCAGGTTATTTTATTCTCATATTATGAAATAAATATAGGGTAGTGTAATCGCAATGAACTGAATTAAATAATAATGTATTCACTTCATCTTTAGTGTATATTCATCAATTACCACTAATGTTTCTAAAAAAACAACTTGGGTGTTATTTAAAATATTATTATCACTTTTGTGTATCAAAATACAATAACCAATTCATTATATAAATACTAAAATAATTCTTCTGTATTCTCCAAGCAACTGAGAAATGGTAATTCCTAAGTCAATGATGAGAAATACATAACATCTGATTATCATGTTAAATATCCAAGTTAAACTATTATTGAGTATGACAAACACATTTATCTCACATTTCCTTTGGAAACAATGATACATTATTACAAGTTCATCAATGAAAGATGTTTGTGGTGTATCTTACTCAACCAATTTTTTAGTGGTATATGAATCACTGGAAATACTCAAGGAATATAAAATGATAGAATTATATATCCAATTGTGGATAGATAATTTTTCATCAATAATAACTAAATGTGTATTTCAAGGATATACATAGTTTGTTATTTAGACTTATTATATCTCAACACCATTGGTATTATCAGCATGTTTTTTTTGGAAAAAGAAAACATTAGAAATAGATGTAAGCTATAGGGCTTATAGAATTAGTTCAGCAAGAGGGAGTTAACTATTCCAAGGGTGATCTAGGTGTATATACACTTTATAATATTCCTTTATGTAATTAAATAATGGGAAAATGAAGTATTATTTATGCATGGTCATAATATATAAGATGTTTCATCTCAGAATGCCTAAGAATATCTTGACCAAGAATTCATAGACCATGATAATGTAGTGTGGAGTCATTCCTAAATTTATATTACTTTATCCACATAAAGGATATGATGATAATAAGGATGATAGATGATGAGTATTACATGTTAAAATTGATCAACTAAAATGTATCATGGAGAAATTTCCAAATGAACATTTTATACATCAGAGTCATGATCTATGTAATATCAATGTTGTAACTTTCATAAACATCCATTATATTTTAAGACGTTCTTCGCAAATAACGGTGATATACAATAACCATTAGCCAACTATGATTACAAATGGATATCATATGATACATAGTATGATGTAAATCTATTATTTCATAAGAAATGTGTTTATATAAAAAGAATTTGTTAAGATATAAACAAACTTGTATTAATCAAAATACAAAGTGAATCTAAAGTAATTATCCTAAAATTTTATTATGATATTACATAAATACCTAAGATATAAAAGTGGTTGTCAAGTGATAGAATACATTTATATAATAGGTTTCATATATATATTAGAGAAAGTTGGAGAAATATTGACTTGGGTCTAGTCAATATGATAGATGAAAAATAGTTGGCAGAAGAACAAGTTATGCAAGAGATCGTCGAAGAGGATTGTTCTCGATACACATACTACATAGGAAGGTTAAAACAATAGTAATTATTTTTGTATTCACCATTTCTAGTGACACATTATTCATTGAGAATAATATTTCATACAAGTATATAGTATTTGGAAACTAGCTAAGATTTACAATGTCAATTAAAATTCAATAATGGATTATATGTATCAATGTACAAAGGGGGTTATTATTTTGAAAACTCAAGTGTGAATTCAAGTGAGATGATACATGTGTGGTATAATCCTGGTACCAAGAAGGATCGATTGGTTATACCAAGTAATTATATCTAATAATCAAAATGTCACTTAAAATTCAAAAATTGATTCTATGTATCAAAGTGTAAAGGGGGTTATTATTTTGAGTACTCAAGTGTGAATTCTAGTGATATGATACATGGGTGGTAAAATCCTAGTACCAAGAAGGATCAATTATTTATACTAAGTCATTATTCAGAAATCCATTAGAACATTACTTTTCATTTCTAATATATATAATCATTTTATTGTGCATTTGATGTCACGAACACAAATCATGAAGGTTTCTATTCGACACAACCAGAAATGGGTGGTGAAATCAATTAATGTAAATAGGGTTTCAAGTTATTGAAATCCAGTTTCGGATTAATGTAAGAAAAAAACATATAATATTCATTTGGAATCATTATTTTCTGTGTTTCTTCTAGCGGTTAGTGGTAGCGCCATTATCGTCCAAGTAAAATATGTTCAGAGACATATGGAAAAATATATTGGTATTACAATTATTTAAGGCTGGGATGAAAGTAATTATCTAGTGATTGAATTAAAGTAACAACCTAAGATATATGGAAAATGATCTATCAAGGTATATCTAACAGTTTCATGGACCTAATCACTCGTACATATATTTATGTTTTATTAAAAAAATAAAATATAGAACAATTCAATAGAGAATTGTTGTCAATGTCACATGGAATAAATCTATCCAGGAAGACATGCATGGGAATAGGTGGAGATTAATTTGGTGAGTTAAATTATATACACTTATGGGATGGATAAATAACATATTCCATGATATATAAAAGACATGGTATTTACAGAATATACTTATAGTAGGAAAATATCAGTTATATCTTGAAGAACTACAAGGGAATCACTAAGAACTATCCTATAGTACTAGATAATGTATAGAAAATATATAGTTGGTATGTGGATAATAACGGTTACTAATTTTTGGGGGACCCAAATTAGCCTTCCTTATATCAATGTGATCTAAATATCACAGTCAGACTAAGGTAATAAGAGAGACAAGATCATAGAATCCAATGGTAGACATAACTACAAATATAGATTATGTTGAATCTTTCGACGTACCTCATAATTATTCAATAAATGAAATGTTTTTTTCTAATTATTTAAAAAACACATACCAAGTAACATTTTATTATAATGATAAATTTGTTTCGGGTACTATCTAAGATGTCAAGTTTGGAAGTAAACAAAAATTATATACTTGGGGATACCGTGTCTAGATAATTTTTACTCAATGAGATCATGTGGAATATAGAAGAATAGACACATGGTGGAAACATGTAATACCCAATAGCTAAATCCATTACTCATCAAAAACATGATCTTTATCATTTGATAGTAAGCAAGGTTCATTAGCAGGTTGGATCTAGTGCAAGCGGGAGTGTTGTAATAGTGGATTCTCTATACCCAAATTGAACACTACTTTTGATTACCATATCATGGGTATAGTAAGAAATACATGATATATACTTACCATTTTTATGTAGATTGTGTCAACTATTTAAATTGTAATATCCCTAGATTAATTTTCATGTCAAAAGTTTATAGAAGATCATAGACTATAATGAGAACCTCGGGATACTATGACATTAATATTAATCAAATGTCCTACAGTCTAGATACATCATATTGATTGAACAATGTTGTTATTTTATTTTCAGGTGTTGGGGGATCATAAGCATTGAGACTTCTTATCATGAAGATCATACTTGGTTATCTCTAGTGTTTAGATCATGAAGACACACTCACTAATAGGAAAACAAAATGTTTTAGGTGTCACTGGTAGTTCCTATCTACAGATATGTGTATTGGTCTCTAGACTTGAGATCATTATCAATGAGTTCCATTTGATTTCATACTTTTATGTAAGTAAAACCTTTTGAAAATGAAATCATGGAGATATATCTTGTGTTGGCTGTGTCATTAGTGGTTGACATTGGTTGAATGATCAAGATAATATTTTTCTCTTCCATGTTTTAGAAGTAATATATCTCAATCCTTGTTGATATGGATGGTAGTAACATCATAAATCTTTGGAAAAGGTATTCAAAAGGTAAATTTGATCATTTATATCAACAAATAATAAATCAAGAAAGGTTTATGAAAAATGTGTGCATCCTGCATTGTGAGATATAAAAAAGACAAAGAGATTATTTTACACAATATGTGTTCATAGGTTGGTTTTCATTTCTTTGACTACTCCTTATCTATTTAGGAGACTTAATTGGTTTCTAGACTCTTCTATAGGGTTTTATATACTATTATATTCTATCAATATAAGGTTCTACATGGTCACACATAATAGCATATTCAAGGATCTTCCTTATTCAGTTTAATAGTTATATTGGACATGTTGGGCCCCACCATGGGGTTTGAGTGTTTTCCATGTTATCGATCACTGATAAATATATAAATTCAATATTATTACTTAAAGAATAATTTGGTAGATGTTATTTATTAAATATAGTTACATTTTTGGTAAATATGATGAATAATATTAATTGAATTATTATTATTTTAATATTCCAGGTTTGTTTAATATTATACAGGAATTACGAGTCAAGTTAAATGACTCGGTTTTTAATGTAATATATTTAATATATGTTACAGGTATGTGGTAAAATAATTTATGATGCGTGTTTGTTCATCATAATTATTTATTTAGTATACATTTAATAAATAGGGGTTGGGGAACCCATTTCGGGTATTTGAGTATCTAATATAAACAGGTAGATAGAGTCCCTCGTACAATGGATATTCAGTGTAATATTTCCTAAGGAACTCTCTCTTCTCCCACTTTCTAGATAAATAATCTCTCAATCAAATTGATCATCTTGATTTCATATCGATGCATTAAAGGTATGTCGATGCAGTGATTATCGAGAAGTTGAAGGCTTCATCAGATCTCTTCCCTAGAACCCAAAATTTGACGATCGACCTCCTTTAGATTTTTAGAGATTTTTTGGATGATCTACATGGATTCTACATTGTATCTTTCAAGAATTGATTTAAATTGAAAAGTTGGTGTCAAGTATGTATTCAAATTGAAAAAATGTATGTTTTCTATTTTTCTTTTTTATGCATAGTTTATTTGAGATCCTCTGACCGTATTGGGGCTCATATCACTGTAGATGACAACTTCTATCATCCCAATGATGTAAAAAATTTAAATCCTCGGCACACCAGCATACACTATGACTTCGATACCTACAATTTATGTTATCATGGATGGAGTTTATGACATTTTTAGACATAAGGAATATATCCAATAATCATTGCAATAAGAAATAATTCATGTTTTTAATAAGGATTTATGGTTATTACCATGTTTCAAGAGAATACATGATGAAGGTATTCAAAAGTTTAGTATGTGAAAAACAAGATCTACTTTAGGATTTGGCCCAGGTTCATCTTATTCCTCTCGAGTCACTATGAGGTCATAGATGGAGACCTCAGAAACTCTTGAGGAATGCGATGTTTCATTGTCTATTTTTCTATTTCTTGTTGTAGGTTCTTAGTTCCGATTTGATAGTGGTTTCTTTGGGTTCAGACGTAAGAACAGTAGAAGATCTCTAGTCCAGATTGGTGTTCCTCTAGTTTATTCTCGTGTCTGATGCCACAATCCTCCAAATCTCCTCTTCTCTTTTTTTCCCATCCCCTTTGTGTGAGACTCCATAATGGTCAGGTTTGAAGGATGCTTGGGTGATCTGGGATGGTGTTGGTGATTATGACAATGGTGGTGCTGAACTGGGTGGTTGTGGGGTGTGATTTTTGGCTCTCTTGGTGCGACATGGACTGTGACTAGAACCGACGGTAGTTCTCGGTATTGGTGGCGGTGCAGGTTCCTCCCTCTGGTTCTCATCTTCCGGTCCTCATGGTTCCTCTCCCCAGCGTGGTGTGTGGTTTGGATGAGAGGTATCAAATGCAGTGGTGGTGCTGTGTCCTAGGAATGGGTGATGTTTGTGATGGATTGTCACAGTGTAGGGCAGAAATATATTTCATGACATGTTCATTTTGATGGTGAATGGGTTGGTCCTTGGTTCGTGATTGATATTGTTTGGTTTCTTCTTTTGGGCAGGTTTGGTCTTTGACGTGGTTCTGAGTCCAACCTACTTATGATTCCTTTTATGCCTATGGTGGTTCTTACTTAGCCTGAAAGTGTTTTTATAAAATCAAAAAAAAAGTATTGGATGTGAAGATCTAATTTATGATATATTAGGGATCAATAAAAAGCTATTTTTGAGAAATTTAGTGACCTTATTTCTAAAGTTTGGTATTTTCATCATTGGAAAGGTTTATAAGTTTAACCATTTCTAGAATGGTTTATGTTAAACATTAGATGAGGTTTTAGAGGTTAAAGTATTATATCACTATATAAGGATTTATATATATTTGATAAATTATGTTAACCATTTTGTTTTGATAAAGATAGATTGAATGACCTATCATTATATTTATAAATATTATTAACTTATAATGCTTCAAAAATGAAAAATTCACCTTCATTTCATGGAATAAGAGATGGAGTAGAAAACGATGAAGGAAAAAAGGTTCACATTGTCCTAAAATCATGTATGTATATTTTCTCATGAAAATTCTTCAACTTTTGGAAAAAGGGTATTGAAAAAAAAACATGTTATCATCATTTTTTATGATATTAATGACTATTTTCAATCCTCATGTGGTTATGGTTTTTTGTTCCATATCATTATCCTAAAAATGTTCTCTATCACTCACCAGTAGAACATGATAGTTATAATGCACTTTCATGTCCATTTTTTCACATTCTTCTAATGTTCTCCTAATCGAAAACATAGTTATGTGGTGATCTTTCCTTTTACTTTCCCTATTTTTAAGAGGAAGTTTTATTGATCCCTTTTCCTAATTTGGTTTCCCATAAAATAATTTTTCAAACATCCAAATTTTATTTTAGAATTGAAATTTGAAATTTCAAGGAAACAATTTCATGAAATTCTTGAACCTATCAGGATGGTAACTTATAAATTGACGGTTCCACTGAATCTCTCTCAAGTTCAATATGTGTTCCATGTATCTCACTTGAGTAAGTACATACAAAATCCTTCACATATACTAAACATTGAATTTGTAATGTTGTATTATGGTTTTTGTTATAATTTAAAACCAATAGATATTATGGATCATAAAGATAATTTCCTATGAAATAATACCACTAACCTGGTTAAAGGCTTATGGTGAAACCACCCATTTAAAGAAGCTGCATGGGAACCATAAGATGTTATGAGGCAGATGTATCCTCATCTATTTATATCTGAGTAAAAAATTTATAGGGACAAATTATTTTTAATGTGGTTAGAATTTAACACCTAATATTTTACTATATTTCATTTTTTAAAATAAATGTAATCTCTTCGATAGCATACAATGCACAAAACACCGAGCATAAATGAAATACATGTTATTATTATTTTAACACAACCATTATCATCTAGAAATTAGAATGGAGGGAATGAATTAGGTTAACTAAATGATGTTAATAATGTTTACACGTGTTTATAAAATTAATTTAATGGTTTCCAATTAATTAAAAATCAAAAAAAAAACTATTAAACATAATGTATATCTGTTTTTTAAACAATTTTAATGACCATAATGTCATTTTATATTAATAAATTGAGATAAATAATATTATTAAAATATATTAAAGAAATTTATATGTTAAATATTTAATCAATTGTTTTTTAATTCATCCAATATGTTTGATAGTCTTATGATATGAATAATTCCAATAAAAACGTAATATTTTTCTAAAAGAAAATTTCACCACCTTTTAATAGAGCACCTATTTTAAAACAAAATTTTGAAAATTTTGAAAATTTTAATTCTAAAAATAAATTTTATTTTTGAAATATTAATATCAAAATTAACTTAGGGTGAAATATTGGTATTTTTCCAAGAAATATCATTTTTTATGAATAGTAAAAAATATTGAATTTTAATTAAAAAATATTTTTTGCATAATTTATTTATATATTTAAATTATATTTTCAATTGTTTTTAATGTATAATAAGTACAATTATGTATCAATCCAACCAATTTATGTTAATTTAATCAATTTCATGTTGAAATTTGATATAAAAACATTTCAAACTTTTGAACTTTTCACATTAAAAACTCGCATTCCCATTATGTATGTGAGATTGATTTTAAATATAATATTGAATATTATCTAAATTTTATTTGATAAAATGGATTAAATATTTGTAATCAAAAGTTTCAAATTAATTTTTAAGGTCAATTTCATTTTAAATTATAAAAAATTTACCCTGGTAAAAAAATATTTACCAAAATCTAGGTAGAATAGTGATAATGGTTAAATTTCAAAGGTAAAAGATTAACATAACTAAAAAATAAAATATTTAATGGTTATTTTAGGTATTTTTTTAAAATAAATATCCTCAAAAAAATTAATTAACAAAATAAATATTTTAATTTAGAGCCACCTAATTGTGGTCGTCTTTAAATATAAAATAATCTGTATTTTAATCACTTAAACCAACCTCTCATCAAGCATAAATACCACCCCATTTTGACCCAAAATAATTGAATATACTAAAATATCATCCAACACATATACTCCTTCATACCCAAACGTAAAATATCTTCTATTCTCACCAAAATACTTATCCTAAACCCTTTAAGAAGATATTTTAAAAAAGTATATCGAATAAGGGGTAACTTTCTTCAACGAGCATGTTTTTTATTTCATTCTCAACCACATCAATTATTCTAATATCATTATTATATAAAAACATAAGTATCTTCAGCATACTAATATGTTTTTATATCAATTTTATGACATAAAACATCACAAACCTCCATCAAATGAGATATGTAATCATCATTCATGTGTATGGAGGATTACCACCTCGCGAACTGATGTCGTTCAGTCTCCTTTTACCACATTTCATGGTTGGTAATAATGATAGATTTATAGTTTATATATTATGTACATTATATTTATAATTTCATTATTTTTAAATAATTATAATATAACAAATACCTTCATGATTTCCATTTTGTGGGAATACAATAACATCATTTGCAGAGGTGTGGACTACTGCCTTCGCAAAGCAGTGTGATTCGTTCACACTTTACATGGAATTTATAAAAGATGAGTTTGATATAAAATGTTTCATATATGAAATAATATGATACTATAATTATAACATACAAGTGTATCATTTAGTTACTTTCTTTCAAAAGGAAAATAAAATGGAAACAGTGTTCACGCATACGTACGACCTCTGTATCCATGAACAAAGTATTCCATTTCCTATCACTAAATATTATATATTACTATAAATAAATATATACTGAATATATATTATATTTATATAGTAATTTAAATTCTATATATTATTAAATCATGATCTATATAAGAGGAATTAAAAACAACAATTCAAAACATACTAAAAAAACAAAGCAGTTGTTACCCAAGAAAATGAAAATATTAGGAGATTATTATATAATGGGAAATAATAAGTTATAAAAATAATGTATATGATATAATAAATATTAATAAATTTCTATAATAAGTTAATAACATTATTAAAATAATCATATTTTAGGTTAAATAATTTTTGAACAAAATGAAGTGTAAGATAAGGGTTTCTCATCTCACATTTTTCTCAATTGAGATATATGCCTTATTCACCACTTGTTTCTCAGGTGTTGTTTGTAAACTACCAATGATTGTGATTAATGATCATTATATTTATATTAAGGGGTATTTCCATATCCATTTTAAGATATCTCTTTCCCGTTTTTTACGGTTCAAAATCTATCGCATCACTATAGTAATTTTGTCTCAATTTCATTATTTGAGGAACATGTTATGTTACAAACCTATATTACTTTACGAGGTGTACATACTGAAAATTTAAATTTTTTATCATTTATTTAATTATTTTATCTATATTATTTGTTTCATTAATTTATCTCTTTGATCAGTAATGTTTTTATTCAAAAACCATATTTTTATAAAATGTTTTTTAAAATGTTTTTAAATGATGTTTTATGAATTTTCAATGAAAAGGATCTCAGAGATGTTTAAAAAGATTTTTAAAATATTCATTTAAAAAATTAATAGGTTATTTTCAATGAAAAATGTTTTTTAAATGTTTTATTATTTAAAATGTGTTTTTCAAAATAGAAAGAATATTTTCCTCAAAAGTATTTCATGTGATCTCTCAAAATTATTTTCCATATAAAATAAATTTATTTAGTGTTACTAATTCTATACTAGGGATATTATTCAAAGAAATTGTACTTATTTTTTATGGATGGTTTATGTATATTTTTATAAAACCCATTTATTTTCCTTGTGTTATTTTATGTTGTTTATGAAACCTATTTCTTTTTATAGGTTATCATCTAAGAATTGATTTAAGTTATTATGGCTCACATATGTATGGTTTTAATTATATGATATATGGGACATAAATCTCCCTCCAATTCATTTGGAAATTATATTATATCTCATGAGATAAAAAACTAAAATGGAGATTGAAATCAATTCAAACACGACTAGAACTGGTACTGAACTTAGTTTAGATAGGACTCAAATAGGAAGTAAAATAGGTTTTGTAAAGGAATTTGTCTACCATAATAGTCTTGGGAGTGAATCTTGACTATTAAGGTGGTGTGGTTAGTGAACCCATTCCACTACGATATTCTTGTAAAATATCATTGACTATTAATGAAATTATTTTCTATGTTTATGTGATTTCCATAATTCTATGTTTTTTTCCAAATGTATTCTTTTATGATTCAGGTGTTATGAATTTTTATGATTTACTTTATGACTCAAGATTATGATCTTTGATATGTAGGGTATAATTTTCCAATGTTATGTTCATATTCTTATACCCTTAGGTTTATGATATGATTCATATTTCAATTTTTTACCCTTACTGAGCATTTGATCTCACACTTTTCTTATTTTTCTTTTCCACAGGATATAGAGAAGGTTATTAGGTCCAATATGTCAAAAAGTATTATATTTATGAAGGGATAAGTGGGAAAAATATAAACTTTTCCTGAACTAGTAAGTTTTGTTTAAAAGTTTCAAAAGACACTAAACCCATATGATTCCGACATGGTTTTATTATAACATGAATATTCATCTATTTAGATGTAATATCTATGTATGAAAAGTTATGGTCGTTATATTAAATATAACCCTTCCTTAAATAAATTTTCATGGAAATCAAATGTGAATAATGCAAGAATTTGGGTCTTCTGTTCTATCACCTAGATATTCCTACAGTGGCGTTCGAAGTTTCAGGGAACACATTTGGATAACCACTTTAGATAGTATATTCTTGATTCTTACAGTGTAATGATTGTGTAACAATCCCAACCATTGTAGCCTATAATCAGTGTTTGTTTTATTATAATGGAACAGATCAAACAGATCACATTAGCAACGATCAATCAGTTTATTATTCTTGAAGAAATAGATAAATATATGGTTCCATTGTTACATTTATAATTAATCATAAAACATAACAAAGGAAAATAAACTAATTCCATGACACTTATTCAAAGATTAAATTTTTATAACCTAGGGAAGGAAAACAGATAAGGGGGTGATATCAAATTCCTAGTAAGGGATACATGAATCAATAACAAGTGTGGAAAATTCAATAATGCATAGTCATCATGACATGGTAAAAAAATGGAAAAAAACATTCCAACAATACCATGATAATGAAAATTAATCCATAGATTTTTTGCATAATTAAAATGTCATCGAAAGCTATGACTATATTCTGAATGAAGAAAATGATTATTTTTTAGACGTCATGTATATTGAACATGAACCCTTATACTGTGAATAAAGTTTAAGTATGTGGGTAGAAACTCGTTTAGTTCTACTTGAAAATAATCACAATGGGTTTTCTCCAACTATTGTGTCTCATGAGACATGTCGATGCAATTAGGGGCTCTCTCTAACTAGACACCACCCGTCACTACAGTTCTAAAATAATTCTTCATACGTAGATTCAATTCAATGAAATCATTCAAGGGGAACAACATATATAAAAAATTTATACGTACAATATAATAATAATATCCATGATATGAGAAATATGGATATTTAATTAAATCTTCAATGAATTTGGATCATAAATAAAAGGGAGGTATACATACACCACATATAAGGAATAAGTGGTGCACAAGACATAACCAAATGGAATATCATAATGGTGTACATGATATAGTGGATTTAAATAATACATGGAAATTAATAGTCATAGATCATGATAAATAATGTTCAATTGATGTGAAATTATGTAAAAAGATGCTTTAAGAAGCTTTAGAAATGTGCCACTTTAGTGCGGGTTAAGGGAAAATATTAATGTTTCTATAATATAAACAAAAGAATAACTATTTGTATAAAACCAAAAATGAAAAAAGATAGTTTTTCATTATAAAAATAGTTATTTTTGACAAAAAAAAGGTGGGATAAAATATATTATGTATATTAGTTGAAAATAGGAAAGAAATCAGAAAGTTCCCTTTAATAGGGCTTACTTATCTGGAGGAATTGGATAGGAAACCTTATAAAACATGTATTTACCCAAAAAAAATTTAAATTGACCTAGATATATAATTTTATAATATATAACCATAATTTAGATTAAGTGTATAAAAATAAAGAAGAATTACATTGGGCGAAGGAGAGAAAAACTGAAACCTAAAAGAAAATTGGGGATTTAGAGAGAATCACATACCTTATGTCTGAAAGTTTTCTGCACATGAAGTTAATGTATTTTATAATGAGATTATATTCAAAAATAATTAAATTCCAAACTTATTCAAAATTAATTTTATTTATTCTACTTTTATTAAGTTCATTTATGGCCTTTTTGATGAGTTATAAAATTCAATTCTGTCATGTGTGAGTATTTGTTACCTTGGTTTTCATGATTTTTTCACTTGTATAAGTGTATGAAAGGTCATTTAAAATGGAAATAGTTGTCTATAATTTAAATTATATGTTATTAATGAACATAAATAATATTAAATGGTATTATAATCATTTTTTTCAGATATGAGGACGATTGATCAGATAAATCATTAATGCAAACTGTTTAGATTATTTTGGTGTTTTTTTATTATCACAAAATAATTTTGTTTTATTAATTATTATTAGATATATATACTTGTTACAGAACATTATATAAATATAAAATATGTATAATAAAATATTAAGAAACCATAATAATGGTTTTATGACCATCATTTAATGTGGTAATGAAAAAATAAAATGCATCGTCCACGATGGTGGTAAATTGACACATCATAGACAATGTTTTCGTTTTTAGAATAAAAGGGATAGGAGAAGGGGTTTGAAGATGGATATTCCATTAGAATAATAAAATTATAGTATATATAAGATAATGGTGGTATATTGAATGTTTTTATAGAGGATATAAGTAGGGGATAATAAAGGAAAAGAAATTAAAAGAAGTTAATAGAGAACGAAACATGATTTTACCTCTTGAATTTTTCTCCATGAGAACCTCCTTAAGGGATTGGGATTGGCCTTTTGGTGTAACCAAAGTATTATATATGTGTATGGATACTTGGTAATAGTATTAGTTAGAAATTTGACAATATTAAATGCTTATAATTTGTGAGTATAAGGGTTGGTGAGGGTGGTATTTATAATGGAGGGGAGGGGTATTTTTTGATTATTTTATTTATTAGTGTATTATTTTGGGTCATGATTATGAATAATTTTGATTCTTTTGACTAATTGAAGTAAATATAGAAATAAAATTCAGTATAACGATTCTTGAATCATCTATAAACCATCAATGACCCTATAATTCATGTATTTAACAAATACTATAAATTACAGTATTTCAATATACACAAAAAAATCAAATATTTTATAAAAATATCAAGAAAAACACTATAACATTTTTTCAATGTGTAGAATAAAAACATGTACTCCATTTTTGAAAATAATTTTCTAAATATCAGATACTAAATTTTTAATTAAAATCATCATTTATTCAAGAAATACTAATTTTAAAATTATAACTGGTTTTATGACACTTTGATAAATTAATTACGGTCTCGTTAAATTATCTTATAATCAGAAGACAATAAAATATTTATTTTTGAATCAAATTAATTTAAATAAAATTTCATTTAAATTATTATATTAATTATAAAATTGTAAATAAATATTTATGTTTCACAAAAATACCAACATTTAATATATAATTTTTAATACATTTATTTACATATTCCATGATATAAATATATCATATTTTCATTCCTAAGATACCTATTTTTTATACTTTCATACTTAAGGTTACTATTATATTGGTTTGATTACTATTTATAATGGTTACATTACTATTACAATGGTCAAGTTACTGTTTAATTGTATATCATGGTTTGTTTGTGCAATGAAATCTATCAAATGAATTGAATTTATTTTATATACAGACCATAAAATCATGCGCTGTTATATTATTCCCTCTATAAATTTTGTCCTTAGAATTTTTTTCATGAATATTTCCTTTGAAAAAAAATGTGGGTATTTTTTCTTCATAACATCCTTATGTTCCCACATTACTTTTTCAAATTTATGGTTTCTCTAGAGAACATTTTCTAGTCAAGTCATCTAATTTATCAATAATTTCTATCTTTTTTCAAGAATAAAGATAGGTTATTCATAGTAATAAATGTCATGTTCGAGATCTATTTCTTCATTGGTGAGTACATGCATTGGGTATAGCATTTACTTCTTTACAAAATAATATATGGAACACATAATGACCTTTAGAGAGAATTAGTGGCATTGTTAATCTCTATGATACAACTCCAATTATTTCTAGAATGTAAAATGGTTCGATAAACATAGGTCTTAGATTATATTTCTTACTGAACCTTATGACACCCTTCCATGGAGATACTTTCAAAATGGAATGATCTCCTACTTGAAATTCCTAATCCATCCTCCAGTTATCAGCATAACTCTTTTTCCTACTTTTTTCTAATTTAATATGAGCATGAATAGTCTTTAACTTTATCTTTGTCTCTTCAATAAGTTTTGGGTCCATAATATTCCTCTCACCAAATTTATACCAACAAGTTGGAGTATGATATCTCTTTCCATATAATTCTTCATATGGTGGAATTTGAATACTTGAATAGAAACTATTATTGTAGGAAAAGTATACCAAATGTATATACTTATCCCACATACCTTGAATGTCAAGTTAGCATGATCTCAACATGTATTCTATGGTTTGAATAGTCCTTTCAGACTATCCTTCTATTTGAGAGAGATAAGAAGTACACAAATGAAGCTCAGTATCCAAATCCTTCTAAATACACTTCCATAATTTTTATGAAAAACGGGGATCTAGATCATACATAATCGATATTAGTGAACCATGAAGTCTTAAAAATTAATTAATATAGAGTCTTTCTAGGTGATCAAGAGGTAAATATTCTCTTATAGAAAGAAAATTTGTTTATATTTTAAGACGATCAATAATAACTCATATCGTATCATTCTTTCTTGGGGTCTTTGGTTGTCTAGTGATGAAGTCTATAGTAATTTCATCCCAATTAAACATAGGAATATCTAGAGGATTCATGACTACTCTATGATATTGTCTCTCAAGATTCACTTGTTTAATGTCTAGGCCCCTTGATTCATAGTCAGTAATTTCCCACTTCATTTTATCCTACCAAAAATGTTCATTTATATCTCTATATATCTTAGTACTACTAGGGTCTATAGAAAAATTTCAACTATGATCATCATATAATAGTTCCATTTTTATCTCAGGTATTAATTTAACAGAAACCTTCTTTCCAAATTTCATAATTCCATCATTATATTAGAAGACTTCTATTCTTCCATATTTAATGGCTTTAATTTTATTTTGAAAATTCTCATGATCATATTGAAAACTTTGTATCTTCTCCAGTAAAGATGTTTTAGAAATCATTTGAAAAATAAGTGATGATTCCCATTACATAAAAATTAATATATCCATATTTACTAAATCCATTAACATTAGATAATTTTCAACCATCATTTGGGTCAGAATTCCATGATCATTTCTTCTTTAAGGAATCTTCTTCCATTTTTTCTTTTCTTATGTGGTAGTGTATTGAGAAATCATAATTCATTGGGTAACATGAGCCATTGTATTTTCCTCGTGTTGAATTATTTCTATGTAAACATGTATTTCAAACTCTTGTGATTCATATATATCTCACATATTTCACCATTAACATAGTGTCTCCATATCTTCAAAGAAAATATTACAATTATTAACTCAAGATCATGAGTTGTAGAATTTTGTTCATGAGTCTTCAAATGCCTCGATGCATATGAAATAACTTTTTCATTTTTCATAAGGACACAACCCAGTACTTTCTTTGATGCATCACTATATATCACATACCAATAATTTCTTGATGGTAGACTAAAAATTGGATCATTGAATATTATTCTCTTCAATTATTAAAAACATTTTTCACATTCTTTTTTCCGTACGAATATAACCCCTTTATGTGGACTCTTGGTTAATGTGTTAGATAATCAGGGAACATTCTGAACGAAACACTGATAGTAACCTACTAAAGCAATAAAAATATGTACCTTGGTTATGTTAATTGGTGTAGGACATTCTTGGATTTCCTTTCTCTTCATAGGATCAACTGAGATTCCATCCTTATAATCAATATGACCAAGGAATGAAATTTCCTGAAGCTAAAATTCAAATATTATAAATTTACCATATAACTCTTTTTATATGAGAGTCTCAAGAATATTCCACAAGTGATTCTCATGGTCTTCATAGATTTTAGAATACACCATAATATCATTAATTAATAATAAACCAATAATCATGATATTCCTTGAATATTTTGTTCATAAGATACATAAAAATAGAGGGTGAATTAGTCAGTACAAACAGAATTACTATAAACTTGTAATGTTCTTAACTCATAAAAAATTCTATGTTCTGAATATATTCCTTCATTACATGAAACTAATGACACCCAAAAGAAAGGTAAATATACTAAAAATATTTATCTCCATGAAGTTGATAAAATATATCATTAATGTGAGGAAAAGGATGCTTGTTCTTTATTGTAATATCACTTATTTCTCTATAGTCAATGCACAGCCTCACGTATCCATCTTTATTCTTAACAATGGGAACATGGGATCCCCATGGAGAAAAACAAGGGAGAAGACATATTTTATAACTCAAATCGTGTAGTTATTTCTTCAAATCCACTAATTCCACAGTTTCTATTATATAAGGAATCTTTGATATTGGTCTTGCATCTAGGATTGAATCAATGGTAATCTTGAATTCACACTCTGGGGGTGTCCTAGTAATTCCTTGGTAAATACATCAATGTATTCCTATACAATTAGTACATAATCAATTGTATCATAATATTTTAAAATACATTCCATACTGAGGATTACATCAAATTCAACCATCGGTATGATGAAAAGGCCCACAAGTAAAGAATGTCTATATGCTATAAAGATAATTTCCTGACACATTTTTGTTGTAATGAGACTTCCCTTAGGGGGTTTTATTCACAATTCCTTTTTTAAATCAAAAGGGAAATATCTAATTTTATTTTAAAATTGAGTATATATAAAAGAGTGTGATGATCCAGAATCAAATAATGCATTAGATAAATTTGACTATAGGATTTTTGTACTTTTCACCGCATCCTTGGGTACTTCTACCTCAGTTATAGTGATCACATAATCTTGGCCATATACCCTAGACATATTTGATGGTAGATTCCCTAGATTCTTGGGGCACTAATGTGTGTAATTCCCTATTTCATTATAGTTGATGCATTGAACATCATTTATTTGTTTCTTCTTCTTGCATTCATTTTCTTGATAACACATTTCTACACAGATATAAAAAACTCCCATGCCCAAATGGCCAGAATGCCTTCTTCTTTTTTTATAGATAATCCCCCTTTTAAGGGTTGAAGGTGAACATGTACATGACCCATAGGCCCAAGGTACAAGGCCTGAAATGACCCGCAATACATGACCCGAAGGCCCTGAGGCATACCATGCCCATTACAGGACCCGTAGGCCCATCCCACTAGAACTGGCCATCCCAATTATCTTGCATCATTGATATCCTTATCTCCCCACCTTGCATTGCTGATCGGTTAGCATTTTCCCATACAAAGCTGCACGGTGCCTGGTCCTGATGGCGGTTTCCATACCCTCTCATTCTACCAATCCGGTTAGCTCTGCATCTGGTGGCTGCTACTTATGTTTCTCTGATCCTCTTCTGGGACCTGTTCTGTGTGAACTGGGCTACTCTATGGTCTACGTGACCTGAAGGCCCTGTGGCCCGATGGCCTTTGATGACTCGAAGGCCCTGGAGACCCGTAGGCCCAAAATGGTGGCCCGAATTCCCAAATCGGGTGAATAGTTCCGGATGCTACAGTACCGAATAGTAACTGCTACAGTACTGCTACAATACTCCATAAATTCACCTCCACCCAGTTTTGAACCCAGGTCTCTTGGATTCCAAGCAGGATCTCATTCCATTTAATCATTTCCTATGATGATTCTTTAAACAATTTAAATATTATGGGAATTCATTTGTTCCCCTCCTATTCTTTGGTTCTTCAACTTTTCCATGTTTATCAGAAGTATTATTCTTTTCTTGATTTCTCTTGAACATATAGGATCCATAAAATTACTTCAATGTTTTTATTTCACTTAACACTATTTCATCATATGATGAAAATGTTTGAGAATCCAATGACCTATGAAGACTTTTCTTGAGACCTTCATAGAAATGATCAATAATGTATTCCAAATCACATATATAATATATATCATACGTAGATAGTCTATTAAAGGTATCCTCATACTCTAAAACACCCTCTTTTTCCATTTTCTTTATGATAAGTAATTTTCAATCATTTATATTCGTTCCTCATGAGGGAATATTTTGCCAAGAATTTTCCTGTAAAATTTATCCATTACATGTATTCAATTTCATCTTCATCTTTAGTATTTTGGATCAATGGCCACTATTTATCATAATCTCTCTTAAGACAAGATATTTTTTATACTACATTTCAATTTCATTACATCTCAATTCTAGAAATAACTTTTTAGGGGACATGATCATTAGGTCAACTACAACTGGATTAGTAGTCCCACTAAAAGATGGGGGATTCTACCATATAAAATGATCCAACATAGGTGTGGTATGTTTATTCATCATAACCTGAGTAATATTTCCTAATATGGTAATTATAGTCTCTCCTCAAACACTAACTGTGTTGATTTTCCTAGTAAGGAAATCTCTATATTTTCCGCGGGTATTGATTCCTTTCATTCCATTCAGTGCCATTACTGAAAAATAGAAAACTCTAAGTTAGATCATAATCATCATGAGTATTGAGATAAAAATTACCTTCAAGGAATTATTGTAATTATTATGTTTATTTATCATCTAGTTCCCAAGGTTTATATTAATCTTTATCTGATACCAATTGTAACAACCTTGACCCCAGTAGCCTAGATATAGTGGTTATTTTATAACAATTTCATAGATACAAGAGATCACATCACCAAGGATTGATCAGTTTAATAGTATTAAAAAACTAGATACATACATGGATCCCTAATTAAATTTTTAATTAATAATAAAATATAACAAAGTAAAATAAACTTCTTCATTGACACTTATTCAAATATTACATCTTTATAACCTAGGGGAAAGAAAAAAATAAACGTGTAAGCTCAAATTCTCAGTAAGGGTTTCATGAGTCAATAATATGTTAGGAAAATCCCCTAAGGCATAGTCATTATAGAATGGTAAATAAATAAAAAACACATTTCATCAATAAAATGATAATGAAAATGAATCCATATATTTTTTTCATAATAAAAATATCATGGAAAGTAATGGCTGAATGCTGAATGAAGAAAATTCTTAATTTTGGTACATAATGTATCTGGAATAGGAACCATTATAAATTCATTATGGTTTAATTATATGGTTAAAAACCCATTTTATTTTACTTATAAACAATCACAAATGATTTTTCTCCTACTATTTTGTCTCATTAGACCTATCGATGCATCGAGGGGCTATCTATATTTGGGCCCCACCTATCACTATAAGTCCAAAAGCATTCTTCAGACCTAGATTCAATTCAATGACACCATTAAAAGAAAACAATGTATGTAAAAATTTTATACAACTAATACAATAATCATATTCATGATACAATAAATATGGATATTTAAGGAACTCTTCAATGAATTATGATCATAAATGAAAGGGATGTGTATATACACCACACACAAGGAATAAGTGGTGAATAAATCATAACCAAAAGGAATATCATAATCATGTCCATAAAATAATGGATTTAAATAGTAATTGGATTTTAATAGGAATATATCATGATAAATTATTTCCAAATAAAGATAAAACATATAAAAATAGTTTTAAATAAACATTATATATGTGCCACATTAGATCATTTTAGGTGAAAATATTAAAGAATCTTTAGAACGAATAAAAGCACAATTTGTTTGTATAAAAAAGTAAACAAAGATAGTTTTTATGATAAAAATAGATATTTTGTGAAAATATTTTTGTCTTAAAACATATTATAGAGTGTACTTAAAAATGGAAGAGAAATTGGGAAGTTTCCTTTAATTGGGCTTGCATATCAGGAGGAATTTAAAAGGAATCCTTACAAAACATGTATTTAACCATAAAAGAAGGATGATTTGATATGGATACATAATTTTTCTACATAAACATATTATTTAAGATAATTTTATAAAAATAAATAAAAATTTAATTGCGGTAAAGAGAGATAAAACTAAACTCGAAGGAAAAAATGGGGGTTCGGAGATAATCCCTTACATTATGTATGAAAGTGTTTTGCACTGGAACTTAATGACCTAGATAATGAAATTTGATTAATTAATAATTTAATTAATAACATATTAAATATTTATTTTATTTATTATTAGTTTATTATGTTCATTTATGGATTTTTTGATGAGTGATAAGATTCAATTTCGTTGTTCGAGAGTGTTTGTCTCCATGGTTTTCAAGATTAATTCACTTGTATAAATGAATTAAAGGTGATTTAAAGTGGGAATAGTTATCCAAAATTTAAATTATATGATATTATTTAACATAAAATTATTAAAAAGTCATTTATATTATTTTTCCATATTTTAGGATGATTCATTAGAAAAAAATTTAATGATAACCGTTTAGAATATTTTTCCATTTTTTCAATCATCACAAACTAATTTTGTTTTATTAATTTATATTATGTATATATACTAGTACCAGATCATTATATAACTTATAATATGTATATCAAAATATTATTTAACCATAATATTTATTTTATTACCATCCTTGATGGAGGTAATGAAAAATAAAATAGCATTGTCCATGATGGCAGTAAATTGACACATCATGGAAGATGTTTTTTTAGAATAAAAGGGAGAGGAGAATGGGTTTCATGATTTATATTACATTACCATAATAATGTTTTAGTATGTATAATATACTATAGTTATCGTGGATTTTTTATTGAGGATATAAATATTGGATAAGAAATGAAAATAAATAAAAAGAAGTTAAAAGAGAACGAAATAGGATTTTACCTCTTGAATTCTTCTACATGAGAACCCCCTTGAGGGGATTGGGATTGGTATTTTGGTGAAAAAAAAGTATTCTAGAATTGGGTGATAATATTTAGAATAGGATTGGGAAGAAATTTTAGAATATTAAAGGCGTATAATGTGTGAGGAGAAGGGGTGGTGGGGTGGTATTTATAGTGGAGGAGAGGGGTATTTTTTATTATTTTATTCATTAATTTATTATTTTCTCCCAATAATATGAATAGTTTTTATTCGTGTAACTATTTTTAGTAAA
The DNA here is from genome assembly GCA_963277665.1 of Viscum album. Taxonomy (NCBI): domain Eukaryota; kingdom Viridiplantae; phylum Streptophyta; class Magnoliopsida; order Santalales; family Viscaceae; genus Viscum; species Viscum album. Next base: position 642,993,602 of record OY728129.1, read on the forward strand.
TATAGAAGTATAGTTTGAGATAATGGAGCTTACATTATCCATATATCATCAATGATTCAATAATTCATGTATTTATATAATATCATAAATTACCGTATTTCACTATTTAGAAAAAAATCAATTATTTTAGAAAAATCCAAAAAATTGACCCTAACAATTATTAGATATAAAATATTAAAAATATGACACCATTTTTGGAAAATAAATATATAAATATGATAAATTTAATTTTTATTTAAAATCATCCTTTATTCAAAAAATATCGATTTTAAAATTATAACTGATTTTATGACACTTTGAAAAATTAATTAACATATCATAAAATTATCTTATAATCATAAAAAAAAATTAATTTATGAATATATTTTATGAAAATAATCTTTCTTTTAAATTATTATATGAAATTTAAATTTATAAATAAATATTTATGTTTCACAAAAATACCAACAATTAATTTATTATTTTTAATAAATTAATTTACTTATTCCATGATATAAATATATCATATTTTCATTAATAAGAATCCTAAAATTTATTTATACTTTCATAGGTAAGGTTACTCTTCTATTGTTCTGATTAAAATTTTTAATGGCCACAATACTATACCTATGGTCAAGTTACTTTTTAATTGTATATCACGGTTCTTTTGTGCAATGTAAAATATCAAATAAATTGAATTTATTTAGTAAGATGCATACCATAATATCTTGGGTTGTTATAGAAGGTAAAACAAAGATACATTTTCAGATCCATCAATGAATAAATAATTCCTTGTAAGGTAATTCTTTAATTTATTAAATTAATTAAAAATAATACGTGATTATCATGTGCTTGGTTCTGAAATTTTCTATTATCAATTTTATTTTATTTTGTTTTGTTTATCATGGATTTTATCATAATTTAAATATTATATTAATTATATATTATGAAAAATAATTGACTTGGTCATGTCTCACCTAGCACTACTACTTATCTTAGAACCTTCACCACCAAAGTTCAAGAGACTTATATTTGAGATGACAACCACCAGGGAGACTGGAACATAAGCTAACACTAAGTCAATTAATCTTAACATTAACTTAATAATTTTAGTGCTCCTCAATGTCTCTCATGAAAATAACATAAGAGTTTTCACCTTATCTATTTCATACTTTGTACCTGTTGGTGGTGCTATTAAAACTTATCATGGGAAATGTATGCATCACTTAAAAAATATAAATGTAAAATTTTGATAGTGTTAGTATTTAATATCACTTAAAAAATTGATTCCCTTCATTTTCATTTCATCATATCCCGAAATTGAATCATTTTGGAAAAGTTAGATGATATAATATACCATCTCCAGTTCATTGACTGGAGTGATAAACATATATTTGTTGGGAGGATCTCCCCCAATGTTCTCAGTAGATTCACCATAAAATTATTCAATAGAAATTGAATGATATTGGATAATATACACCGTAATATCTCTAATGTATTCTTTAATATCTATGATACTCATGAATCCTTCAGAACATGTTCTTATAAGAGGGTTAGAATCACCAAAAAATTTCATTGATAATTCTGTATGATGTACTGAAAAATTATACTATCTAATCAGCTAAGGTATCCAGTTAAGTCTTTTTTTTTGTTCCCTATACTAAAACATAAGGCTATAAATGAGTATAAAAAAATCCACTACTAATTTATCCTTCTATGTGACTCAAATATTAGCATGAGATACCATAACCTCATTAGTGGTTGTCATATATTTTACTTGGAACACTTAGATTTTTCCCCCTTGGGATATAGGTCTTTTCTTCAACATCATGTACTATTGTGGTGACTAGGTTCTCTTGGAACTCTTCACTTTATTCTATTGATACATAAGGGACTAAAATAAGAAAATAAAAAGTCAGTATCCAAATGAACAATATAGAAATAAGGGGTGGAGATCTAGTTTACTAGAGAAGGTTTCATTACATAATGGGACTTATACCCATGTATAATTATGTGGGCCTACCACATAAGGTAAAATCTTTGAAAAATTGGATTTTATATTTAAAATGGTCTAAACATCAACATCTAAATGAGTATGAAAAAGTAAAATTTGAAGTCCAACATCTTTCACTACTTCAAATCTTCATAGACATTATGGTGGTTGTTTGTGAACACCAGATTAGTAAATGTGTAATCGCTGGCTCCATTTCTAGGTCAAACAGTCTTGAACTATGAAGGTTTTGAGAGGGTCTCATCCCTATGCCTCACAAATAGTTTTATGTCCCAGTAAGAGTCTCAATTCCTACATAATGTCTGACACCACTACACTTCCCTTGAGGTTTTTAACCTTAGTGTACTCTGTATAATTTATTGGTGACCACACCACCTCATTCCTCTCTAATAAGAACATAGTTAAACATATCATGGGTAGAATAAAATTAAATAAATTAATCCTAGATAGTTGTAATGGTCTATAAAATTACTCATTAATGAGTTTGTCAAAAACTCGGTTCCATCAAACGATTTCACCAAAACAGTCTCACCGGTCATGGTTGCACACCAAAATAGTGGCACCGCTAATGGTGGAACCACTTATAATAGAACTGTGACGGTGGCACCATTGTGGTGGCACTGTAACGGTCACACCATCACTGTCGCACACCGAAATGGTGGCACCGTCATGGTCGCATGCCAAAATGGTGGAACCAAAGACGATGACACCATGAGGGTAGCATAGTGAGGGTGGCACCGTGACTGTGGAACCATAACGGTCACATCATCACGGTCACACATCAAAATGGTGGCACCACTTAATGTGGCACCATGATGGTGACACTATGACCGTGGAACCTCTTACGCTGTCCCACCCTTGTTCTTTTGTCCAGTTTCCAAATTTTTACGCTTCGTAATGTATATTTTGATGAAAACATGTTTTTTACCCCTTTCAAATCCATTAAAATCCCATAAATGATATATAAAATTCCCCATGATCTGGGTGACCCTTGACTTACCAAAACATGTGGATTTTCCTTAGTGTCAAAACTTTTCCCGTAATATATAGTTCGGTCATTGTTTCTCATTTTCCTCTAAATAAAGGAAATTGTTTAACGCACAGCTGTTATGGCCACCTCTCTGATGAGATTTATTAAATATAAATTAATACCATCATGTGTAATTGTCCAACCGCATGGTGAAACCACTATCCTTCTTTAGAGTCATTCAATATTTTTATATTCTGTAACTTCAGGATCTCGCCTTTTTATCGCACGGGAATTATTTCTTCTTCTTGGATGGTTTCTTTTTCTTTATTTGGTACATTTTGAGTCCCCCTTCCAAAGGCTAGTGATGTGCTTGTGTAGGAGATTTTCCTCTCACTCTTGGAGTCCTCGGAGTTCCTCCCCTACAGGTCCTGCATCCCCAGTTCTTGTTGCGGGGAGAGAAAATTCGATTGTTGATCATCTATATAGGGTTCTTCCTTCATCTCTCTTTACTATGTATCATGCGGGTGGATATTCTAATGTTTCTATGGGGATGGATGAATCCAAAGCCTGATGAAGATAATAAATGGACTTTTAAATAATAAAGGGGTGTCTTTGATGATGCTATTGTAATCTTTTACCCTTTCATATATGTTGTAAATTGTCTAGGCTTGTGTCCACTGAAAATCATGGACATTTTTTTCTTCCCTTGTGCACTAATAGACCCTTGTCTTCTGTGATTATTAAATGGTTGTAACGTGGAAATTGGTTAGAAACCTAAAATCGGTTGATTAAATGAATGTATAGTGAACAAGAATCCTCTTGTAAACACCCCAGTTAACCAAACAAATAGAATAGACTCAATTAATAGTGTGATAGAATCTAAAAATTCCCTTACTCTATCTTGGAAATATGTGAGGTTGTTCTTCTTCACCCCAGTGGGGTGACATAGATGGGGATGGGATCCCCTATTGTGGTTTAATTGTTATTTTTTGGATCTAGGTCTGTGTGGGGCCATATTTTTGGGCTTGGTTTGGTTCCAGTGCTTTGATGGATCTCACGGATCCCTTTTGTTGTTGTGACTTTAAAAGAGAACCAGGAGTGAATGCTTAAATTGCTACATGGAAATTTTTTCCTCCTTGTCTTGTGACTATACCTGTTAGTGTCCCAGTGGTGAAGAATTATTTAAATGGAATTACTGGAATATGAAAACAATGATGGGTTCAATGGGAAATTTTTTTAGGAATGAGTTGTGACTTGGCTGTGGGTGGGGTTATTTTTATTAATGAATAGTAATGAGGGTGTTTGTTTATAGGCTAGGTTTGGAACCCCTAGGTTGGGATGTGTCCCTGTTTACCTTTATGTATAATTTAGTTCTTATGTATCTTATTTTTGCCCCACCCACATTGAGCACTTTGTTCCGAACACCCCCATTTAAATGGGGGAGGCTGTTTTTTCAAACACTCCTATGAGTGGTTGGTTATTATATCCTTTTATGCTCCCTTTATCAAGTAGCCCAAGAATATTCGAGCAAGCTATGATGGAATGAGGTCCATTATAGCCCTATATCCTTCGGTCAAGGTATGTGGTGGTGGTTATCCAAGGTGTTCCTGGGAATGTTTTTTCCCAAGTGTCTTCAGGATGAGACCTAGGTGTCTTCGAGTGTGAAAATAGTTGTTTGGCCCCAGGTTTCTTCGAGAGTGGTGGTAGTTGTTTTGGACCATGTGTGTATGGGCGTGGTTACGATTGGTTGTTGTGGACCAAGTTTTTATGGGAAGGATGTGTGGTTGTGATACCCTAGGTGTGTGCGGGTAGGGTATGGTCGTGGGACTATGGTGAGAATGGCGGGGAAGTTCTGACGCGTAAGATTTATTCAATAACTAGTGGGAAAGTTGTGAGGGGTACCCCAAATATCGATGTCCTATAACTATTACTTTACATAACATTCATTATTTGGGGAGTGTTCCTTGGTGAGGTTGGGTGGATAGCTTTCTTGCTAGGTGCATTGGTTGTCTGTTTTTCTCACGGGGCATTAGAATTCCACCCCAATTGTGCATGAGAGATTTTGGTTTTCCATACTGAGTATAACTGTATACTTACCCTACGTATATAAAACTGCTTTTAGGTTTCTAGGAGGACAAAGAGGATCATGTGATACCGTACTAGTTTGGACGCTGGGATATTTTTTGTTACTTTTTTTCTTTTCTTTGGTATTTACCTTTGAAGATTACTTGTATAGTAGCACTTATTATTGGAAACAAGCATGTGGGAATGTTTTGTTTTGGATTTACTTTTAATTCCACTTTTGGTGTTGTTTGAGATTTACTATCTTATCTCCTGATCCTACTATATAAAAAAGGGTAATTACTTCCTTTTTTTCATGTGAATACATACCCCTGGTTCTAGCCTCCACACTAGGACCTATTGAAGGCGGGTCTCAGGTGTCATTATCTCTCCTTTAACATGAAGAAGGAAGGGCCTGGCAATCTACTACCCCTTCCCTCTTCTTGGTGAAGGCAGTTCATGACATAATGGTATCAGAGGGAGGTTGAGAGATAGGATTGATTTCAGAGTTAGGTATAGTAAGGATTTTATGGGATGATAGGGCAATAGTGTTATGAAATCTTAATGCATGAAATAGGCCAGGGAAGACCAGCCAGGACATGGAATTTTAGGGCCCCCCATGTTCTGATGCAAGGACTCGGGGACTAGAAAATGACCAAGTGAGGCTACACTGATTATAGGTTAGAGACCATATGAAAGGTACATGCATCATAATAACTTGTGTTCTTGTGTTTATTGGGTATTTTGGGGATTTAAAATGGATAAAAAGTATAAGAAAAATTAAAAGCAAACTTTTATGCTACTCGGGCTTCAACATTCCTTTTTTACCTTGTAGTAATGGCATCTGGATGATGACCACGAGTAGTGTGGTGATTGAGGCCCAAGTGGTTGATTTGGCTGATCGGAAGAGGGCTGACCGAGAGGAAGAGGATGATCAGTGGAAGAGGAAGCTCTGTGGCTTTCAGTGGCATACACTCAAAAAGCATGAGGGCAGTGTCTTAGATATGGAGACAGAGAGATGGCTCGATGAGCTGGTGATAAATTTCGGCTTAATCTAGGATCTGACGTAGTGCTGGGTTCCTCTGGCTATAAGCCACATGCCGGGAGATGCACGTTAGTGGTGGATACTCTATCTTGGGGAGATGAGGGAGGCTAAGGTTATGTGGATAGACTACGAGAGGGAGTTTCAGGCAGAACTTCTATCTTCCACGATGAAGGCTGAGAAGAGGTAGGAGCTTCACTTGCTTCAGCAGGGGATTATGTCAATTAGAGAGTTGAGGATCAAGTTCAAGGATCTATAATACTTTTCTCTAGACCTCTTTCCGATTGAGGAGTCTCATGTGAGACGTTTAGAGGAGGCACTCCGACCTTCTCTTCATTATGTTGTTACTCCCTTCACTCTACCAACATACATAGAAGTCCTTCAGAAGGATGAAGTGGAAGAGAGAATGAATATGCAGGGAGGTGTTCCCTAAAAAGGGATCCAGTTGGGCTCATCAAAGGGGAAGGCCGTCAGCAACATGCCTCCAGCATCAGGGCCTTCTAGGTTTCAGCCAGTGTGTAGCAGGCCCCAACAATTCTAGTTTTGATCTCCCTGTCCTCTCCCTTTCTTTTTGGGCCCAGGATCGAGATGGTTCATCTTTGGAAGTCATGGGAACCTTTGAAATCAGTTCCTAGACCGAGTGCAGTGTAGTAGGGGTGGGCCAATTCTGCGCCAACCTTAGCAGCAGTAGTTTACAGTCAAGCCCTTTCAACAGCAGCAGCAGCAGGGATAGTAAGTTCCCGCTCCTCCGAGAGCATACGTTGTGGGAGGAGGCCGACCTCAGGGTTCTCCTCAGGGACCTTGACCAGGGTGTGGTCTGGGAGGAAGTAGAGAGCCGAGGGGCAGAGGATCTAGGCATGGTCAGTTACACGACACCGAGGCAACAGTTCTGGTAGGGCCAGAAGTCATTTGAGGTACGATCAGCTTTTTTAGTACTCCTGCCTAAGCCTTGTTTGATTCAGGTGATTTGTACTCCATTATTGCACCTATTATAGCCCATTATTTGGGCCTAGATGCATAGAAACGTATTTTTCCCCATGTTTTGAGTACGCCAGTCGGAGGTCACACCAGCTCGTCTCGTGTTTTCTGAGGATGTAGACTGATGTTGGGACCATATCAGTCGATTGGGGAAATTTTTTTCTATAGATGCAGACATATGATTTTATTCTAGGCATAGAAATCATTCCCTTTGTATGTGATGTTATAAACTATTTCCAAATAAGGATCCTGTTTTTGGATATGGGCAGACAATGTTTGACTTTCGTCGGTGAGCGGGGTTTCCAGGAAGGCAGTCGGTCAGTAGATCCCCTTTTTTCCTTGTTAGCTGAGCAGTCAGTAGATTCGGAAAATTCAGAGATGTTTTATGTCTTAGGGATTGTTAGTGAGTTCATAGATATCTTCCCTAAAGAGGTGGTGACATTACCCCCTCGACGTGGCGTCGAGTTCGAGACAGACTTGCAACTCGGTGCCCGTCTGATTTTGATGGCTCCCTATCGGATGGCGCCTTCTGAGCTACGGGGGTTACAGATTTATATTGACGATCTGATGAAGAATAGTTTTCTTCAACCAAGAGTTTCACCCTGGGGCTCTCCGATAATTTTCATGAAAAGGGAAGATGGGGGCCTCAGGCTGTGCATAGGATACCAGAGACAGAATCACGTTACAGTCTTGAACCATTATCCCCTCTTGAGTATAGACAACCTCTTTGAGCAATTGAATGGGGCGGGATGGTTATACAAGATAGTCCTATGGTCAGAATATCACCATTTGAGGTTGAAGGATGGTTACATCTCAAATACTGCCTTCAGGTGCAGATATGGGCACTTTGAGTTCGTAGTCATGCCATTTGGCGTTAAGAACGCACCAGCCATGTTCATGGGGCTCATGAACTCTATCATCCAAGAATATCTAGACCTATTTGTAGTTGTGTTTATGGACGATATCCTGATCTACTCAAGATTAGAGGGGGACCATGTTGATCATCTGAGGATAGTTTTAGAGGTCCTCTAATAGCACCAACTCTACGGAAAATTATCCAAGTGCACGTTTTGGACGTGAGAAGTACACTTGCTTGGACACGTGGTGCCCGATAAGAGAAGAGCGGTGGACCCATCAAACATCGAGGCGATTATTTCATGGGTGACACCCAAGAATGTGACGGAGGTTCATAGTTTCCTGGGCCTAGAATTTTACTACTGGAGATTCATGCCCAACATCTCCCGAGTTGCGGCACCTTTGACATACTTGACCAAGAAGGACAAGGCTTTCGTATGGGATGTGTAATGTGAGTCATCCTTCATTTATCTGAAGGGGGTGTTGGTTAGTACCCCAGTTTTGATGTTTCTAGAATAAGGAGTGACGTTTGAGGTATTCTGTAATGCTTCAGGCTAGGGATTGGGGTGTGTGCTGATGCAACAATAGGGGTGATATCTTATGGGTCTAGGTAGTTATGTCCCCATGAGAGTAACTATTCCACCCACGATCTAGAGCTTGCAGTGGTTGTGTTCGCACTAAAGTTTTGGCGGAATTACATCATCGGGGAGTGCTTCGTGTTCTTCACAGATCACAAGGTCTTGAGGTATATCTTCTCCCAGTGGGACATAAACTAGAGGTAGCAGAGGTGACAAGATTTTCTTCAGGACTACGATTTCAAAATCTCTTACATTGAAGGTGAGGGGATTGTGGTGGCTGACACCTAGAGTAGGAATTCGTCGAAGGATTTGGTTCGAGAGTTAGGAGATGCTTGGAAGGCGATGGAGGAGTTGGATACCCTACACCTAGATATAAGGGTGGAGGATGGTTGAGGTTATCTATTCCAGATGACTGTGCAGTCCTCTCTATTGTATCATGTGGAGGAGTCCCAGTGGGGAGACTTAGAGGCTGAAATGATGCACAATCATGTTAGCTAGGGTGATGCTCTAGGAGGATGGTCAGAAGACGAGCATAATCGAATGTTGTTTCATGGAAATTTGTTCGTCCCAGTGGGAATGCGCGAGAGAGTTCATGGTGAGTTCCAAAAATCACCCCTAGTGGTACATCTAATAGTTTCCAAGATGTACCAAGACATGAGGGGTCAGTTTTGGTTACTTGGGGTGAAGAGGGCAGTGATAGAGTTTGTGGAAAAGTGCCTCGTGTGTCAGTAGGTGAAGGATGAACACCACATCCCAAGAGGTCTATTAAAACCTTTTGATGTCCCTTAGTTGATGTGGAATGAAATATCAATGGATTTTGTCATGGGACTACCCAGAGTTCAAGGATAATGCGATGTTATCTGGGTAGTGGTGGATCAGATGATGAAATTAGCTCACTTCCTAGCAATCAAGGAGTCAAGTACGGTGGATGCCTTAGTACAGAGTTACGTGGGAAATGTGGTGAGGTTTCATAGAGTCCTGAGGTCTATAGTCTCTGGTCGGGATACCCCATTTACCTCATGGGTCTGGAAAGGATTGAAACATGCTTTTAGCACCCAATTATGCGTCAGTAATGCTTTACACTCCTAGATTGATGGGAAAACAGAGTGCACTATCCATACGTTGGAGGATATTCTATGAGCATGTGTTCTGGACATTGGGAGATCATGGGTATGACACTTTCCTCTGGTAGAGTTTTCCTACAAAAATAGCTATCACTATACCATTGGCATGGCTCCGTTTGAAGCCTTGTACGGGAGGTTGTGTGGCTCACCCATGTGCTGGACAGAGGACGGGAAAGCAGGTGTTCTTGGCCCAAAAGTGGTACAAAGAATGTCGGAGAAGGTTCAACTTATACAATAGAGGATGAAGGAATCCTGATACTGGAAGAAGTCATATGCTAACTGTAGGAGGGGACCATTGGAGTTCGAGTTCGGGGACCACATGTTCATGAAGGTATACCCTCGATGTGGGAAATAGAGGTTTAGCAGGGGGATTAAGCTTTCTCCTAGGTTCTTCGGACCCTTCGAGGTGTTGTGGTGGGTCGGCGAAGTGGCTTATCAGCTAGCATTACCACTGTCGCTACTAAGAGTGTACGACATCTTCTATGTGTCTAAGCACCTTCAGTATCTACACGATGATTCACACGTGCTCGATTATGGATATTTGGATATCGAGGAAGATGTGACATTTGAAGAAAGTACATTAAGGATAATTGATCAAGAGGAGAAGGTGCTTCATAGATGAACCATTCCTATGGTTCTTTTTTTTAGGCATGGTGGTCTCAAGGAGAGTACCTAGGAATGAGAGGCACATATGTGCGCTTAGTACCCAAAGTTGTTTTAAATTTTCTTATGCTCTATTTTGTACATGACTATGGTGTAGTGTTTAACCTTGTTAGATATGAAATGTGTTGTTTTCCTTGTTCTCTTAATGTGTGTGAAGATTCCGGACTGTGAGGAAGGAAGGACCCGATCCCAAATCAAGACGCATTAAGGTGGATGTGATTAAACCCGTGCGGGCGAGTCAGTGCCTCCCAAAGAGGATAGTATCATGACATGGGGGAAAGGACTCCTTAATCCATATGTCTAGATAGTGGCACATTTATATGTTGTGGGGTTACTTGAGAGAGAGGTGTTACTAGATGTCGAGGAGGTTTTCTCTTGAGTGGTATCTTTCGAGGTGGTTTTTCAGACCCCTCTCTTATTGTCAGGTCAAGTTTTAATTCTCAAAGGTGAGAATAGTATGAGAGTTATCTGATGTAATGGCCCGGACAATGATTCATTAAGGAGTTTTCCCAAAACTCAGTTCCATTAAAAAATTCCACCAAAAAGGTTTCACCGGTCATGATTGCACACTGAAATGATGGAACTGTGATGGTGGCACCATAATGGTCGCACTGTCACGGTCGCACACCGAAATGGTGGCACCACTAACGGAGACACCATGACGGTGGCACTGTGAGGGTGGAATCATGATGGTGGAACTGTCACAGTCGCACTGTCACAGTTGCACACCGAAACAGTGGCCCCGATGACGGTGAAACCATGATGGTGGCACTGTGTGGGTGGCACCGTGATGGTGGCACCATCATAGTTGCACTATCACGGTCGCACACTGAAATGGTGGAACTGCTTACAGTGGCACCATGAGGGTGGCACCATGGTCGTGGCACCGCTTATGGTGTCCCACCTAACAGTATCCCACCCTTGTTTTGTTTTCTAGTTTCTGACTTTTTCCACTCCCACAACGTATTTTTGACGTAAAAGATTTTTTATTCCCCTTTCAAATCCATTAAATGTCCATAAATGATATCTAAAATTCCCAAATAGTTGGGCGAACCTCGACTTACCAAAACGTGTGACTTTTCCTCGATGTCACACCATTTCCTGTACTATCCAATTCTTCCCCTGTTACGCGTTTTCCTCTGATTAAAGGAAACCGTTTAACACACATCTATTATGGCCACCTCTCTAATGCGAATTATTAAATAAAAATTAATTCCATTGTGTGTAATTTTCCAACTACGTGGTGAAACCATGATCCACCTTTAGAGTTGTTCAATATTTTCATATCCTATAACTCCAGGATATCACCTTTTTATCTCATGGGGATTATCTATTCTTCTTGGATGGTCTCTTTTTATTTCCTTGGTGCATTTGTAGTCCCCCATTAAAAGGCAAGTGGTGTTCCTGTGCTGGAGCTTTTCCACTCACTATTGGAGTCCTCGGAGTTCCTCCCCTCCAAGTCGTGCATCTCCAGTTCTTGGCATGTTTATAGCAGTATTGATCGTTGATCATCCAAGTATGGGTCTTCTTTCATCTCTCTTTATTGTGTATCATGTGGGGCGGGTATGATAATGTTTCTACGGGGATGGATGAAACCAAACCTTAAGGAAGATAATAAACGGACTTTTAAATAATGAAGGGGTCTATTTGATGATGATGTTGTACTCTTTTACCCTTTCATATATGTTTTGAATTGTATAGGCTTGTGTCTACTGAAAATCATGGTCATTGGTGGTCTTCCCTTGTGCACTAATGGACCCCAATCTTCTGTGATGATTTATTGGTTGTAACATGTAAATTGGTTAATCATGTAAATCGGTTGATTAAATGAATGTCCAGTGAACAAAAATACTCATGTGAACACCCCTATTAACCAAATAAAAAGAATAAAATCGATGAATGGTGTGATATAATCAATAAATTCCCTTACTATTTCTTGGAAATATGTGTGGTTGTTCTTCTTGATCCTTGTGGGGTGACATGGATGGGGATGGGATCCCCTGTTGTGGTGAAGTTGTTGGTTTGTGGATTTAAGGCCATGTGGAGTCGTATAATGGGTCTTGGATTGGTCCCAGTACTTTGAGGCATCTCACAGATCCATTCTGTTATTGTGACTATGCAAGAGAACCGGTTTTGAATGCTTAAATTGCAACTTGTTTGTTTTTTCCTCCGTGGCTTATGACTATTCATGTTAGTTTCCCGATGGTGAAGAATTATTTAAATGGAATTACATGAATATGAAAACATGGATGGGTTCAATGAGAAATTGTTTTCTGTGAATGAGTTGTGACTTGGCTATGATTGGTGTTCTTTTTATGAATGAATAGTAATAAGGGTATTTGTGTATAGGCTGGTTTTGGAACCCCTGGGTTGGGATGAGTGCATGTTTACATATATGTATACTTTATTTCTTATGTTTCTTATTCGAGCCCCACCCAAGTTGAGCACTTCGTGCCGAACACCCCCATTTCAATTGGGGGTGTTTTTTCCAACACTCCTATGTGTGGATGTTTATTAGCTCATTTTCTTCTCCCTTTCTCAAGTAGCCCAAAACTCTTTGGGTAGGTGTTGATGGCCTGAGGTTCATTATAGCCCTAGATCTTTCAGGCATGGTACATGGTGGTGGTTAGTTTAGGTGTGTACGGAGAGTTTGTTTCTCAAGTTTCTTCAGAATGAGGCTCAGGTATCCTCACGTGTGGCAGTAGTTGTTCGGGACCAGGCGTCTTCAGGCGTGGCAATAGTTGTTTAGGATCAGGTGTGTGTGGGCATGGTTATGATTTGTTGTTGTGGCCTAGGTATTTGTTGTCGGGATGTGTGGTTGTCATAGCCTAGGTGTTTGTGGGCTGGGTATGGTAGTGGGACTGTGGTGAGAATGGTCGGGAAGGTCTGACCTATATGATGTCTTCAATAACCAGTGGGAAAGTGGTGTGGGTACCCAAATATCGATGTGCTATTACTATTACTTCACTTGACTTGAATTATTTGGGGAGTGCTCCATGGAGAGGTTGGGTGGATAGCTCCCTTGCTATGTGTTTTGGTTGTATCTTTTTCTCACGGGGCATTATAATTCCTCCACACTACTGCATGAGACATTTTGGTTTTCCCTACTGAGTATACCTATATACTCACCCTACATATATATAACTTCTTTCAGGTTTCTTATAGGACTTCGAGGACCATGCAGGACCATACTAGTTCAGGCATTGGGATAGTTTTTGTTGTTGTTTTTCTTATCTTTGGTATTTACCTTTGGATTTTCTTGTATTGTAGAACTTATTATTTGAAACATGCATGTGGGAATGGTTTTTTTTGTCTTTAATTTTACTTCAACATTTCGTGTTGTTTTGGATTTAATATCTTACTTCACGATCCTACTAAATAAAAAGGTTAATTCTTTCTATTTTGCATGTGAATCTATACCTTTGGTGGTAGTCACCACTATAGGACCTATTAAAGGCGGGTCTCATGGGTCATTATCTCTCTTTCTACTTGAAGAAGGAAGTACCTAGAATATGCTACCCATTCCATCATCATGGTGAAGGCGGGTCATGATAATAGTAATTTTCAAACATCTAGGGAGTCAATTTCATCCTTACACTCCTCATCAACCAATTAGTTGATCAACCATTTGATATTACCATTGTCTAACATTTATGACATGCATCATGTGAGGGGGACCCTATCATAAGTTGCTTGCACCAACATATCTAGATCCCCAATAAATAGAAAACCACATATAGATGATTTTCTATGATACTGTTAGTAGTATCATTCATGTTACTTATCTTTATAATTTTTATGTCACCTTGTAGTGTAACCCATAAACCCTTATCCTTTTTGTAGATGGAAAAATACTTCATAAATAGAAATCTTCAATATAAATGTTGTTTGTAGATATATATTTAGGCCTATATGAGGTTTCAAGACCCTTTATCATTAGTTATTTTTCTATAATATGACATTTAGTCAAAGTATCATCTCACCACCTCTGACATGACCTCCCCAACTTAGATTCCCATCACACTATTAGCTATTGGGAATCCTATGGGTATGTTTCCTTAGGATTTTTGGATGCTTTATCTATAGTTCTTTTATTCTAGGGCTTCCTGGTTCCCCTTTTCTCCTTCTTCATAGCTTATCTCTCATTCACTATAAGTACCTTATGATCCTAGATTTCATCTAGATATGTATACTTCCATGATTAAGCATACACCATATCTAATATGGAAGATAGATTTTAGGAGGGAAGAGTTTCTTCAATGTGATTTGAATCTTGTTCAATAATTACACCCAATTGTTATAGCATAATAGGGTGTTTCTATACTTTTTCATAAGTAGAGGTTCTGAAACCTATCTCTATATAAATTATAATTATTATGAAAACCTATATGTCATATAGGTTTCAAAAAAGATGTATTAGTCCACTTATAACGATTAGACATCGTACATTAATTTTAGTGTGTATGGCCTCTAATCATGCGCATCATGACCATCATTTATAATAGTTCAAGTAGGTACTTCATCATAAGGAACGAATTCTAAATATATCTTTATTTCATGACTTCTCTACTATATTTCATAGACAGATAATTAATACCTATACTTGTTTGATTAATGACCCATAATTGCACCTCAAAAGTCCAAATTGAATATAGAGTTTATATTTATTGAAGTGCATGTAAAACCATCCCCGCAATATCTAGAATGTGCCTAAAATATGTAATAGATACATTCAGTTTTTTCAGTAGGTATTATGGAATCTTATCCAAAACTAAAACTACTAAAATAACATGATTTCCCTATTCCAATATGGCTACCAATATTGTAAAGAACTAGATATAGGAATTGTGTCTGGACATATAATTATGGGGGTGGAATATGATTGCAAAATCATTCATGTAGGTATGGTTTATCTATGGAAACTATTAAGTGATCCCACAACTATAATGAGCTATGTTCCTTCTTTTCAACACCATATGGACTTTGGGATTCCATACCATCAACACTTAGGTTGGAGTGGGGTTTTATTCTCAAGGTGATAGATTCATGGGATTTTCTTCTTGGGTGATTGATTTTATTTTTATATTTTATACCTCCTTGTGGCTCTCTAATTATTTTATTAGGAAAGAAAATAGATTCTTTAAGTAATTTTGGGGAATAAGAAAGGGGGAATTATTGTAACCCAGTGGGTTTATTCTATTTTAAGATACCCTCAGTAGATACCTTTCTAGGTGCATTCACAATGGTATCATCCTTCCCATCCAGTGTAGGACTCACTTCAAAGAAGTATCCCACCTAAAATTTGAGTATTATATTGTCTTCTTTGTTAATTTTAGTTTTAAATCCATTCGTATATTCAATAGGGTGCTAGAATAATTTTTAATATGGAGAGTTCAAATCAATGATTTTTATAATTTTAGTGTTTCATTTTGAA
Source organism: Viscum album (assembly GCA_963277665.1). NCBI lineage: Eukaryota > Viridiplantae > Streptophyta > Magnoliopsida > Santalales > Viscaceae > Viscum > Viscum album. The sequence goes on from OY728129.1 coordinate 643,009,297, forward strand.
ATTATACTCTAAGAGGATTTCTAAAATGATTAAGTCCAATATAGGAGTTCATTTGAGTTTTTTCCCCATAGATTATTTGGGAGATAGATTTTTGATAGTATATTGTTTATTCAACATTTTGGGGGTGGTTGAAAAAGACTCAAAATGTATCAATAACTAGAATAATTGTTTCGTCTATTTTGGTGTAGAATCAACCTTGTCAATTGTGTTCTACTATTCCCATGAATGTTCTACCTATTATTAAGTTATTGAAGGAATCACTGATAAATATAAAAAAATATTATGTCTTTTTTTATTGGGGATGATCATTATGATGATATATATCACTGAGGTTCAGGTTCTAGGATAACTAAGATAGATGAAAAAGGGGTTATTTACCTGAGGAGTGTCTCAATCATGATACATTGTTTTCCAACTAAGATGGCATGGGATGTAATGGAAGTTTATTCCCTTTGGGTCTGTTAATTGTGATAAAATATGAGATGGACCAGGACTTTCCAATGTGGGTATTTTCTAGTTTATTTCATGCTCTCCAAGGATACATATATGACCTATAGCAGCATTCTCATTAGATATCTAGATGTGTATCGATTCATTTATAGAGTCACAATTGGGTGGGATTTATTCAAGGCTTCTCGAGGTTCACATCTCTATAGAAAATGTTCAAGAAACAAATAAAACATCCAAATTTTACCCAAGCCATCTTGAACCAGTATAAATGTGATATCATCAATAATATTATGATAAAAATGATCATTAAAAATGTGTATTAATATAATTTTTGTCAGTGATCTTTTCAGCTAAGGTGTGTCACCATTTATTTCATAAGAATCAGGAATAGGATAGATGGGCGGTATTCTATAGTACAAGGACATTCCTTCAAAGTGTAATTTCTCAGTTTTGGGAATAAAGAACCATAGTATCTCTATGGATGATAAGGTTAAGTGTATGGGGGATAAAATCTTATTCTAAGTGTCTTTGATGAAAAAATCCCAACAAATATTCAGCTTCTCATCAGTTCTTTGAAGCAGAGTGGGTGGATTATGTATGGCTCTCATTTCCAAAGTTCAATGGGCCGACTTCCAACGATTTTACAAGTGATGTGTTTCTCCATCTCTAGTTAGATAGTTTGGGAAGAAACAACCATGAATGGAAGGATAGGTTGATTCCATTTGCAGTGAGATTCTAGTGATTTTAGAATGTGAGGAATATGTCTTACCTTAAAGGATCACCTAATTGGAGGCTTCCTCTAGTGGTCAGGACCATGGGTCTGGAAGTTGATTTAGATACACTATTGAAACGGTGGGAGAACACCCCTTCTTCGAGGACAATCATGGAAGAAAGTTTACCTTATCCACATATTCATAGTTTACTCCCACAAAGTCACTAGATATATTTGAATCCCTATAGTAGTGAACTTAATATCAATAGTTATGGGTCTTTAAATGTTGGTTTCATGCAGGGTGGTTGTTCATGACCCTAAGGGCTCTGTTTCTTTTTTCCTTTAGTTTCATATATGGATGTGGTGAATCCAAACTCATAGATTATTATCCCATTCTCAATGGGATTATGATATGTTATTATAATATAATTTTTTTGGCCTCAATGGAAACAGAATCTCCCTTCATACACAACTCTCTTTTATAGAATATCACAATCCCATGGTCCATTGTTTATCATTTTTATAGATGAGAGATCTTTATTGATAATCTTATGTAACTTCTCCACACATGGTATGAAGTGAACAAAATTGCTAACTTCTATTATTCAAATAACAATAAGGATGGTTTATTTAATTCCTTTATTATCACAAGTTCCCTTCCCTCAGGTGTATTGATTTTGTAAAACCAAATGCTCTTAGGTTACATTACATATGAAACATTTATCCCTCATTATCCATTTCCTCTTTAATAAAAAATCCTAATATTACATAGACACAAAGAAACTAAAATTGGTTGAGATTGTGGAGGTCGATCTCATCACAACTTGTTGGGGGAAATTATTTCCCACCCTAGGACTCTCTTATTGATTTGAGATATGTTTTTAAATCCTACAAAAATCTTAGTATGGGACTTGTTTCCCCTATTCCAATGACCAAAAAAAACCATGTGGATAGTTTTATGCATTATAAGTTCTCTATTATTCCCTTATTAATGTTTTATTATTTAGTTTATAGCTATGTTTGGGCACTATATATTTTATCACCATCCAGAGAAGTGGTTGGTTCTTTGGAATTGGTATTAAACCTCAAAGAGGTGTCCTATATATCCTATGAGATCAGGAATCAAATCCTACATAGTATAAATAAAATAGTTTAAGATCATGTGATACGATCATGCCATTATGTTTAACATTATACAATAATAACAAATGTGGGGATATTTTCATATAAGATATGGGTGGTAGAGACTCATAGGGTCATCGTATGTATCTAATGAGGGTTTTATTAGAGTCCATTAGTTCATTATTGAGGAAATATGTATTGTAAAATGTGTGAAAGAATAAATTTGAGTGGGACCTATGGATATGAGGTTTCTCTAAGATTCTTCATCAAGAGTATCACCCTTTCAAGTAGAAATGTTATGCAATAAAGACTTAAATATGAAAATAAGCCCATATTGGAAGAATTTTAATCATGATAAGGGTGAAATCCTTACCAGTCACTAATGCCGCCTGATTCACAATCAGTGTGGAATAAGATTTCATATGATTATACACATTTCATGAGAGTTTACAGTTTAATTTTTATGGGGATTACACAATGGTTCCTCCAGGAGATGCCTCATTGGGAATATGACCCTCCTAAGAATATGGAGATATGGTCAGGGGTTACACCTACAGAGGATTCCCACTGTAGGGTTATCATGGTGTGTAGATTACATAATGAGGTTCCCCTAAGAGATGAATGATTACGATTCTAGTGGAGGATATGTATCTATGGTAGAATAATTACAAGATTTGACAAAGGACACTGAAATGTGAAAGCATCGTATATGGGGGGATTTTGGTATAAATCTTAGGAATTAGAAAGGTGTCTTATGTATCATGAATATAATAGGAATTTAAGTCTTCATAGATTGTATTAGGGGCCTCTATGTCATGAAATATTTGATAGGATAGGTTTTAATGGAACTTATGGATATAAGTCTTCCATGAACTTCTTCGTCGAGAGTATGGACCATTGAAGAAATGGAAGAAATGGACAGACCAAACACCTATAGAGATTCCCATATTTGAGGGGGGTTTATGCTAATGTAACAGTCATTTTAAGTCTCTATGCCCATTTGAGTCATGATTGGTATGAGGAACAAAATATAACAATATATTAGATGCATTAAATATTGGGGTGGGTCTTACACATTGATTCCTCCCTAATTGAATATTATTATAAGTCTCATGGAGAATATAGCTATATGGGAATGAAATTTCAACTCTAATAATGATTATTATGATGTGAAGAGTAGTATGATGGTGTTATGGTCTTCACAGGGAATATATAATTATAGAAAACATGATAAACATATGTGCTAATTGTGGTATTCATGGGGAAAATATCCTTAGGGAAAGACATGATATATATATATATGAGGAAATTATGGCATTCATGGGGAATATTTATGCATTAAATGGATAATGGAAATATATTGGATATGGATCTTAGGCTATAGAAAGGTGTAATATGTACCCTATTTATTAGCAGAATAAGAGTCCTCATAGTTTAGTACATTTTTTATGCTTTGATGAGTCAGGAATGATAATTGAAAATCATTAGTGGTGTTTCCTCATTGTTTAGATTGATTGAAATATATAGATACTTACACCAATGTGGTTTCCCAAGTAGTATTCAGGGATTAAACCTAAAAAATATTCCAATATAACCAGGAGGAATTTATAAGTGCAAGGTTTAATAAGAAAGAAATCAGGAATTATACTTAGTGGATTCCCATAGCAATATTAATCATAGGGGAGAATCTGTGTTTGGACTCATGTCACCTGATAAATTCACAAGGATACATCACAACATGATGAATTTGATGACATGGTTAGGGATTACACCAAAGGTGATGACTAGTTATAAATCCATTAATCATCCATAGATAAACAAAAAAATATGATAGAATCATTGTAGAATTTGGACCCATGAGCTAGAGTATATTTCAATATTTAGGTACTTACACAAAGGTGGATTCCGAGTTATGGAACCATTCCTCGTTGACTAATATACAAGAAAGTATGACCGTATTTATAGGAAAATTTGGTCCTATGAGCTAGAATAGTTACAGGATTACACTAAGCGAATGTCTAGGTCACATAATCATTCCTTTTCCTCTGATGGATAAAGGAAACTGGACATGGAAGGCCTTTTGAACATGTTTTCATGTCATGGGGTAACTCAAGGGGAATAGAAATAGATCACCTCCCATTTTTTCACATAGGTTAGGTGATCACATGCCCATGTATGTTTCATGTGTTCACTTGACCCCAAGGGGGTCATGTGATCATATATGTGCACATGAATTACGGTGTATAGCCTGGGTTCCACATGAAAAAATGATTATAATTCCATGTGTTCATAACCCTTATAAATGAATAGTTAGATGCAAGGCCAGGGGTATTGTCCAATGGAACATAAAACAGGTTACATGAACATGGATATATGAGTTTACCGTTTTACCAATGGTGTTTTCAGTATAGGTATTCATGATCAAGGGAACTATGATGGGGCCTCATGGTCAAGGATAAATGTATGAACCATAAGGGTTGTGTTTGCATGTTTAGGGATGCAAGAAAAACCTGCATGAATACTCCATTCATAAATAGGGAGCATGTTCTAAGGATAATGGATGAGATTTATGGACAAATTATAAATGTAAATGTTTCAAGTCGTTACATGAAGGTTACATGCCCAAGAGAGTATGAAAAGGATGCATGGAAAGTTTCACATAAGGCCATCACATGACCAATGGTTTTCATGTCATGTTTTAAAAAAACTTCTCATAGTCAAGGGTTTCATGATAAAGCATGACCTATGACCAGCCTTCCATAAATAGAATCTTCAAACACATAGAAAAACTAAGGGTTGCAAGGACACATGTCCAAGGGTGAATAGACGGTGGTTCACATGATCCCAGTTGTAGAATAGCAATAGGAATCTACTTAAAATTAAATCACTATGGAGGAATTATATACCAAAATATACCACATAGAGAGGGAACCATACTTACCTTGATATAATATGTATCTATTTTTGTGATGCATTCGTTATTTTGGAATAAAATGATTACATGATATAGTTTCATTCACATGATTATCTTTTGATTCTTGTATTTTATTCAAGTGAATGAGGGGGGTCTACTTGGATACCCTTGTTTTCTCTGGAGAACAAGTGATCTCTTCCTCAAACCTTTTGGCCTTCTTTGTCTTTGACATAGCCCCTCATCATTTATATATCAGGAAATAACCGTATTTTCTTTTTCTATAAAGTTGGTGTGTCCGATTAAAATTCTCTACCATTTATCACACCAACATATATATAAGGATCATTCCACGTTATGGTTCAATACTCTGAAACTCTCATACCTATCAAACTCATAAAATGTTAAAGGGCACTCTTGATTAACTTCGCGTGATCGTATTTGTAGTGGATATGTGACCATGTAATTTAACTGAGGTTTTCTGAGACCAGATCATCACACTCTATCTATTATATACACAACATTATGGTTATGTGTGGTCAAATAATGCAATTGGTTTTTTTATGTAATGTGTTTTTCTAGAAGACAAACTCATTAATAACAACATATATGGAAATGGAATCCTATAATAGACTCTTGATCAAGATTCAAATAGACTCACGATACCGTAATTTTGATCAATAGAGATGGAAAACATGTTTCTTGTCAAATTATAGAGTTTTGACTTTCAGCGGACTAGGGTTAGTGGGGATGAATATGATCTGTCACTCGATAAAATAGTTTATATCAACATGAATAGGTGGATAATATTATTTTAACATTATTTTAATAGAGAAAATTTACACATGATAAATCCATCTCACATCAATCATGAGATTTAATGGGTGGCTCCTATTAATATATCATGGACCTGAAGATAGCCAGATGCGTGTACAAGTGTCCTCTCCCAACCTTCACAAGCATCAACCCATGTGGACCCCCTACTAGTCAATGTTGAATCATGAAATGGATCAGATCCTATTATGTATGTACATGTTCCCACATCCACCCGGACCACCATTATAGAAGGCTATGTTTTCCCTCAGGCATAGTTGAGGGAACTCCCACACATACCATGGTTGAGGTGGCCAGCAATGGATAGCATATTTTTCTGGTTAAATATACACTCAATATAATTAAAATAAGTATAATATGTCATAAGGAACTAAAATATGTTCCCTTGTAAAAATAGATCCCAATATATTAAACAAACCTATATTTTTATAAGTCCTTCACACAGAATATAAATTATTTTTCCATGTGTTTCTTCAGAAAACTTTGATAACACTCTCAATGTTTTTCATGAGAATAATATAAATTATCTTCTCAAAAACATAAAAACTTATAATATCCATAACATAAATGCTCATAGTTCACATTTATGGGTTCTAAAAATCCCCCCCCCCACCCCCTTGGAATTGGATTCTTTCAAAATGAAATGAATTTGTTTCTATGGTATACATAGTTGACATTTATTCATACTTGAATATCTGATAGGTTTTGACACTAAACCCCATCAGAGGATTATACAAGTTATGTGTATCAACTAAGGTATTTTGAGTACCACCAAGAAGAGAATCCCAAGTCAAATCGTTTGGGTTTCCAAGATGGGTAACCTTTGAATTGCTAGGATGAATAATATTGTCAATGCATTTGGTTTCCAAATAGATTAAACTCAATTTGGTGCATGGATATATTGAATTATTAGAGGTCAAATTATATGATGGAAAATGTATTGGGGTAGAAAATAATTTGTTTCTAGATCCAAGAAAATATATTTATACATTAATTTGTATCCCAAATGAATGGAAATAAATCCTTGTATAGTTTTGAGTAATGATTCCTATAAAAATAATTCTCATGAAAAGGGGACATGGGTCCATGGATGATTAATTATATAATTAACTAGTATACATAGATCAAGATCCAATATAGGATATATTATATCATTACTCATCCATGAAACCATGTGTAGGGGCCAATGATTTATTGGTGTTATTTCATAGATCTGACTCGTATGCAACATTTCATGACACATGGGGTAGGACACTCTTATATGTTTAAGTCTATGTTCGATGGACCATGAATTATGTAGTTTCTAGTCATGAGAAGACTATTTACCCTTAAGCAGGTCCTGGGGAAAAAGATATTCCCTAATTGGTTTCTACATTGGTGAACCTAGAGAGCATAGATTGATTTTTTCTTGGGACAAATAATGATCCCCAAAAGATTTGTACTTTCAATTTTCAACCTAACATTTTCTTAATCCACTAAGGAAAAGGATTAGTGGGCATTCCTTTTATTTTCAACCTGATGTGTTTTCTAAAATTTCCATTTTTTAGAGCTCGTTTTTTCCTAGATCATAGTAGGTGCATTTCTGGAATATAGAGACTTGACTTTTTTGCAAGGTTTCGTTTGCGAGTTTTGAACCTAGTGAGTTTTACGTCTCTTTCAATTGGAGATTTAAAAACATTTAATCCAGAACCAAGGAGTTAATATCATTTTATTCTGGACATATTGGACCCTATGTTTCTATAGTTTAGTTCATATAGCTTGAACCTTACATTGAAAACAGAATATTTCTTCTTGAATGTCAGACTCATGGTAAGGGTAATCTGTGTCTCAAAGGGAAATAATCAAGGATGATGATATGAGGAAAACATTTCATGGATTCTTGTAAATCATTCTATGTTAATGAGTTATTGGAAATATTTCAAGGGATCACCAGGATTAGAGGTCATTTTATAATGAAATTATCTCTCTTTTTTAATGGGTTAAGGTCCTTTATATAGATCGAAATCATGCATAGTAAATAAGAGGGGTCCTATAAAGCAGTGTATACTCCTTAAAATGGAACATTTAATATTTGATGGAGATTCATATGTTTAATACATGGTGTATTTTATGAAGGATAATTATTTAATAAGGGTTCTAAAATCCTACATCCTTATAGATATTATGATGGATGGATATTCAAGAAGGTTTTTAACTCCATGTATCTTTATTGATGTTATGAAAGATGAATATTCAAGAAGGGTTATGACACCAAATATCCTTTTTGTGGTTATGAAGGTTGAATATCCAAGAAGGTTTACGACTCATTACATCCTTATTTCAAAAATGGGCATAGTATACTGTGATGTAATGACAATGATGTTGAATCCACATATATATTTGGATTATGGAGTGTGAAAATCACACATCAATGAGTTTTAATTAAGGATAATTAAGTGATGAGTATATGTTAGGTATTACCACAAATAAATTTTAGGGGATGAGTTAAGATGAAATTTTTATGGGGATCACATGGATTGGAGGTCCTTTTTTAATAAAGAAAAGATGCCTCTTCTTGAAAGGTCAAGGTCCCTTATACTAAGTCAACACTATTATAGTTTATGAGAGGAATAATTTTTCCATTATAAGGATTGTATAAGGCTTGTGAAGATACAAAAAACTGGGATATGAATTAAGGTATAGATAAAATAATATCCAAGGTGGGTTTGAGAACCATAAATATCATTTGAATACTACCTCAAGAAATGGGGAATTTAGTTTATGATTTTGATGCTCAAACCCATGTATCCTATATTTTAAGGTCACCAAATGAGGACTACCAAAAGGATAAACAATGGGGTTTCACATTCTTAATTTTAGAATCGTTACGATACATACTAACATAACTTCGAGGATGTCAAATCCACTTGAATAGTAAGATTATTGAACATATAAATCAGAAAATAGGAATATATTAGTAAATGAGAAGTGGAAAATAGTTCGTACATATTTACCATTAGTAATAGTGGAAACTATTATTACTTACATTCAGGGTAATAGCTTATAGTTTTCAGTAGGACCTTTCCTCTAGAACTAGAAAATACCCTAAGCACAATCTATGAGGTATTGTGTTATTCACTAGAAAATCCTAGTTGAGCCCCTTTAGATTTGTTAGTTCCTTTTGAAAATATTCTATATGGTAGAATCGGGAGGAATAACTCAACTTTATGGGTTAACAATATAAGTGTATCAACTCAAGAAATTTTTGGGTATCAACTCAAAACTCAAAGATATATAGTTGGTTAATGGAAAATGAGATATTAAAATATGGTTCAAGCATCTTAAGAGTTTTTTCCTATAGAACAAACATTCTATCAAGGGAAGGGGGTGAGATAAATCATTTCTCTAAATTTTTCCTAGACCAAATGGGTCTATCAATAATGGATCAAATTTTACACATGTTATAAGATAGGCCTTAGAATCTTTGTGTCTTGTTTTATTTATTCTCTAACGTTTTCCAAAACTCTTGTGATGAAGAGCTTAGCGGGAAGAGAATTTCAAATTTCTCATTCGACCCTCTATAGTTATTAATCAGACTTGTTTTGTGCCTCTTTCAATTGTACATTATGGTCTTGTGATTTGGACCCTATAAGGATAATTTTTAAGGTCATACAACTTTGACCAATTTGAACAAAATTATAGGATGTGATGCGTGAAATATATATTTGGGGGTGTTAAAAAATAACATAATGAGGATTCCCATGATCAAGATTACTACAACAACCTTTTGAATAGGGGTTAAGGTGATGTAAATTGTGGATCAATGTTCTCAAAGCATGAGTAATGGTATAGGAAAGACATGTCGAGGATGTTAGAGAATCATGTTGATGTGACAAGTTCTAATGCAATGTATTCAGGGATCACAAGTATTAGAGGGTCCTTTTTATATGTCTTTAATTCCTCTGGTTAATGGGGCCTAGTCCATTTTTCTGATCCAACTCTTCTAAAATCATGTAGATTGGTCATTTCTTCTGTATAAGGTTCCTGGGAATTTTTTGGTAACCTAATACATGCAAGATATAAAGTTTGATTTATGAATTCATGTGCTTAGAATTATTACAGAAGTACTTTGTACCTCAGTTGATGTGGTTAGTCTCTTTTGGCCCTTTGATATGGAGTTATTATGGATGATGTTCTTTTCTACTTAACGTCGTGAAGTAGGAAGACACCTTCCATGCAGTTTAATGTCGTATGGAAAAGAATAAATTTTCTTGTAATTAAATGTCATATGATAAGGACTTTAGGCTATATAATTTAATATCATGCAGTTTGAAAAATATTTGTAGTGCTTAACATAGTGTGACCATGAAATTTTAAATCAATGTGAATATTATACAATGTGTCTTTATATATACCCTACATTGGCTGAGGGAATTAAAATATGGGGGAAATTTTCATCATTTTAAAGATATTATGAGTAAAAATGCATATGTGTGTGACCCTTTTGTGGATATAACTTCATATGTAATAAAACCATACATATATTTCACTCATATGTAATAAAGTGGAGTTTTCATGACTAAATCTTTCTTAACAAGTTTATAGTCTTACAAGGGGATTCATTTATATAATATTTATCCATTATTATCCCAACCATGTCAAATGGGTAATCCCAATCCTTTAAGATCACTTTATTCATGATCAATGGGAGCAATAAGAATTTAATAGGGAATTAACCATATTGTGTTGGTTAGGGGTGTGGGACTAATATAGAAACTTGTCTTGGTGTTGATAATGGACAAGGCCCATCGAGAATGAAAGGTGACTTGGTCGGACTCCAAGATGAGTCATAGGAATTTGAAATGTATATAGATGGACTACTATGGATTTCACTATACATCCCAATAGGATAAGAATCAAGCTATAGATACTTATTTCAGATAAATAGCTCTGTGTAGATCTAGATCATATTTATAGGGGGATATTTTTTAGGAATTCTGGATGGACCTAGGATAGATAATCATATTGTCACTATGAATCCTATTATTATAGGAATCAATCCAATTGTAGTTCTTGAACATATCCCCACAAAGATTATACTCAGATGTAGTTAGGGGAATTTTTTCATGTCTTTCATAATATTAGTGAGGAATCCTCCCCATGATATGGCTCATATATAGGGGAAAAAATAAATAATTCCTACCATGGTATAGATCCATTGGGGAAGTGAAGTATCATGGAAAAGGTTTGAAACACTATGGTAGGAAGGGTAATTTTCATTATAAATTAGTGGTTAGGCCGGCGATGTGGGATCTAAGAATCACTAAATATCCCATAGTTGTAGGAAAAATTCCATGTGTTATTTGTGAATAGGGATGTATCCTGTATATATTTGACTCATATGAAAAGGAAGTGAAAAAGGGTTTGACCTTGGTGCACGTCCAATCAATAAAGTGATAGAGGCTAACACGTCAAGGTGAACATGGGTCATTATCAGAATATTATTAATATATATATATTACTAATGATGAATGGGTTTATAAGAATTGAACCATTATTACCCACTTATATCTAACTCATATTAATGGAAAATGGAATTATTATTTCAAGGACTATAGTTAGTCCTATGATAGAGAGTCCAGGTGACACTGAATATCCTGGGTAGATAGAAATCAAGACACACATAGTTCTTAGAGAAAGATCACCTTCAATGATCAAACTCGTATGAAATATGGGTCATTCTACTCCTCAAAAGATGATTTGTCTCCTATCATCCTAGTGCTTGATCTATGAATATTAACTATATTTTGAAGGAGAAGGGCTCTCAATTTAGGAGAGGTTTTCCTTGATGGGGGCATCCTTATAACTTCACATTCAAATGAGGGTGATTGTTCTTGATATATACTAGCTATTCAAGGACTCTATGATAGTGATAAGCATAAAAATGGTCCTATGATATAATTCCCAATCATTTCTACATATCTTAATGGTTCAAGAATCAAGATACATGTAGTTCATAGAAGGAAAAATACCTACACAGGCCTAACCCATATATAGAGATAGGTTATTTATTGAAATTGTGGATGGGTAAAGAACATGGGATCCAAGATTCACTATGTATCCCTTATGTATAGAAATAAAGGGATTCTTAGTTCAGAGAATATTATTTTCATGGATATGTATCTTATGCCAGGAAAGATGGAATTTTTCTGAATATAGGACCCATAAAAGAGGATACATGTCAAAATCTACAACACTGATCCATCTCATTTATATGAGGACGACATTTTCTCCTTTTGATTATGATAATTTTATTCATGTATATGGTAGAGTACTTAAAAATTACTATGTATCCCATAGTGATTGGAATGAATCCCACATGTAGTTCTTGAACAAAATGATTCCCTATATAAATCTATCTCAAATTCAAGTAAAATGGGGAATTGATGCTCTCCAGAATATACTTAATGTGTGACAAAGACTTTTACAAGGATATATCTCCTACGTAGGGGAGATAGATGCCATGATGAATAGGCTACTTTGTCAAGTTTAATGGCATGTAGGGTGGAATTTTAATTATTTTCGCATGGATCTGACCCACATGTGAAGTGTAAGAAAATTATCTCTATGTTTTGGGTAAAAGTTAGACCTAATATGAATGAGTGAGGGATCAATCACCGAAATATCTTAAGGGAACATTGAAATTATTTTTGTGGAATGGGGGAGACTTTTCTTTCTCGTAATTTATGGTCAATCATAATGTAAAGTATTTAGGAATCACTATATATCATAAAGCAATAGTAATCATGTTGTACATAGTTATTTGAAAAAATAAAATCACTATATTGATTAAGTATAAATATAGGGGAATCAGTGGTTTGTTAAAGGTGTATTTAGGACTGGGATAAAGATCCATGTGTGACTACATATCCCATGTGGATGGTAATCAAGCATGCACACAGTTCTTATATAATATTTCTGCATATATCTGGCTTATATAATGGCATAACTTTTAGAATTTTCTCAGTTTAACCTTGACATTAATAGTTGGATATGGGTCTCCTATAAAAATCAAGATCATTCATAGGGGAAGGTTCTAATCAAATGTCCCACTCTAAGAAATTTATGGTCTTTTATTATGGACAATAATTACATAGTTTAATATCATGAAACAAGGATAGATTCATATAGTTTAACATTGTATGACTAGATTATGGGTTTCCTATAGTTCAAATTCTGGAAAAGTGGACATTGGATTCCATGTATTTTAATGTATTTTTACTGATACTTGCGTATGAGGGAATAAAACATTAATACATTTTTTATCCCTCTTAAATGTGGGAATGTAGATGAAACAAATCAAGACTTTAAAAGATAAAATCATGGATTATTTTATGATTATAAGTGGCGGTAGGAAGACGATTAGTAATGAAAAATACTAGTGTCACAACATTGGGGATATAACTTAAGGGTTTAAGGGGTGGGGGTACCTTTCCTCTATGACCAAAACATCTCATAGGCACCAGCTTTGAGTAATTGTGTTATTCACTAAAAAATAAAAGAGATTTAATTTTTTATAAATAAGTCCCTATTACCAATATGCTATAATGGATAACTAGGAGGAATGAATCAGGTTTTTTGATATTCTAATTTAATATGAACTCAAGGCATCGGGTGATTCAAAAATGAAAAGGGCATGAAGTATTTTAGAAGAAATATGGGTTCCCAAAAGTATCTTAAGTAGTTCATGGCTATTCCTTCATGTGTTATGACCATAAAACTTTCTATAAAGTATCACTGGTGTTTATAGTTGGAAAACTATGTCCAAGCATGATTTCTAAAAGGAATGACAAACTCAAGTTTTTTGGGTCTTCTTGGTGGATACATACCCCAAAATGAAAGGCTACAAGAACATGTTTTTTTAATAATTCTTTGAAAATGGGTATGATTCATAGATGGGTAACATAGAGAGTGTTTGAATCCAGTTATATATTTTGGTTGTGGGATGATTAAATCATAACCTTATAATATTTTATCCTATAAGAATTGGGGACTAATGAGAGTTGGTTGAAAAATAATAATAGAAGATAACAGTGTTGCACGATGTCAGAAAAATAGCTCATGGGTTTAATTGGGGGATTTCATCTTGGACCAAAACATCCATTGGGAATAATATATGATGAATTATTTTATTCACCAGTAAATCTTAGCGGGGTCCCTTCAGATCAGTTATTCCCTATTAACAATATGCTAGGGGGAGAACCAAGGGAAATGACTCAGGTTTATGAGATTCCAAGATAAGTGTATCGACTCAATGAATTGGTGGGTGTCAAATTAGACATCAAAGGTGTTAAGTGGGATCTATAGAGAATGCAATATCCAAAAAGGGTTCAAGTACACTAAAGGTTGCGCCAATCTGTATTAAACACCTTTTCAAGGAGAAGATATAAAACATGTAATTACTTATTACATAGTCATCATAGTGGATTATATGATCAACATGAAGTCCCCATGTTCTGTATTTTAGATTTGTTTGATGAGGATGGGATTACCTGTATTTGATAAAATTCATCTCAAACATTCCAGTAAGAGTGAAATTATAGGTCCTTTAAGTGCACATGATCCATGCTCAATGGGATAAAAAGGATGAAATTGGGAATTATATTGAACCATAAAATAGTGTATGATAGAGGAAATTTGAGTGGGAGGGGTTATTAACATTTTAATAAGAACACCAATCACTACACAGATTCATCTCTCATGGATGGTCAAGGTTAGGAGTGATGAAAATTATTGGTTGGTCTTGAGATAGAAGATCCAAATGTCATTATGTATCCCATTGTATGGTATTCAAGATAGATGAATTTATTATATATTGTACCATTGAAAATATGAATCTTACATAGGGATGGGGGAATTTTATTTTCTACATATATCTAGCTCATGCATGTATAATTACTAATTAAGAGGTTTCCTAGAATTATAAGGAAGGAAACGTGACATAGATGATATCTCAGTTCCTAAATGAAGTTATATTAATTTTCTCTAGTACCATATTGTTAGAGAGAAATCAAAATTTGATGGTAAACCCATTGAGTAAAAACAATATATATAGATCTATATCATACGTAAAAGGTAATTAATGTCCCATAAACTTACCACATGTCTTGAAGTTTAGCATTATATGATAAGAATAAGGGTGTTATTCACTTTATGGTCTTATAGCTTGAACTGATATATCATTAAGTTGAATATCTTGAGATAAGGACAACTATGTAGTTTAAAGTGGTTTATAGAGGATTTAATAGGTCACACAATTTAAATTCATGTAACCAATACATGTTATGTTAAATTTAACATATTTAGGTAAGGAATTATGTTGACAAAACTTGTTAAGAGTGAGGATTTTCCAAAGAATCTAATATAAATTTCATGCTTGTTTCATGAGTCTTAGGATTCTCTAACTCTATAAATCTATCATCTACTTTCATATGGAGCCAATCATTGAAAATAGGGAATCATTGAATCATATGCACTAAAAACTGGTTATGTGGACAATAACTGAGGTGGTAATCCATGGTTGCCTCCCCAGGTCTCCTTGTTCTTGGGATCCTAATAAGGTCATGCTCTACTAAACATGTGAAGTATGTATCCATATTCACATGATTAAAGTAATAATCCTTATTTTTTATATTGTTTAGAGATGGCCATCTATCACAGGAAAATGAGTGGCCCATATTATATTGCACAACTTGAGTATTCTATTTAGAATTATCAAATAATTGTAGTTTAAATTTAGGTATCATTAGATCCAATATTTTCTCATTTATATGATTTTTAATCAATTCCTTAAAGTTAAATAAATTATCTATTGTATTCCTATGATGTTGATGGTAGGGGTGGAAATCGGCATGGACTCTCAACTCTACCTCTTCTGGTTTCCACATTATTGGGATTTATATCAAATAATTCTCTACGTAATAGAAAAACTTCTTGGAGACATATTCTATATATAAGGAATTCATATTTCATTTTGTATCATCAAGAGATGGATGAACACATTGTTTCCTCTTTTTAGGGGGTAGAGGCTGAGGCATTGAGGGGCCCAGATGTTTATACTATCTCTCATAGTTTGGAGGAAACCTAATCTCTTAGAATCTCTATGGAAATTAATGACTTTATATATTTTATGCAGTTATCCCAATTAGGGTGTGGAAAATATAAAAATTCCTCCAAACTTATGGGATGTGGGTCCTGAAAATATGAAAATTCCCCAATCCCTTTATGTTGGGGTGAGTTGAAACAATATTTAGATTTCACCCAATGATGGTGTGAAGAATATAAAAATTCTTCCATCTCAATGGGTTGGGGAACTTTACTAAAAATAATACCTTTGTAGAAGTGTGTTGGTACATCATCTCAAGGGAAATATCCTTGAAGAATTCCCACAATTGTTTACAAGAAATACTCATTCTCTCATTGATTCAAATTGATTAGTTATATAGAAAAAAATTCATTTTATCCTTATTGTTTCAAATGGAAGAATTCATGAAAATAGTATTTTCATTGTCAATGGTAGGGTTAGTGAATGATTATGTGTGTCTCAGTGTGGACCATATAGACAAAATCTATCACTCGAATCCTGCATGTTCTTTATAAATATTTTACTCTAAAACACCAACATTTTCTATAATGCCTTATGTAGATATAGGAAAGATATCAATGAGCCTTTTTTCACAAATTTTGCAGGTGGAATATGGTTCAATATTTTAAATCTTATATGATAGAAGAAGGTAAAATCATCCTCATAAAAAAATTTCTAATCTAAATCATGTGGAATTTCCTTAGATATAGTTGATACCATATTTGTGAAGATATATGTGGGATAATTCTCATCATTGGTGGAGTGTCTCATTTTATGGGTCGATTCCCAATGTACCGTTTGTTGGTATGATTCCCATTGCACCATTTGGTAGGCAAAATCATATAAGATAGATGAATATTGGGATAAAGAAGATAAAAATCCCCTCATCCTTATTGGATGGGGTCCTTCATGGGATTCCATGGTGACCAAGGCTAGCTGTGATGAAGTCTACAGATTCTGGGAAGAAATGATTGGGAGTTGGTTCTAGTACACTATTAGGATGTACTGATGGGCCTTAGAGAAATTATATGTGTATGAGATATGGGCCTAATCTATAGTTTTATTTCATGGATTCTCCATGTGGGTTCTCCTATAGGATTCACTAGTTTGGATAGTTGGATTAGGCACAAAAATCCTTTATATATTCCAATAGAATTGAGTTCACATGTCTATAATGATAACCACGGTTAATATGATCCATTATAGGAAGATCTTGAGCAGGTGTGTTGTTGTGGCTATTCTTCTCATCCACCTCCCAAAGATAGGGAATTTATGTGTTTCTATTCTCTTGGGAAAAGTTCCCAATGTTTATTAAAGTGGAAATAGGGTTAACATTTTCCTCTATGTACTATCCTAGGAAATATGTCCTTTGGGAATTCATCCTCTAGATTATTTCATATTTTACCACCAAATTTTTGATAGATCCATTGAAATGTTACACTTGGACTAGAATGTTCACCAACCAAAACTAAATGTGTTGGGTCGGTGGTAGTTTAATTCAGGGCCTTAGGTCTAAGTTTTCCAAGATGTATGAGCTATATGATTGGTGTGTCAGTGGTTGTGGATAGAATCTTGAGGTGTTCTACATGTATTTCCATCTAGACCAATGATCATGGAATTCATTCGTGCATTTGAAAATACCATTTGTATTTTAGGGAGTATCAAAAATCATGGAGATAAAAAAAAGACACCAATTAGGAAAGAATCATACATAATGTTCATCGTCAATAAATTTATTTTCCCATTAAAGGAAAAAAAATTAGACCTTTTTCATGTGAGAGATTTTTCACTATTAAAGGATTAACATCAGGATCACCATTTATTTCAAAAAAAATGGAGGAAGAAAGTCTTGATGTATGATTATAGGGGGTTGAATATAGTTTCAAATCATTACCATTAGTATAGTTATTCCATATAAATATCCAAAAGTTCTCAAATATATAATGTTCCTTGTTTCTTCTTTTATATGGTAAATTATCATTTGGTTTTCTCACCAAAAACACTTAAAAATGTCACATTGGTCGATATTATGGGATATCAAACTCATCACACCTTATTAAGGGGGGATTATTTCTTACACTATGACTATCTTATAGATTTATGATATGTTCACGAATCCATTTCACGTCTTAGTATGGGGCTACTTACCCTTTTTTCAATGACCTGATCAAAATTGATTGGAAAACTATATGGATTATAGGATCGCCATTATTCCCTTACTAATTTTTGATGCTTTGGATTATATCCATATTTAGAAATTCTGGTGTTTATCTTCATCTAGGGATGTGGTTGGTGTTTTAGAATTAGGATTAAACCTCAAAGAGGCATCCTATGTATCATGTTGGAGAAGGAATCAAAGCCTATTTAGTTTAAATGCCATGGTTTAAGGTCACATGATTGGACCATACCATGTAGTTTGACATTATATGACAAAGACATATGTGGGGATATTTATATATATGATATGGTTGATCGAGACTTGGAGAAACTTCCTATTTATTCTATGAGGGAAGAATTCGGAGTCAACATAGTGTGTAGTTTATAAAATCCATGTAATGAAAGGTATCACAAAAAAAGTTTGAGAGGGTCTTATTCATATGAGGTTGTCCTGCAATTCTACATAGAGAGTATAGCGCTTTAATGGAAAAAATAAGATGGAATTGAGACATACATATGAAAAAAATCCCATATTTGAGGCATTTTCTTCATGCTATGGGAAAATCATCATCTCCCTCTAATCCCATGAGATTTATGCTTGGTATAAGAAATGAGATATTATAAAATATTAGACACATTTCATGTAATCATAGGATTGAATTTTTATGGGGCAATCACACTAGGTCTTCCCCAAGATGCTTCATTGATAATATGGCCCTTTTAATAAGATAGAGATATGGTTGGGACTTACACCTAAGGAGGAGTCCCATGTTGGGGGCATCTATGAATGAGGTTTAAACACCGTGGATACCCTATGAGAAGAATGATTGTGAGTCTCAGTAGGGTATGTTATTAAAAGAGAAGGATTACAAGCTTCCACATAGGGAAATTGAAATATTAATTCCATATATATGTTGGGACATATGTTATGGATCTTGGGACTTATAAAGGCATCCTATGTATCTTGATTATACTAGGAATTAGAGTCTCTATAGTTTGTATTAGGGGTATCCGTGTTGGAAAGGGTGAAACAACAGTGGTTTCAATTTAAATTTGGTATATAAGGATTCCCTAAGCTGCTTCATTAAGAGTATGTCCCTTTGATGGAAAGGATGATATATTCAGTACTTACACTTGAGGAGATGCCAATATTTGAGGATTTTTATATCTCTAATTTAACAATCATTGTGACTATCTAAGCCCACATGAATCAATATCAGTTTGAGAAATAAGAGATAATAGTAAATTTTTTGTATTGCATATGGGTGCGGGGCTTACACACTAAGGCCTCCCTAATACAAAATGATTATAATTATCATGGATAATATGTCTCTATGACAAAATATTTATGATATCTAATAATGATTATTGTGATGTGGAAAGCTATATCTAGGGGTTTTAATCTTCATGGGGAATATAGCCTCATAGAAAGAAAAGATATATATATATATATATATATATATATATTTGAAAGGATTTGGGTCTTCATTGGGAATATAGATTTATAGAAATAAAATATATATATAATGAAATTATGGTATCCATGAGGAATATGGTCACATGAAATGAATGGTGGAAATATGATGGATATGGGGATCATGCATTATGAAGGAATCCTATATATCCTATTTATGACTCTAATCAAAGTCCTCATAGTTCTGTAGATTCCTCACTCACTAATGAGTGAGGAAAGATAATTGATACTCATTATTATTATTTCCTCATATTTTAGAAGTGTTAGATTATTTAGGTACTTGAAAAAATGTGGATTCCCAAATAGCAGTCAGGGATTAAACATAAGGAGGATTCCCACATAACCAATATTAATTTACAAGATTGATATTTAATAATAAAGAAATTGGGGCTTACACCTAGTGGATACCCATAAAAAGATTAATATAATTATAAGATCAGATTTTGGACTCATGAAACATAATAAATTTGAAAGGATTCATCTTAACATAAGTTATCTAATGGAATAGTTAGGGATTACACCAAGGTGGATGCCTGGGTATTGACCCATTTCTCAACTTATAATAGATGAAAAGTGATGATTGAGTCATAAGATAATTTAGTCCCATGAGGTTGAATATATTGGAATATTAAGGGAATAACACCATTATAGATGCACATGTATGGATATGATCCGCATTTTCTAATTGACAAGAAAATATGATATTCCTCAAAGGATTATTTGGCCATATAAAATAAATAATTAGGGGATTACATTATGTGAATGCTTGGGTTAAATAACTATTCCTTGTCCTCTTATGGATGAGGGAAGCTGGGTATGGAAGTAATATTGAACAAATTTTCATTTCATGGGGACCATTGGAGATAATGGAACTAATGAGCTTCTCATTTCTTCACAAGGTGTTCGTTGATTTCATGACTGAGTATGGGTTATGCATTTTATAACAACCTAATATTTTATGGTATATTTCTTTTTAAATAAATTGATTTGATAGATTTAATTACACACAACTCTAAGTTTAAAAACCATAGAAAACCTATTAAACTATTATTATGTGAAAACTATTTCTTTTGTGAATTTATCATGCCCATAATAGCTTCGGTAGATTTTTCAGTGAATAGTGAAAATACTGATTTTTATAAAACTATCATTTCCTTTCATTAAATCAAGAAATTTAAAAAGCTACATTATATTTTTTATTTTTTATTTAATTGATATATAATCTGTTTGATTTAAATTGGGATCATCATTTTATAAAATTTTTATATAAGTCTATTTTTAGACTTAAAACACATTTTTCTACAGAACCATCTTTCATCACATTTTATGCGATTTTTTTTAAATTAATTTTTAATAGTTACATAAATTTGAATTTTTTAAAATTTATTCCAAATTTATAATCATGAGGTTCAAATTTTTTGAATAGGCCCGCTTTTATTTTCAGACATTATGAATAGTAACCATTGTAAACTGAATCGTCTCAATTAAGGGTAAATTAGGTAATTAAAAGTTAAAAATAATGAGATATGGATTAAAAATATATCGAAATATTTTATTTATTTCATTGTATGAGTGTATTTCATCCATAATCTTCCAAACTATAAAAATATGAATTTATGTTTCCATTTAGATTATATTTTTACCTTTTAAATATTTAACTAAAGGCTAAGGTGGAGAATGTCACTCTCTTTCTTTTAATATATATTATATGTTGTGATAAAGATAAGAACAACGTATATTTATTTATAAATAGTTATATGAAATATAAATAAATTTATTTATCATGTTAATTTATTTTTAATTTTTAGAAATTGAATAATTACATTAAATTCTTATACAAATATGATGTAATATTTATTCAATTAATAGAAAAAAATAAATAATTTTAAGAACATTAAAAGTAATAAAATTCGAAATAATTATTAAATTAAATGAATTTTTTATAAAAATATATCAAATTTTGGACGTGTTAAAGTATTATATTTGAATTAAATTTTTTTCTTTATGTTTTTAAATTCAAATAAAATGAATAGTTTTAAAATGAAATTAATGATATTCTATGAAAATAATATTTTATTAAATTATTTAAAAATCATAAAAGTATTGAACTAGGAAATGGGGATAATATATGGTAAAAATTCTATCCATTTACCATTTATGGTTCAATTTTATTTTTTTGATAAATTTCATGGATTTTATTGTGTAAAGAACATGGTTATCGTGGTAATTTTCAAAGGGGTTCACTGGGGTTAAAACAAAGTGATATAGGTAAAAACATAACCTATGCTTGTAAAAATTTTATTTTATGATATTATTATGACTCATCCTCGTGTTAAATTAAAATTATTTATATTTTTTAGCCATTGTAACATGAAAAATAATTTATATTAATGTAATACTTTAAGAAATTCAAAGAATTCCCTCCCTTTTCTTATAAAAGGATGCATATTCTATATTTTATTTACTGCACATTGAGAAATCTATTTCAACCAAAAAATCCTAATTAACTTCTACAATTTTATATCCACGAATTAAAGTTGTTGGTATTCTAAAAATAGAATTTAAATGTTCCTAAATAAGGGAGCTAAAGTAAGCCTACTGAAGAAGAGGTAATCACCATTACAGAATTTTTCAAGTTCATTTCTAATTCTACTTTCTCTAAAGCTATTGAAAACATACTAAAATAATAAATTTTTTATCATAAATATACTTATATGTTATTATGATTATGGTAAAACCATTATATATATATATTCCATCATACATAAAGTAAAAACATCACTCATGTGTACATATGACTTACCATCTCCATGTAGCGGTGTAATTAATTTTTCATCACCTCTTTATTTGGATGATTATAATGATATATATTATGAATATATATAATATTTATGACGTAATTATTCTTATAAAATTATATTATCATATATTCATTTTGAACTTCCATTCCATTGGAAAATGATAACATCACTCATGTGTACGTGTGGACTACCACCTACATGAAGTGATGTGATTCATTTTACATTTCCTATTTTAATGGATGATAATAAGGATATATATTATTAATATATAATAGATATATTACATAATAATTATAATTTAAAGGTTAAATATTATTTTACTTCCTTTCATTTTGTCCTTCCAAATGTGAAAACATCATTCATGCATATGCACGTCCTACCATCTCCACTAACAGTGTAATTTATTTTCCTATCTCTAAATTTTATGGATGAATAAAAATATTTATGTAATAAAAATATATTATATTTATATATTTATTAAAATTATGTATATTATGTAACCATAATAAATGTACTAGTAGAGAAACCACCGAACCAAAAGTATCATGAAAAATGAAGTAATTGACACCTAAAATGGTGATAATAATAAATGATTGTTAACAAACATGTGATAAGATGTTATAAATTGATCATATATGATATTATAGATATGTAAATGGTTTTATTTTTGTAATTATTAAAAATATCAATTTATTATATAGGAGGTTAGATTACTTTCTAAGCAATTCGGTCTTGAGGTAAGGGATTTTGTCTCAAATTCCACTCCATGGAGATATATTTGGTATTATGCGCCTATTTATTATATGTTTTCTATATAATTCATCTTTTATGTATATAAAATGAATATTTATTTATTAATTAAGATTAATTTTTCAATTTATGTCTATTATTTCAAGGGGTTATAGTTTGAAAGTCACCAAATAGGGAAGATTAAATTTTAAAATCCAATTTTTATGGGATTTATCTAATTTTCATAAATGAATATTATAATATATCTTTTATAAACAAAATCTAATTAATTATCATGTGGATATTTAAGTATTTTCTATATTTACCTCGAAAATGTATGATATTTTTAACATGAATCAGGCAAATAAATTTTAAAAAATAAAATTCAATCTTATTTTTCTTGGGATAGGTATATTTTTCATTCATATCCATATTTTTCAAAATTGTATTACAAATGAATTTTTTTAATTACTCAGATGATTTATTAAAGATATATTATATTTATTGTGTCTTTTTTAAAAGTTTTTTAAGGAATATTTAATTTTTTTTAATTTTTTTAATTTTTTTACTATTTATAAATATTAAAAGAATTTTTTCACATATATGGTGTTAACAGATTTTTCATCCGCCAAAATATTTTTATGAAATTTTAGCTTCATCTATAAGATTTCAGTGAATATAGAAAAAAATTATTTATTAAAATACTATGTTAATGTATTTCTTCTATTTTACTTATTTCAAAAAAATACATGAATTTAACATAAAGACTGTATATCTAATATATTTTTAGTCCTATTTTATCTATTATTAATTTTTTGGTCAAAAACATTTTCTTGAAACATTCAATTTTTTGTGATAAATTTCATTGTGAAATACATTTATCTTAAATAACCATATTATTTTTATCATAGATATGATTATTTCCTAAACTGTATACCATATATATATATAGTGTTTTACTATGAATGTTATTTGACCAACTGGGGAAATACTAATATTTCATATTATTTTCTCAATAAATATATTTTTTGACAAGGAATATTGTGTATAAATTAAATTGATCATTCAATATATAAGTAATGTATTTGAAATGCAGTGATAGGTGGGGACCTATTGTAGATAGTCCCTCTACTCATTGGTAGGTCTCATGATACAAATCAGATGGCCAAATTAAATGGATTTTTGGGGTATACCTCCCCATCGATTAAACTGTCTTGACCAAAGGAATTGATGGTATAGATATCATGATGTATGAGATCATGAAATCTAATATTAATGTTTTTCTTAAGTGAGAATTTATTTATTTTTATTCATTGGATTAATTAATTTATATTATCCATGGAATAATTTTGTGCTCACGTTATTGATTAAATGAAATTTGTTTTCAGTTATTTACCTTACCATGTTGATTATTCATTGTTTATTCAAGATAAATTCTATTGTACATAACTCTTACTGAGAATATGAGATAATAAATTATGTTTTTCCTTTCCCCGGCATATGAATAATGATATTAAAAATAATATCAAGGATAAAATTTTGTTTCTTATGATCTGCATTTTATATTTCCAATTTAATGTGGGAATCATATAAGTATCCAGTTCTTCAGGACTAATAAAATATTTGGTTCTTTTGGATGTCATCACTTTTATATTTTGACAATATAATATAGTAGAAAACGGCACTTGGTGATTGGATTTAAGTATTTTATAGTTACTATTAGTGAATGTTTAGTAAAAACATCAGAAACTAAATTTTCAAATAACATTGCTAACCTGATATTTATGATATTCCCTAATATTTTATGAGAACATTCTCATTATATGAATTTTTATTTTATAGTTTAATATTTATGATAATAATGAGCTAACTCAGTGTGTTCCATTATTTAGTGATGGTTCCAGATGAAATAAATGTAATCAACACCCATATAAAATATACGGATTTACCTGATTAGTAAGCTAATATAGATAGAGTTGGAGCTGGGCATATCATTAACATATTAGGATATATGAATTATATTATAATGAATAACCTTTCCAATATGGAGAAATCATTTTTTCTATATCGTGATTCACCGATGTTGGACCACTTCATGTGACAGAATAATTCATCTTTTACTTAAACTAATAATCCATTGTTTGCTAAGAAATGGATTAAGTCCCCTAAAAATATATTTTAAATTGTAGGTTCTTATGATTATAAAAATTTTGTTCTAGAAGTGTGTTTTTTTAGATGATATTAATTAATGGTGATCATTGATAGAAAATACTTAAAGGGATAAATAAATAGAAAAACTGGAATGAAGTGATTTTTTGGGGATATTCTTTGAGAAATACATCCCCCAAGAATGGCCTACTGAAATGGTTATAAAGTTCCTAAAAATTAATAAAAAGGATGTATAATGTGCGGTAGATTATGTGGTTATATTTACAAGATTATCTATGTGTTCTTCAGACAACATATGAAATCTTGAAATCATGATTGATTTTTTCTTTAATGGGATTAAGAAGGGCCTCCAAAGGTCACTAATTTATCAAACAAAATTCATCATATGATGGTATAGTATTAAGATCCATTAATATGGAGAAGAAATTTTAAATATCCTATATATTAAATGAAAATAAATAGAATAAGAGTTCAACTGAGCAGTAAGAAAAATAAAACAAATAAAATATGAATAAGGGATAGAAGAAATTTCCATCATGTAAAAATTGTGGAAAGAGACATCCTTGAAAATTATTGAAGGGAAAAAGGTTTTGTTTAAAGTGGGGAGATAATTATACTGTATATAATGATTGAAAGTAAAATAAGATAACCATTTCCATTCATTACATTAACTATAAATTTAAGAACCCGGATCTTTGTTTTCAGGTATTCCTTCATTTTTCTAGAGTTTTTCAGAAAAATGGAGTTTCTGAAAAAAAAAAATTAAGTATGCGCCATGTACTTTCTGATTACACATTGTGTACTCTTTTCCTGCTCGAATCTGTGTGTTGGCCATGTCTGGTCCATACACACGGTGTGTAGGGATGATGTGGAGGCCGATTTTGGTGGAGTACAGAAAAACCCACTACATGCCGTGTACTCTAAAAGTACACGCCGTGTACTTTCTTTTTTTCATTAAACGGACCGGGGTCACACCTAATCATCATAAACATCTTCTTCTATGTTTGGTTAAACCAAGAGACACCGTACGGACACGAAACTTCTTCGGTATCCTGAGCCTCCATCTTTTGGCTGATTCGACCGCCGTCGATTGCGTTGGAACCGCAGTGGTGAGTTCTCCTTTCTGCTTGAGCCTTGTTTTCCAATTACTCCTCCTTCTCAGGATATTGTGGGTTGATCATTTTGGGTGTTTTCTCAGATCTTTGACATTATAAAGAGAATTACTCGTCGCGGTACAAGTATATCGATCTCCTAGGATCGAGGTAGGTGGTTTGTGCCTTACCGTTCAATGTCTTTGAATTTTATGTGCAAATTCCACCAATACCCATGAATGGGGCCTTGTGTGTGTACCTTTTTGACCTTATTGTTTTCCTGCCTTTATTTTATGATCATGTAATGGTAAACTAATCATGTTAGATGATATTTTGTTGTTCGTGGATGTTTTTCCATGCTTTGTTCTATTTACGACCTTTGGGTCTTGTCAGCCTTTGGCCGTTATGACTGTTACCATGCCTTGTGTCTATTGGATGGAGTGTTTTGCATTACATGATTGTTTCCTTGTAGATTGTTTAGCCAAGTAGCTCTATAGGCGTACTTTGGTTATCAAAGTATATATATAGGTGTACTTTGTCCTTATAGCATTATCATGCACTGACTGACACGGGGTTGAGAGAACCTGGTGCTATAGACTATAAAGGATAGACCGAGTGAGCTTCCTTAGTGAGTCTTAGACATTATAGGCCATGGGGGATAGACTGAGTGAGCTTCCTAGGGTGCCTTCAGATATTATAGACTACAGGAGGGTATACCGAGTGAGCTTCCTCATAGAGTCTTACATTGTTTGAATCTTTTAAGAACCTTCCCAGGCTAGAGGAGGAATTAACCGAGTGAGCTTTCTCAGAGAGTCTGTGGTATACCTGAGGCTATAGAAGGAATTGACCGAGATAGCTTCCTCAGAGAGTCTCTAGACCTTGGGGATAAGAGGATTAGACCGCTTGATCTTCCTTAGAGAGTTCCTGACTACCCTAGACTATAAGGGGAATTGACTGAGTGTGCTTCCTCAGAGTGTCTCATAAATTCGTATGACCAAACCAGAGGGATTAGGCTGAGTGCACTGCCCAGAGAGTTGTGGTACTTCTTGGATAAGACCATAGGGGATGGCTGTGAGTACTTCCCAGAGGGATTCCTGCTTGTTAGTTGTTTCTTCAATGTTGTTGTTAATTGTGGATTGATTACTATTGTGAATTATCCTGCTTTACTGCTTACTATTTACTACCTACTGCTTTGTTGTTGCTGTTTACTACTTATTGTACTTTTACCTGCCATATACTCACTGACTATTAGGAACAGATCTTCGGGTAAATGCCTACTGGGATTCAGTCTCACACCCTATTTGGGTCATGCTTTTGGGCCCAAACTGACTATGTTTTTGCAAGTATATACAAGGGAAAGCGCCCTTCAACTTCCAGTACTTGATTTCCTTGAGCAGGAGAGCATGGGACCAAGCTTTAGATTGCGATGCTGAGGAGTTGTTTTATTTTATTTGGTGATTGTTTTGGTACTGTGGTGTTTTCCATCATTGTGACTTGTTTGGATGTTTTCCTAGATATGTATCATGCATCATTTAATATATAAATATGTGCTCCAATTTTTTGATTTAGTCTTCTGCTATTTATATTGTTGGTTATTATTGCTTCTGCTATTGTGTGTTTATTTTTCTTTCGCAGTGTACTTTTCCAATGAGGCAATTGTTTCCCCACTATCACACCCAAGTCCCTCGCTGCTAGTCAGCGACATCTGGCGTTTTGGGAAATGCACTTTAGGCCATGTGATCAACCGGGTACGGGGTTCCTCTAGGTTCCTTTTAGAACCAGGACGTTACAAAGTGGTATCAAAGGAATTATTTTCTCTTGCTTTACTTTTTAGAGACTTTAGCTAGGGATAGGACGAATTTGGTACTTTGTAATAAGCTTTGACTGGGAGTAGCTAACCCGTGTATAGGTAAAAGCCATACTACCTCATTTATTACAGTTTTCTGGTTTTGAGATTTTACGGTTGATATGATTTTACCTAGAGTGATTCACATGCTTTGTACTGTTATTTGTTTTGATATTACGGTTATATTTCTATCGCAACCCAATGAGATGAGGGTATGCCATCTCATGCATCATATAGGCAGTTGTAGAAATCAAATTCCATGCATTCTTGCCATGCCTTCTAGGGTGCGTTAGAGATTTCATGTTGTTGTGATAGACTTTGTGTAAGTTATGCATGCTATTGTGATAGATGCTTGATAGAATCTCTTATTCTTTGTTAGCGGATTGTTTTTAAGGTAATTTTCTTAAATGAACACCAAATTTTGATTCTTGAGGTGTTATGGGCCCTATTTAATCAGAAATTGGTGGATCATGATCCTGTTTTATCTTGTTTATGGCTGTAGGAGATGCTAATCTTTGATTCGTGGGGAGTATGGGCCCTCACAGATTGGAATTTGGCACCTCTTTGCCTTGTTTTCTGTGTTTTCTGGGCTTCTGTGCAGTTTCTGAGCTACTGGCCAGAAAAACTGAGAATACACGGTGGGTACTTTTGACTACACGCCGTGTAGTTTTCAGACTGTGTAACTAACTGTGTGAGTAAAAACACATTGTCGTGAAAATAACTTCAGCATTACATAGTGTACGGTAGGTGCACGTCTTGTACATGGTCATGTCACAAACAACACGGGTCGGGGAAGCCCGAGTAGAACACGCCATGTTGTAAAGGAACATGTTGTGTAGTCCAGTCCAGGTACCCGGCCATGTCACCAACAACACGGGTCGGTGTTACCTTCTCATAGACACATCGTGTTGTTTTCTGAACATGCTGTTTAGTTTTTTCCCAGGTACTTGGCCGTGTCACGAACAACATGGGTCGGTTTTATCTTCTCTTATACACGTTGTGTTTGTTCAGAATACACTGTGTGAGGGTCTGCTATGTAGACGGACGTGTAACTAACAACACGGGCCGCCGAGACCTTGTCTAGTACACGCCGTGTCCCTAGGGAACACGCCGTGTAGTTTGTGGTTAGTTGGACCGTGTGGGTTATCTATGTAAGGAGACTCAGGCATGGTTTAGATTTCAAGTACACACCGTGTGTGGGAACAACACGTCATGTAGTTTGGGGTGTTACACTACCTGTTAGGCAGGGGTACATTCCCATGTTAATGGCATGTGAAGACACGCTGTGTAGTTTTTTATACACACCATGTAGTCGTGTTTTGTAAAACTGGACAGTTTCTTTCCCCTATTCTAATTGTGTACTCCTGTGTTTTCATTCTTTATTAATCCTAATCTAAGGTGTGCTTTTGATCTTTCAGGGTTATGCCTCCGAGACATCCCTCGGTCGTACGTCAGTTTCCAGACAGTGATCAGACACCGGATATGGCCGATCAGGGACCTCCTGTTGATCCTCCTGCTGTGCTAGCCTTGGCACCAGCAGTTATACCCATCGCAGGCGCCGATGCACAATTCAGTGAGGATTTCCTGAGGATGATTTAGACATTTTAGGGAGCACCTCCTCCTACCCCATCGATGGCTGAGTTGACGAGGGTTTTTCAGCAGTAGTATCCTCCTACTTTCTCAGGGGATGGAGGACCCCAGGCTACAGAGTCGTGGTTCGAGGCCACCCTGACTATCTTCGAGAACCTAGAGATACCTCCAGATAAAAGGGTAAAGATGGATACTTATATACTTTGGGACACTACCAAGAAGTGTTGGTAGGTGATCTCACAGTCAAGGTGCTAGCAGGGTATGTCATGGGATGAGTTTCGACGTACTTTCTATGACTACTTCTATCTAGAGACCATGAGGGCCGATCGAGCCCAGGAGTTTATGAGCCTGCAGTAGGGTACTCTTTCTATCATGGAGTACTCGTCACATTTTACTGAGCTGCAGCATTTCACACGGATCCCAGAAGGTGATGAGTTGTTCCTTGCTAGGATGTTTGAGGACGGTCTCAGGTAGGAGATCTGTTCCAAGGTGAATATCATCTAGTTGACTTCTATATCCTCCAGTGTCAACCAGGCGCTGATCACTGATCGCAATCTGAGGGATTCTGGAGTAGTGATCCAGGTCGGTTCGACATCCAGATCCAGTGTTCCTCCTATAGATAGTAGGAAGCATCATAGAGAGTCTTATCGAGGTAATCGGGGTTCATGGGATGTATCTTCTATCATCTAGGTTGTATGCTACCAGTGTAGTAGGAGCAGGAATACTAGGCCTCAGTGCCAGACAGATCTGATGGAGTGTCGATCTTGCGAAAATATGGGCCATATTCAGCATTTATGTCAGATCTTCTCACCTTCAGCTGGTGGTAGGGGTTCCTCTATGACCCCGTGTTCTGGAGATGCTTCGCCAGTTTCCCACCACTCTAGGAACTGGAGTTATTTCAGTCGTTCAGGCTGAGGTGGAGGTCACGGCTGTGGTGGTCAGTCACCAGGTCATTAGCGACAGCATAGTGGATCAGCTCAGAGCGGTCATCCAGGGGCACAGGGCCGCGGTGCAGGCTAGTCTTTCGCCATGGAGTAGACCAATCAAGAGTAGGATCCCGACCCTTCTACAGTTCAAGGTACGATATTAGTAGCCTCAGTTTTATCTTTATCTCTTTTCGATACTGTTGTTTATCATAGCTTTATCTATTTTTCTATTTTGGAAATCCTGGGGCTCTATATCTTTTTTTCTGCCGACTTGTTGACTCTTGACACACCATTGGGAATGAGGACATCTAGCGTACGTCAGTGCAAAGAGTGCCCTCTTGATGTTGAAGGGTGTCATTTCTTAGGGGACCTATGTGTCCTAGAGATTTCGGGCTATGACGTCATTCTCAGGATGGACTGGTTGGTTCCCTTCCAGGCAATCTTCGATTGCTATCGCCTTAGGGCGAGTTTCATATCACCAAAGGGTGGATCTTTCCTACACAGAGTAGATTTGGATGTCCAGGCGGGTAGAGCTGGACCAGAGCATCATGGGCTAGGGGAAGTTACAGCCTAGATTGCCAGTATTTATCTAGATGATCAGGGGACTTCACAGTTAGACTTTCCTCTAGTGGTGGATCGTTTTAGGGATGTCTTTCTAGAGGACTTTTCAGGTTTGCCTCTGGAATGTGAGGTAGAATTCTCAATTGAGCTCATGCCAGGAGAAGAACTGGTGTCCATTCTTCCTTATAGGGTGGCTACATTTGATTTTCAGGAGCTCAAGAAGCAGTTGGATGAGTTGCAGGAAAAGGGTTTCATCTGACCCAGTACTTCTCCTTGGGGTTCGCCTGTCCTGTTTGCGAAGAACGCATACGGTACCCTTCGGTTTTGTGTGGATTATCGGAAGCTGAACCAGTTGACGGTCAAGAACCAATATCCCTTGCCAAGGATAGATGACCTCTTTGATCATCTTCGAGGATCCCGGGTGTTCTCGAAGATCTATTTGAGGTCAGGTTATCATCAGTTGCGCGTTAGACCATCAGATATGCCTCTTACAGGCTTCAGGAGCAGGTATGGTCTATACGAGTATACAGTCATGTTGTTCGGTCTCATGAACGCGCCTGCAGTTTTCTTGGCACTAATGAACCGAGTGTTCCATCCGTACTTGGACTCATTCGTCATGGTCTTTGTGGAAGATATCTTGGTGTACTCTTGTACTTGACATGACCATGCTACCCATCATGAGATCATTCTGAGTACACTGAGAGAGCATCAGCTGTAACAGCCCGAGATTTTATGAAAACTATTCTTTTTAATTTTATTAATGTCTTGTGTTGTACGCTACACCAAAAGGAGCTTGCACAATACGCATCCTTGACTTGCCTTGCATTACACGCAATCGTGACCTTCCTCGATAGCGTGTGTAATACGCAATACCGAGTTTCACTAAACAATGATATGCTATTAAAATATTATTAAAACTAGCCATTATGAATAGTAATAACCACTTTTTGAAATTTTATAAATTTTATTTTTCAAAATGGGCTTCATTTTTGGACTCAGAATATCGAAATTAGCCTAGGGTGAAATTTTGGTATTTTTCTGAAAACTTTCAATTTTTGATGAATAGTAAAACCACTAAGTGGTAGGTTAAAAACTGAATTTTTCATAAAACTTAATTTTACCGCTTCTTTGAATGGAATTTCAAAGATCCGAGAGACACGGTTAATATCAAGGACTAAAATGTGGTTCAATGAGATGAAAATAATTTTTTGGTGAATAGTAACTTTTTACTTTTTCTTACCGCGGTTAATAGTAAATAGGGTAACTAAGGGTAAATATGATATTACTATTACCCTAACACATGTCCTAATTCTATTGAATAAGTGTAATTCGACCAAAAACAACCTTATGAATAAAATATGACCATTTAGGCCCACTTGGATTAGATTAGGACATTTATTATTAATTTATTTAAAGAAGGGTTAAAATAGTTAAAATCAAAGTTTAATAACTAAATCATTTTTAATATGGGGTTATACATAAGATAAATTCGACTATAAATATTCATTAGAAATATAAAAAGCTTTCCTACATAATGGTATTTTATTTGTAATTTTTAGACATTAAATAATTTAATTTATGTATGACACAATAATGATGCAGTAATTATCTTATTAATGAAATATTGACATAATTGATGTTATAAACACCAAAATAAATGTAATTTGAGACTTTTTATGAATTCCACTAATTTTCTAGGTTACTATGATATATTATTGTTGATTTAATCAACTTGGTTCGAACATATAATTCTGTTATGACTTTCACAAAAATCATATATCAAATAGTGTCAAAATTGACACAAAATAGTTTTTAAATCAAATATTATATTATTAATTGTTATTTTATTCCTAAAAATCTATGGTTCGGCCAAATGACTTAGATAAGGATATATATATTAATAATAAACAATTTGGGGTTCGTTTGGCATGTTATAGTAAGTGTATTAACCATATAGTGAAAGAAAACAAAAAGACACGGTAAAAGTTAAATTAATTAACTTAGAGTTAAATCTAATTGATAAGGTTAAAATAATACCCTAAACTTGTCTAAATCCTATTGGTTGATAGGATTTCTACCCATACCCACTTTAGCTTCGAAATAAGACCCTTTGGAACCATTATAAACCGATTTTGACTTTAATATAAAATAATATTTTGAGATATTCCTAAGGTGCCCCTCTCCTCCCTTATAAAAGGGCACCTCCTCCCCCTCCTCCTCACACCAATTTGAGCACTCAATCTCGGCCAACCCCTGCCAAAATCTCTTCTCCACTTCCCTAGAAACATTCTAGAGGTTTTGGTCTTCCTCAAAGACCAATTTTAGTGCCCTAAGAGGAGGTCTCAAAGAGGCACTTCAAAGAAGAGGTAATTACCGTTACCAATTCTTTCATCTTTATTTCTTCTTCCAATTCTTCTACTTAGGTTGTTTCATTATGAAGTAATAACATCAGTATCACTCATATACTGATATGTTATTATAATTATTAAACAACCCTATTTCACTATCTATCCATCCTATGGAAAAAGAAATCACCACGCGTGCGTACGTACGGAATACCGTCTCCACGCCGTGGTGTAATCTATTTTCCACCACCACCTTACATGGATGGGTATAATGGTGTAATGAATAACTATACATAGTTATTAAAACATCATATTGATTATGATATATTTTATAATACACTCCAATTCAATTCAATATTTATAGAAATGATATCATCGCTCGTGCGTACGTACGGACTACCGTCTCCACGACGCGATGAGATTCATTCTCCATGTTAACCATTTAAGAATGATTATAATGTATATATAAGAAATAATAATGAAATATATGACATTATAAAGCTACTGGATTTATGTATATATATACATATGTATGTCATCTACTTACTTCCATTTCAAGACAATAAGGAAAGGAAAACAGCGTTCATGCGTACGTACGGACTACCGTCTCCATGAACAGTGTTTTTCATTTTATTTATCTACCTATTATATATATATATACTGAATATATATGATATATAAATCATATTTTATATTCTGGAAGTGAGTAAATCATGATATAAGTAATAATGATGTCAAGAACAACAAGTCAAAACACCTACGATAAATGAAACGATTTTACCCAAAACGCTTCTTTAACATGGAATTTACAAAAGAACGGGTAATATAATGTCATAAGTAAACCATATATGATATCATATCAATATTTATGATTTTGGAATAAGTCAATAACATTATTTAAACCATTATACAGGAGCTTCGGACACGAACAAATCAAATCGGACCTAAGGTAAGGGAAATATCACAATCTCATTTTTATCCGAGATTGTTTATTCATAAGTATTTACTGGGGTGTATTTTATCATCCACATCCATGTTTCATAAATATGTAATATTATTTCCATCCACCTACAATTGTTTAAATCCATTTTTACCCTTCGGTGAGTTTTTAGTAATATCTATGAAAGGAATCTTTTGTCATACGAGGTACTTTTTGACTTTTCCGACAAAAGTAAGAAGAATGTTTTTTTAACTTATACGGCATGAATGGATTTTTAAAAAATTGTTTCCAAGAAGCTTCCTTTACAAGTTTTCAAGTTTATTTTTAATCAACTTCTTTTATTTTAAAGTTGTATGACATGTTATGAAAGGAAAAATGTTTTTGAAGAAGAAAGGATATTTTCCTCAAGAATGGAGTTCAAGTGTTTTATCAAAATTATTTTCCATCTAAGATAATAAAGGGTTCTGTTTTTATCCCTATTATTAAATTGATTTGTTCATGTTGTGATGGAATTATTTTTATGAATTCCTTTATCTTATATGAATTGATTTATGATGTCATGATGTTTCAAGAATCCCATTTTTGTTACATGTGTTATGCGATGATGTATGTTTTATGATTATGTGGCACACATAAGAAAGGATTAATTATAAGATGGGTGGGACCTATATCTCCCTCCAATGCATTGGGTAAAGATTTTATATCTCATGAGATAGACATGGCTGGAACGGAAGGTTATTTCGGTTCAGTGATACAGGACTGAAACGAGGAGTGAACTCGGTTCAGAAAGGGACTTTGTCCACTAAGATAGTCTTGGCAATGAGTCATGACTAACAAGAAATGATTTTCCATGATTATGTGTGCATGCCACAAAGTTTCAAGTTTCATGTTATGATTATGGGGATCTCATTTTCACTTCTATGATTTATTCCATGTTATGATATTATGAGCTCTTTTGCAGGTTAAGATTTCCAAAAGCTATGTTCTTATGTATATGATGTGATTGATATTTATTTTGTTTACCCTTACTGAGCATTTGAGCTCACCCTTTTATGTTTTCTTTTCCCCAGGATATAAAGAAAGGTTTTTAGGTAAAAAAAAAGGGAAGATCTTTATGGGAGATATTGAAGATCTTTCCCCACGATTAGAAGATTACGTTCCGAGTTTTCAAAGACACTAAACTATTACGATCCTTGTGTGTGTGTTTTTGTTATGTACTAAGTATTCCGCAAATGTAATGTAATGTCAATGTACGTCAGGCTTCGGGTCTCTACAGTTGGTATCAGAGAAAAGGTTTAGTCAACCTTTGGAAACTAGGATGCGAAAACGTTAGTGAGATCCCTAGAGATATTTCTAAGGTATGTCTAGGGATGCCCCTAAGGATAAGTATACGTATAGGATATAGTCCTAGAACTATGGTAACGATATTAGATTAAACCAAAGATGTTAGATATTTAATTTACTACCCCTTTATTATGATTTTTGACTCTCACACTATTCTTTTTGGGTTTTAGAAAACAGCTGGAATCAAGATGATTCACGATAATGGAGGATATGATGGACAATGGAATGATATTCTTCATAATGAAATGGGATTTGGAAGTCCAAACATCATTATTATGCCGAATCAGCAATCTCATAATATGATCAATAAAGTAAAATTTGGTAAGTTTCCTGACTCGGCTAATAAGAGAAAGATGGAGTTTCTTGATGATCATAGAGTAAAGAAAGTTCAATTTCCCCTATGTAAATCATGTGGGAAGAGGCATCAAGGAGAATTTTTCAAGGGAACTGGAAGATGCTTTGGGTGTGGAAAAGAAGGACACAAAGCAAGTAAGTGCAAAGGAAAAGGGTCGGTTAACACCATGGATGAGGATAATGGTATTGCTATGACATAAACAATGGTTAAATGTTTTAAATGTGGAATGTATGGGCATTATGCAAACAAATCCCTAAGGGAAAGACTCATGAAGAGAATCAGTATGGTCATAAGGGTAGTATTTATGTGGATGATGATGAAGAGACTACAAATGATATGTGAGATGAAATAATTTTTGATGCTCGGTCAATGGTTTAAGAATGTAGTGGAATGATTACATGTTTATCATGTGTAATTTTGTATAAGTAATCTCATGCTACTATGGAATAAAGAGACATCTATGGATTGTTAAACTATTGTCTTTCCTTGAGTTTTGAAAGTGTATTATTAATGTTACCAGTATCCATGAAAGGTTATTCAGATATTTTTGGAATGTAGATGATATGAGCATAATGAAGGGATAAGGAGAAAATTAAATGTTTAATAGTATTCATGAGCTCATGATTGATATAAGGACTAAGTGATATCATGGTTTGAGTATATAGAATTTTGAGGATTTTGGTATGTGGAAAGTGTAAACTTTTAACTGCACTCATGTTTTCACTAAGGTATTCAAGAGAATACACGATTAAGGACTTTGAATGTTTGGAATGTGACCAACAAGACATATCTTATGATATGTGGGGATCAACGACAGTGTTAAATCTCTGGTAATCGTTGTCACTATATTATGAGAGTGGACTGCAGTATTATGTATAAGCCTAAAGATTAGACTGGATTATGTTGGACATAAGTTAGTATTGTTTAAGGATAGAAGATTTTCGATATTATTGATGGGATGTTATAGTAATGTAGTTTTAGAAAAAGGACAACCTGCAGGACGGGCGACAGCCCATCGCTTCGGACAAGGCTGTAGGAATCAAACCCACAACCGAAGTGCGACTGGCCTTTATCGCCTACCACTGACCTACAGGAAGTCCCTGTTTAGTAGAAACTAGTGTTATTATATTAAGCAGTATGATATATGAAGTATAAGCCCATTTTAGGAACCATATAAGATTTATCTCACTATAGAATGACTTATGTATATTTAATAACTTTTTGCTAACCTTTTGTTTGAGACAGATGGAATGACCCGTCATTCTATCACATGATCTGCTAACACTTCACGAATAACAAATTCAACTTCATTTATATAAGAGATGAAGTGGAAATTGTTCAAGGCACGAACAATAGTGAGATTTTACCAAAATAAAGTAAGTATTTATTCTAATTCAAATTCTTCAACTTTAGGGAAATGATCTTGAAAACCAAAAAATGTTGTCCTAGTGATCTTATACCTAATGAATCAAATGGTACCTTATATCCTCACAAATCTATGGATTTGTGATTACTGGATTTTCCATAGCCATGTTCTCTACCACTCTCCATCAGAACATGATGGTTAGATTTCTCTTCCATATCCATATTTTCACCTATGTGGAAACCCAGTGATTGGTTTATTTGGGTAACCGTTACATTTCATACTTTTGTTTTTAAAGATTGGTTTTGGTATTCCTTTTTACGATGTGGGTTTCTATTAAAGAAACTTTCGAATAGTAAACTATTTATAACCCCGATGAATTTCGAGGGCGAAATTCATTTTAAGGGGGGTAGAATGTAACAGCCCGAGATTTTATGAAAACTATTCTTTTTAATTTTATTAATGTCTTGTGTTGTACGCTACACCAAAAGGAGCTTGCACAATACGCATCCTTGACTTGCCTTGCATTACACGCAATCGCGACCTTCCTCGATAGCGTGTGTAATACGCAATACCGAGTTTCACTAAACAACGATATGCTATTAAAATATTATTAAAACTAGCCGTTATGAATAGTAATAACCACTTTTTGAAATTTTATAAATTTTATTTTTCAAAATGGACTTCATTTTTGGACTCAGAATATCGAAATTAGCCTAGGTTGAAATTTTGGTATTTTTCTGAAAACTTTCAATTTTTGATGAATAGTAAAACCACTAAGTGGTAGGTTAAAAACTGAATTTTGCATAAAACTTAATTTTACCGCTTCTGTGAATGGAATTTCAAAAATCCGAGAGACACGGTTAATATCAAGGACTAAAATGTGGTTCAATGAGATGAAAATAATTTTTTGGTGAATAGTAACTTTTTACTTTTTCTTACCGCGGTTAATAGTAAATAGGGTAACTAAGGGTAAATATGATATTACTATTACCCTAACACATGTCCTAATTCTATTGGATAAGTGTAATTCGACCAAAAACAACCTTATGAATAAAATATGACCATTTAGGCCCACTTGGATTAGATTAGGACATTTATTATTAATTTATTTAAAGAAGGGTTAAAATAGTTAAAATCAAAGTTTAATAACTAAATCATTTTTAATATGGGGTTATACATAAGATAAATTAGACTATAAATATTCATTAGAAATCTAAAAAGAATTCCTACATAGTGGTATTTTATTTGTAATTTTTAGACATTAAATAATTTAATTTATTTATGACACAATGATGATGCAGTAATTATCTTATTAATGAAATATTGACATAATTGATGTTATAAACACCAAAATAAATGTAATTTGAGACTTTTTATGAATTCCACTAATTTTCTAGGTTACTATGATATATTATTGTTGATTTAATAAACTTGGTTCGAACATATAATTCTGTTATGACTTTCACAAAAATCATATATCAAATAGTGTCAAAATTGACACAAAATAGTTTTTAAATCAAATATTATATTATTAATTGTTATTTTATTCCTAAAAATCTAAGGTTCGGCCAAATGACTTAGATAAGGATATATATATTAATAATAAACAATTTGGGGTTCGTTTGGCATGTTATAGTAAGTGTATTAACCATATAGTGAAAGAAAACAAAAAGACACGGTAAAAGTTAAATTAATTAACTTAGAGTTAAATCTAATTGATAAGGTTAAAATAATACCCTAAACTTGTCTAAATCCTATTGGTTGATAGGCTTTCGACCCATCCCCACTTTAGCTTCGAAATAAGACCCTTTGGAACCATTATAAACCGATTTTGACTTTAATATAAAATAATATTTTGAGATATTCCTAAGGTGCCCCTCTCCTCCCTTATAAAAGGGCACCTCCTCCCCCTCCTCCTCACACCAATTTGAGCACTCAAGCTCGGCCAACCCCTGCCAAAATCTCTTCTACACTTCCCTATAAACATCCTAGAGGTTCTGGTCTTCCTCAAAGACCAATTTTAGTGCCCTAAGAGGAGGTCTCAAAGAGGCACTTCAAAGAAGAGGTAATTACCGTTACCAATTCTTTCATCTTTATTTCTTCTTCCACTTCTTCTTCTTAGGTTGTTTCATTATGAAGTAATAACATCAGTATCACTCATATACTGATATGTTATTATAAGTATGAAACAACCCTATTTCACCATCTATCCATCCTATGGAAAAAGAAATCACCACGCGTGCGTACGTACGGAATACCGTCTCCACGCCGTGGTGTAATCTATTTTCCACCACCACCTTACATTGATGGGTATAATGGTGTAAAGAATAACTATACATAGTTATTAAAACATCATATTGATTCTGATATATTGTATAATCCACTCCAATTCAATTCAATATTTATAGAAATGATATCATCGCTCGTGCGTACGTACGGACTACCGTCTCCACGACGCGATGAGATTCATTCTCCATGTTAACCATTTAAGAATGATTATAATGTATATATAAGAAATAATAATGAAATATATGACATTATAAAGCTACTGGATTTATGTATATATTTACATATGTATTTCATCTACTTACTTCCATTTCAAGACAATAAGGAAAGGAAAACAGCGTTCATGCGTACGTACGGACTACCGTCTCCATGAACGGTGTTTTTCATTTTATTTATCTACCTATTATATATATATATATACTGAATATATATGATATATAAATCATATTTTATATTCTGGAAGTGAGTAAATCATGATATAAGTAATAATGATGTCAAGAACAACAAGTCAAAACACCTACGATAAATGAAACGATTTTACCCAAAACGCTTCTTTAACATGGAATTTACAAAAGAACGGGTAATATAATGTCATAAGTAAACCATATATGATATCATATCAATATGTATGATTCTGGAATAAGTCAATAACATTATTTAAACCATTATACAGGAGCTTCGGACACGAACAAAGCAAATCGGACCTAAGGTAAGGGAAATATCACAATCTCATTTTTATCCGAGATTGTTTATTCATAAGTATTTACTGGGGTGTATTTTATCATCCACATCCATGTTTCTTCAATATGTAATATTATTTCCATCCAACTACAATTTTTTAAATCCATTTTTACCCTTCGGTGAGTTTTTAGTAATATCTATGAAAGGAATCTTTTGTCATACGAGGTACTTTTTGACTTTTCCGACAAAAGTACGAAGAATGTTTTTTTAACTTATACGGCATGAATGGATTTTTAAAACATTGTTTCCAAGAAGCTTCCTTTACAAGTTTTCAAGTTTATTTTTAATCAACTTCTTTTATTTTAAAGTTGTATGACATTTTATGAAAGGAAAAATGTTTTTGAAGAAGAAAGGATATTTTCCTCAAGAATGGAGTTCAAGTGTTTTATCAAAATTATTTTCCATCTAAGATAATAAAGGGTTCTGTTTTTATCCCTATTATTAAATTGATATGTTCATGTTGTGATGGAATTATTTTTATGAATTCCTTTATCTTATATGAATTGATTTATGATGTCATGATGTTTCAAGAATCCCATTTTTGTTACATGTGTTATGCGATGATGTATGTTTTATGATTATGTGGCACACATAAGAAAGGATTAATTATAAGATGGGTGGGACCTATATCTCCCTCCAATGCATTGGGTAAAGATTTTATATCTCATGAGATAGACATGGCTGGAACGGAAGGTTATTTCGGTTCAGTGATACAGGACTGAAACGAGGAGTGAACTCGGTTTAGAAAGGGACTTTGTCCACTAAGATAGTCTTGGCAATGAGTCATGACTAACAAGAAATGATTTTCCATGATTATGTGTGCATGCCACAAAGTTTCAAGTTTCATGTTATGATTATGGGGATCTCATTTTTACTTCTATGATTTATTCCATGTTATGATATTATGAGCTCTTTTGCAGGTTAAGATTTCCAAAAGCTATGTTCTTATGTATATGATGTGATTGATATTTCTTTTGTTTACCCTTACTGAGCATTTGAGCTCACCCTTTTATGTTTTCTTTTCCCCAGGATATAAAGAAAGGTTTTTAGGTAAAAAAAAAGGGAAGATCTTTATGGGAGATATTGAAGATCTTTCCCCACGATTAGATGATTACGTTCCGAGTTTCCAAAGACACTAAACTATTACGATCCTTGTGTGTGTGTTTTTGTTATGTACTAAGTATTCCGCAAATGTAATGTAATGTCAATGTACGTCAGGCTTCGGGTATCTACATCAGCTTTATGCTAAACTCTCAAAGTACCACTTTTGGATGGATCAGATTCCCTTCCTATGTCACATCATCTCACAAGATGGAGTATCTGTGGACCCAGAGAAATTGAGATTTGTAGTCTCCTGGGAGCTTCCGAAGAACGTCTTTGAGGTGAAGAGTTTTCTAGGGCTGGCTGGATACTACATGCATTTAATAGGGTAATTTTCGCGCCTAGAAGCACTATTGACAGGTCTGACCAAGAAGGGGGCAAAGTTTTTATGGTCAGATTCTTGTGAGTCATCCTTTCAAGAGGTGAAGGGGAGGTTGACGTCAGCACCGATACTAGTCTTTCCGGAGCTGGTCAAGGGTTATACCGTTTACTGTGATGCTTCAGGTATTGGGCTAGGAGCTGTGCTTATGTAGGGAGATGGGGTCATTGCTTACGGGTCTTGGAAATTGAGGCCACATGACAGGAACTACATGAAACACGATTTGGAGTTGGCAGCTATTGTTCAAGCCTTATGCTGTTGGAGACACTAACTTCTGGGAGAGCACTTTGTGGTTTTCACCGACCACAAGAGTCTCAAGTATATCTTCACTCAGCATGATTTGAATCTGAGACAGTGTAGGTGGGTCAAGTATCTTCAGTCCTTTGATTTCAAGCACACCTATACCCCGGGAAAGGGAAATGTTGTGGCGGATGCGTTGAGTAGAACTTAGGTTCAGGCAGTTCAGGAGGCCAGTAGTGAGTGGCATCTTATGGCTATATTCTCTGAGATGCACATGGAAGTGCACGATAGTCAGGGACAGACTGGCCTATCTCTTATAGATGTTACCTCTACACTTCTTGATCGGGTGCAGATGAGGCAGCTATTAGATTTAGAGGCCTTAGTCCTGTGGGAGAGTGTGTCAGGAGGGGACCCTCTTCCTGGATGGATAGTGAGCGAGGATGAGATCTTTCATTTCTAGGGACGCGTATGGGTGCCAGTAGACATACGCGAGAAGCTGATGCAGGATTTTCATTCCTTAGTTTGGGCAGTTCATCCTGGCGTCACCAAGACGTATCATGATCTACAGCGCTAGTACTGGTGGCCAGGTATAAAGAAATATGTTTCTGGTTTTTTCATGAGATGTTCTACTTGTCAGTAGGTGAAAGCAGAGCATCAGCGACTAGCAGGGATTTTACAGCAGTTACCCATTCCCGAGTGGAATTGGAATGATGTCACGATGGACATCATGACCAGGTTACCAAGATCACCTCGGGGAAGTGATGTTGTTTGGGTTATCGTCGATAGGCTTACGAAGGTTGAAAACTTCTTGCCGATCAAGGAGACCTTCAGTGTTGATGATCTGGGACGACTGTACATCTGAGATATTTTAAGTCTACAAGTATTTCCACACTCCATTGTTTCAGATAGGGATGCGCGCTTTACCTCTCAGTTCTGCAAGGACTTTAGAAGGCTTTGGGTACACAGGTACTTTTGAGTACAGCATGCCATCCCCAGACTGATGGCCAGTCCAAACGCACCATCCTGGTGCTTGAGGATATGCTCCGAGCTTGCATTCTTGACTTTGTCAGTTCCTGGGAGAAGCATATACCTCTTGGGGATTTCTCCTACAACAACAGTTTTCAGGCGACTATTTAGATGGCACCATAAGAGGCTCAGTACGGTCGGGCATGCCGATCACCCTTATGCTGGCTGGAGGTAGGAGAGGCAGCTTTGTTGGGACCTCGTCTTGTTCAGAAGATCTCAGAGCAGATAGAGTTTATTCAGAAGTGGATGGCTATAGCACAGTCTCGGCAGAAGTCTTATGCTGATCAGCGGAGATGACCTCTGGAGTTCGAGATCTGGGATCATTTTTTCCTGCGTGTCGCACCGAGTTTGGGACACAAGAGTATTAGGAGACAGGGTAAGCTTTCACTGTGGTATGTCGGGCCGTTTGAGGTTTTGGAGAGAGTTGGGCTGATTTCCTATCGGTTGCAGCTACCTCTGAGGTATCGGGCCATGAATGATGTCTTCCACATCTCTCAACTCCAACGTTACTTTTCAGACCCGTCTCATGTCTTTCAGCCCGAGGAGGTTGAGCTCGAAGCGGATGCAT
This sequence comes from Viscum album, assembly GCA_963277665.1. NCBI lineage: Eukaryota > Viridiplantae > Streptophyta > Magnoliopsida > Santalales > Viscaceae > Viscum > Viscum album. The sequence goes on from OY728129.1 coordinate 643,053,484, forward strand.
CGTTTAAGGAGCATCCTATCCGGATTTTCGATCGCAGTACGAAGGTTCTCCATGGATGGTTTGTTCCTCTAGTACGAGTGCTATGACAGAATGGGCGAGTATAGGACGAGACATGAGGGAGGGAGGTCGATGTACGATCGCAGTGGCTGGAGTTGCTCGGGTTTTCTTCTTCTACGCCTCTTTAGGGAAATTTGGGGATGAATTTCTTTAAGGGGGGAATTTTGTAAGAACTCGGATCTTTGTTTTCAAGTATGCCTTTATTTCTCTGGAGTTTTTGTGAAAAAATGGAGTTTCTGGAAATTTTTGAAGTACACGTTGTGTACATTTTGAGTAAATGTTGTGTACTCTTTTCCCGCTCGAAGCCATGTGTTGACCGTGTCCAGGCCACACACATATTGTGTAGGGATGATGTGGAGGCCTATTATGGCGGAGTACATAAAAACCCACTACACGATGTGTACTCTAAAAGTACACGCCATGTACTTTCTTTTTTTCACTCAATGGACCGGGGTCATGCCTTATTGCCATAAACGTCTTATTCTAGGTCTGGTTCAACTGAGAGATGACGTACGGTCACGAAACTTCTCTGGTTTCTCGAGCCTCCATCTGTTGGCCGATTTGACTGTCGTCGATTTCATTGGAACTGCAGCAGTGAGTTCTCTTTTCTACTTGTGCCTTGTTTTCCAATTCCTCCTCCTTCTCAGGATATCATGGGTTGAGCGTTTTGGTTGTTTTCTCTGATCTTCGACATTCTAAAGAGAATTAATTGTCGTGTTTCAAGTATATCGATCTCCTAGGATCGAGGTAGCTGGTTTTTGCCTTACCGTTCAAAATCATTGAGTTTTATGTACAAATTCCACCAATACCAGTGAATGGGGTATTGCGTGTTTACCTTTTTGCCCTTGTTGTTTTCTTGCCTTTCTTTTATGATTGTGTATAGGTAAACTAATCGTGTTAGAGGATATTTTGTTTTGATTGGATGTTTTTCCATGCTTTGTTCTGTTTACGACCTTTGGGTCTTGTCAGCCTTTGGCCATTATGACTGTTGCCATGCGTTGAGTCTATAGGATGGAGTGTTTTGCATTACATGCTTGTTGCCTTCTAAACTATTTATCCATGTAGATCTATAGGTCAACTTTGATTAGCCAAGTAGCTCTATAGGTGTACTTTGTCCTTATAGCATTATCATGCACTGACTGTCACGGGGCTGAGAGAACCCGGTGCTATAGACTACAAGGGATAGACCGAGTGAGCTTCCTCAGTGATTAATAGACATTATAGGCCATGGTTTATTGACCGAGCAAGCTTCCCAGGGTGCCTTCAGATATTATAGACTACAGGAGGGTAGAATGAGTGAGCTTCCTCAGAGAGTCTTACTTTGTTTGAATCTTTTAAGAACCTTCCTAGGCTAGAGGAGGAATTGACTGAGTGAGCTTCCACATAGAGTCTGTGGTATACCTGAGGCTATAGGAGGAATTAATTGAGATAGATTCCTTAGAGAGTCTATAGACCTTGGGGCTAAGAGGGTTAGACCACGTGATCTTCCTCAGAGAGTTCTTGACTACCCTAGACTATAAGGGGAATTGACCGAGTGTGCTTCCCCAGAGAGTCTCATAAATTTGTGTGACCAAACCAGAGGGGTTAGGCTGAGTGCACTGCCCAGAGGGTTGTGGTACATCTTGTATAGGACCAGAGGGGATGGATGTGAGTACTTTATAGAGGGTTTCCTTCTTGTTAGCTGTTGCTTCAATGCTGTTGTTGGTTGTGGATTGATTACTTTTGTGTATCATCCTGCTTTACTGGTTACTGTTTACTACCTACTGCTTTGTTGTTGCTGTTTACTACTTATTGTACTTTTACCTGCCATATACTCACTGACTATTAGGCATAGATCTTCAGGTGAATTCCTACTAGGATTTAGTCTCACACCCTGTTTGGGTTATGCTTTTGGGCCCAAACAGACTATGTTGTTGCAGGTATAGACAAGGGAAAGCATCGTTCAACTTCTGGTACATGATTGCTTGGAGCATGAGAGAATGGGACCAAGCATTGTCTTGCAATGCTGAGGAGCTGTTTTATTTTATTTGGTGGTTGTTTTGGTACTGTGGTGTTTTCCAGCATTGTTACTTGTTTGGCTGTTTTCCTAGATATGTATCATGCATCATTTTATATATACACATGTGATCTAGTTTGTTGATTTAGTCATCTGCTATTTATATTGTTGGTTATTATTGCTTCCGATATTGCATGTTTATTTTTCTTCCACTATGTACTCTTCCAATGAGGTCATATTTTCCCCACTATCACATCCAAGGCCCTCGCTACTAGTCGGTTGCCTCTGGTGTTTGGGGAAATGCGTTTGAGGCCATGTGACCAACCGGGTACGGGGTGCCTCTGGGTGGCTTCCGGAACCGAGACGTTACAATAAATATATAGGGCATTATTCAAACTAGTTCCCCAAGAATCAAGGGAACTTACCATAAAATAATCCAAGGGGATAAATTCAATTATATGGTATTACTTCTACTGAAGTGGAAGTTCTAGCTAATGTACTAAAAGATACACTTTATACCAACTCTGTAAATGAAAATGTTTTATATTATTTAGGTTCTATGTGCTCTTTAATATCTATGTAATTTTCCAAGGCTATCATATCTCCACCTCAATGATTATATGTTGAGTTGGTAGTAAAAATTTATAATGGTATGATGATCTCATATCAAGTCTATATCCCCACTATGATAGAAGACTATGGGGATGTTATTACTTAAAATCTTTGTATTCTATTTTTAGTTGACTTTGATGTAATTTTTTACTGGGATTGGAACTCTAAGTATATATCCCATATTGATTTACAATGAAGTGAAGTTAAATTTGATATTTCAAATCAATATATAATTAAATTTTATTTTTAGTATGATCTTGAAATCCTAAGAGAAATTACATATATCATATGAGTTGTACTTCCTATTCATGAAGGACATTTATCATAGTTAGTTGGGGACAAAATCAACATTTATGACATGCATATTGTATGAGATTTTTTTCATTTCATTCCGGAAGAGTTTTTTAGTCATCCCTAAAACCATGAAGTCGAGTTTTCAAATGAAATAATATTTGGTACTAACATATTTCAATGAATCTATATTGAATGGTTCAGATTTAGTTATGGGAATTGAAAAAGAAACTCCAATATAATCTCAATAATGTATTTATTCAACCTAGTATTTCACCTTACAGTGCACATATTCATCTTGTTAAGAAGAAAGATGGTTCAATGCGTCTTTTCATTGATTATCAGGAACTAAAAAAGATCGATATTAAGAAAAAGTTTCATTTAACCCACATCGGTGATCTATTTGATCAATTATGATTATATAAGTATTTTTACAATATTGATATTAGATCTGGATATCATCATCTAAGGTTCAAGAAAAAGGATATACACAAGAAAACCTTTTGTATGAGGTATAGTTACTATGAGTTTATAGTAATGTCATTCAGTCTTACCAATTATCTTACTATATTTATAGATTTAATGAATAAAGTCTTCAGATATTACATTTATTAGTTTTTTGTAGTATTTATAGATTATATTCTTATGTAATCAAGGAGAAAGTAAGAGAAAAAATAATATTTTCGAATTGTGTTAATGACCTTGATAAAGGATAAGTTGTATGTTAAATTTATCAAGTGTGAATTTTGGCTTTATAATGTTTCATTCTTGAGATATATAATCTCAAGTAATGGTATATCAATGGATTATTAAAATACAATTTTTATTTAGAAATGGTCTAGAATAACCAAAAATAATCAAGATCTATAGTTGTCTTGGTTTAGCGAAATATTATTGATTCTTTGTGAGATATTTATCATGACTATCTGATCCACTCACCAAGATGGCTCCGAAGGGGGTTAAGTTCTTGTATATAGATGAATACAAGGATAATTTCAAAGAACTGAGGGGAAGCTTGGTGAGCACACCTGTTTTTACACTACCCTACAATATAGAAGGGTTTTATATATATAGTGATTCATCAATGAATGGATTGGGATGTTTCCAAATTTATAATTATATGTTGATATCTTATGCCTCCTTCAAATTGAAAATTCATGAGAAAATTTACCTGACTAATGATTTGGAGGTGGGGAAGTATTTGTTTCATTGATGATATAGAGTCAATATATGTAGGGTGAAATGTTTGATTTATATACTGATTATAAACACTTAAGTATATATTTACTTATAAAGAATTTAAAATGAGACAAATTTGATGGTTGGAATTGATCAAAAATTATGAGTGCTCAAAACATTACCACCCTAGAAAGGTGAACATGGTGGTTGATGGTATGAATTGGAAAGACCATGCTAGTTTATCCATGATGAGGATTTAAAGATATCCAATATTTATGGATTTTCATAAGTTGGATCATGAAATATTAAGGAAAAGGGACAAATCATATCTTTCAAATATGAATGTTCAACCATTCATCCATGAGAGGATTAAGAAGGAACATAAGGAATATGTGAAATCACATTCTTTGGAAATGTTCCTGAGCTCAATCATGATAATTTTGGAATGATAAATCTTAGGAACTAAGTATGTGTCTTGTCAATATCATACTTGAAGAAGGATTTGTTGGATGAAGCTAATAGTTTATTATTGTCTATTCCTCAAGGAAGTGAAAATATTTATAGAGAAATAGAAGAATATTTCTTATGGGATAACATGAAAAGGTATATCATTGAGTATGTATCTTGATACGTGGTTTTTCAAAAAATTAAGGATGAGTGATAGATGTCTAAGGGGATGTTACAACCAATACCCATACCATAATGGAAATGAAAAAACATTACCATAGATTTCATAATCAGACTCCCCAAAACATTTAACGGATATAATTCTATATGGTTTGTATTCAATCTCCTTAATAAATAATTTCATTTTACCACTATAAAATAAAATTTATCTCTTTATTATCTTACCCATTTATACATTAAGGATATTGTGAGATTTCAAGAATTACCACTCCCAATCATATCTGATCAGAATCTGGGGTTCACCTTAATGTCTATGAGAATTATTAGTAGCCTTAGGATACAGATTATAGTTTCAATGATACTTATCATACTCAAATATTTAGTCAATCTTATAAGTCCATTAATACTCTATAAAAAAATTTTAATAACTTTTTTAACATATTTAAAAGGTGTTTGGAATCAACAACTTAATTGGTTATAATTTTCTTATAATAATATAATTCACTCGAGAATTCAAACGGTTCCTTATGAATACCTCTATGGATGAAAGTACAAAACTCTATTGTGTTGGTATGAAGTTGGAGAAAAAAATCTAATGAGGCCTGATCGATATGAGGAAATGGCATATAAATTTTAATCCATTCAAAACAAATAAGGGTTGGTCAAAGATGAAAAAAAGTTATGTTCACAATTTTTGATGAGCTTTAGAGTTTGAAGTTGGTGAAAAGGTAATCCTAAGAATGTCTCCTTGGAATATGGTTATCCTATTTAAAAATAAGGGAAATTTGAGCCTTAAATATATTGGTCCCTTCGAAATTCGTGATTGTATCGACGTGGTGTCTTATCACTTGTCACTTCCATTAAATCTCCCTCATGTTAATGATGTGTTCATTATAAATCTCCCATGAAAGTAAATACTTGGTCCTTCACATGTACCATAATTGTAGGATTTATTTCTGAAGAATGAATTATCTTATATTGAATAACTGGTAGAGATTTTGGATCGTAGACAAAAAGTGCAATGAAACTAGACCACTCACATGGTCAAAGTTTTGTGGTTGAATCAAGAATATAAGGAAGATATATAGGATCCTGAGGATGTTATGAGGTAGGAGTTACATTGTTATTTTACATCAGAGTGATTAAATTTTGAGGTAGAGTTTATTATAAGGGGCAAGAATGTAACAACCCAATACTTTATGATATATTTCTCTTTAAATAAATTTCTTTCATAACATTCTTTACATGACACGACATTTATAAAAAAACATGTAAAATTATTAAAATATTTCTTTTTGTTAAAGTTATATAATTTTTTAATTTAGCATGATAATATTATCTTTGGTTAAAATTTTGGGATTTTTTTGAAAAGGTTGTTTTTTTAGTGAATAGTGAAAATAACGATTATTGTAAAACTATAAATTATTTTATTTAAATTAATTAATTTAAAAACATACACTATATTTTTGGATTTTATATTAAATTTATATAATATAAAATTTATTTAAATTAGGTGAATTATTTTATATAGTTTTCAAATCGGCCTATTTTTATGCTTAATAACACATTCTTCTCGAAAATCATTTTTTGACGCATTTTGTGGGTTTATTTTTTAATTATTTTGTGAACCTTGTAGGAATTTAATTTGTTAAAATTTATTATATATTTGAAATCAGTAGGTCCAAATTTATTAAAAGGTTTTTATTTATTTTTAGGCACTATGAATAGTGAAAGTGAAAAATTTATCATCTTTGTTAAGGGTAAAATGAAAAATTGAAGATAAAAATAATGTGATAAGACATTAAAAATGTTAAGATCAGGATAATGAGTAAAGTGTTTCTTTCCATGTGTTGTATATTTCTCAAGTAAATCATTTGGAGAAAGAAAATCCCCTCACTTTGTATTTGGTATAAATCTTACTGGCCATTGTTTTCAAAAGAATCGGGCTCACTCTTTCCATCGTAAGGGAAAAAAGATGGTTGGAAGAAATGGTTCTGATTAGAATCACCCCAGGTCTGATGTGTGGAAAGAACAAATGAGGATTTTATTGTTATCTAGAATGAGATAATTGTTCGCATGGAAAATTCATCTTGCTGAATGTAAATGTTCGTCAGATTCACATTGGATCTGGTATGATATAGGTGATTGTTTTGATGATGTATCAGAGTTTGCATGATTACGATTAAATTAAATGTGATGATGATTTATTTATTCATATTTAATTGAAATAATAAGGTGATTAGAGAACTTGTGATACAATCTTGTTCATATAAAGAGATAATATGAGGTGGAACTGATTTCCTTTCAAAATGATCGGATCAAAGTGGAAGTGAAGAAAGATATAGTGTTGATTCACTATAGCATCTTATCATCCATCTGAATCATGAAAAACATCTCATACCTAGGATGATCATACTCAAGCTCGGTATGAAAATGATCATACCCAAAAATGATCACACACTAGAAAATCATATTCAAAGAAGGAATCGCTTGAGGTTGATGGATTAAAAGAGAAGGGGAGGATGAGATCAACAATGTAGTCAACTATTTTTAAAGGTTTTAATTACCATGTAGGTTTCCAAATGGGTCTAGAGAAGTGGAGAAGAAAAAGTTTTATATCTTATGTGGGTCATAAGAAAAAGAGAAGGAGTTTGTTGGATGTACTATCAAGGGGGAGCTCAACATTCAAAATAATGATTGTATTCAGCATTTAATAGTGGTATCCATTTCTTCATATATTTGTTTTAAATTGATACAGAGCTTTGTATTGAAGAAATCAGATTCAGAAAATCAGACTCATGTATTGAAATCATATTGGCGATTCAAATGAATGTCTAAATAATGAGATGAAGTTTGAAGAAGAATTAAGAATCATTGAGAATAGTTGACGAAGTCAAAATGTATCCTGATATTCCAATAGAAATTAAAATTTGGGTGAATTTGTGAGAGTGGGAAAGATTTTTAGGATTCCCACCAAAGTCATTCAAGGGTCACCTATAAAAGGAGAAATGATTTTTACTTTCTGACTATTTGTACTATTCACTGTAGTATAGAGAGAAGCTATGGTTTTTTAGTGAGATAAAGGAGATACCATATTGATCTTTTTTGAAGAAGTTCTGATGGGAAGAAGACATAGGAGAAGAGAAAATATTGCAAAATTGTTTTTAGATGAGGATCATACTAAGTGATTTTCATAGTCAGCTTGTTACTGTATTCTACTTGTCAATTTTATTTGGGTAATCATCTTATCAGGATGGATTAATCAGCTTTGGGATTTTTGTATTTTGGTTCTTAGACTGAAGAAGAATCATACTGAGTTTAGCGGGAAAAATAATTGAAGTGGTGTTGATTCAACTCTACCATTTTCTGTCAAAAAATCATATTAGGGAGAATCATGTCATGAAGAATAATATTGGGAGAATCGTACTCATAGGAATCAGAATCCAAAATTCAGATTGAGTTTTACTTAAAAAAGTCCAAGAAGTTATTACCATCTTTTGGGAAATAATGTGAATAATTTTATTTCAATTGAATACATTTGTCTAATTGAAAATAATCACATGTAACATGAGTTGGTACAAAAACTTTGTATTACCCTATCTTTACAAAGAGGGTGAACACCTAATTTTGGATTTTCTTCAAAGTACTACACAAGTGAAAGGTAATATCCTACTCATTGTAATCTAGATATTTTTTTCAAGTTAATTATATGTTATTTGATCATTTCCAAACCATACTAAGGACATAACAATTGATATGGAATAGTGAACCTTATAAATACATGTATTCCTATGGATGTGTGTTTGAATTGTTTTCAGTGTGGAATAGAATCATTAACAGGAGGTGATGGTTGTTTCATTTGAAAATAAACATTAAAGAAAAAGTATCACTGTTTCACCCCTCCCCCTCTCAATGATACAATCATCCTCACTAGGAACATTCAAATGGTATTATAGAGAGGTTCCCTTCGCTTTTTCTTTGCTAATAGAGAATTTGAATTGTGTGAATAGTAAAGTTATTCTAGTCTTCAATGGAAATAATTATCCTATCTAGAAAGATATAATGTTTTTGTACCATATTTCTATTGGATATGATGTTCTTGAAACTATAATAGATGGGTTTCCTCTTATTTATTTTAAAACTCCTCTTACATCTATTGATAAGAAAAATCAAGAGAATTAAGGAAGATATAATAATTCTATATTATCATCACACTCTAAAATTGAATTTTTAAGAGTGAAGGGTGCTACAACAGCCAAAGGTATATTAGATAAACTGAAAAACATATACAAAGAAACTACAAAAGTAAAGAAGGAAAATTTACAAATTTTGATATTGAAATATGATTATTTGATGATGGGTGAGAATAAATATATTTGGGACTTCTTTACAACATTAAATGACATTTTGAGTACTATTAGATGTCTTGTTGAAATGCTAGATGACTCTATAGTTGTTGAAAAGATTTTTAGAATCCTTCCCAATAAGTTCGATGAAAGAGTTTAATCATTGTAAGATAGAGATCTTGAAACATTATCTCTTTGTGACTTGCATAGAAGTCTCATTACCTTCAAAATAATAAGGTACTAATCCCTGAAAATAAAAACAAAGGTTTATAGAGAAATTTATTTTAAGGCTACAAATAAATAAAATTCATGGAATATTCTTATTGATGATGAAGCTGGTGAATTTGATTCGAAAGATGAGGTACGTAAAAATATTGATTATATTTTATCCTTGTTTTATAAGAATGTAAAAATAGGTGTAAAAAATACAAATGGAAACATCCCTTGAAATGTTTTTAATGTGAGGCATTGGTCACTTTGTGGCTGATTATCCTCAAAGAAATAAAGAATATTATAGTGATGAAGAATAAATAAATACAAGAAGATTGTGGAAGAAACAGGGAGAAAAGAAAAAATTAAAGTCCACAAGGAAATAAAAAGAGATCTTAAAATGAAAAAGAATGTGTTTTTTGTCTAATGATGAAGAAGAAGAAGAAGGAAGTGATACTAAATCCAAAAATTCAGTTGAATATGGTAATGAAACTAATTTTATTGCAACAATTAATGATGAAAAATTCAGAAGAAGTGGTTCTATAGAAGACGATACTCAACTTGAATTTCATTTGAAAGAAGAGTTGGAAGAATTTCAAAGAATGATATAGGGCTTGAAAAGAAAAAAAAATGTTATAAGATGAATGTTCTTCAATAAGAAATCATGAGATTTTTGTTGATGAGAACATGAATCTGGTAAAACAGATTGATGATTTAAATAAACCTTTTAAAGAATAAAATAATCATAATGATCATCTGGAGGTGAAGTTGAATGAAAAATAAGAGGAGTTGGAAATTTTCCAAAAAAAACAATCAAAATCTGAATTAATAAATATAAGTTTCCAAAAATATATTATTGAAGTTAATGAAATTTCTCTAAATGAGAAAATTAATAAGGATCAACAAAATTTACCTTCAAAGGGTGATATTAATGATAGATTTGTTACTAAAAATAAGAAAGCTGGAAATGTCATGTATGTGGCCAAAGTGAAGAGTTCAGAAGTTACCAAACATCCTAGATCTGGAAATTTTTTGAATACTTCTAATTATATTAATGTTGAAAATAAGAAGATGAATCTAATTGAAAATGGAAAGGTAGCTGGCTCGGAAAAGAAAGAGTAGAAGTTGGATAGGAAAAATACTCATAGTTCCAATCAATATGGAAGTTTCTGAGAAAAATACTCATTTTATGGCTATTTCTGGTGTTGTGGGGGGGGGGGGGGGGGGTTGGACACATAACAAGTATGTGTTGGTTCAACCATCAATATTACTATTATCCCTTATATTATGATATTCAATGGTTTAGGGGGATTCAATCTCCTCACAAAAATAATTCTGAGAAGGTTGTTGTGAATAAATCTAAAAGGAATGAAATGAAGATTAAAAATAGGTTCTAGTCCCTAAAAACTATTTGTGAAAGATGTAAACAACCTATACCCCTTGTAAAAGGATGTCTCTTTTTTATCAACACAACAAAAGACTCTTTACAATACTCACAATTTTTAAGTGAAGAAAGAAAATAAAGGATAAAAATCTCTTCTTGTTGAAACTAAATTGAAATATTCAAAGGGATAATGGCCTTGGATACTTAACAGTGGGAGTTCTTGTCACATGACATGAGACTTGAAATTTTTGAAGAATTTGAAAGATTTTAAAAAGGGCATGGTGACATTTGGCAATGATGAATCCCTAAAAATCAAAGGTGTTAGATCATCCATCATTAGAAAATAAAAGATAACATCCACCAAAACATTATATGTTGATGGGATGAAACGCAATTTTCTAAGTGTCACAATTTTTTGATGAGGGTATCAAATCTATCTTTAATAAATATGTATTTTTTGTGAAAAGTGAAGAATATGGAATTATTGTTGCAAGGAGAAAATATACAAAAGGGAATTTGTTTCAGGTTGGTGAAATAAAAAACTATTTTTACATGAGTATGGTGGAAGACAATATGTTGTGGCATAAAAGTCTGGGATACATGTGTCAAAGAAACATGAGAATGTTATCTAAAAGGGAAAGTGTTCGAGACATTCCTATTTTTTCAAGAATAAGATATTGGTATTGCATTATCTGTTAGAAAGGAAATGTTACAATTGTTGTGCATAAGAAAGTTGACATTTGTTCCAAACAACCCCCGAAGATGATTCATTACAACATCTGTAGGCTGATGAGTAAATCATCAAAAAATGAAGGTAAGTACTTCATTACTTTTATTTATGATTTTACTCGCATTACTTGTGTTATGTATATGAATAATAAATCACATGCTTTGAAATTTTTTAAATGTTTCAGAATAAAAGAAGAAAAGGAATGTGAGTATTTAGTAAAGAAGTTGCGAACAGATAATGGTGGAGAATATAGAAGTAATGATTTTGAAGACTATCTTAAGAATCATGGAATTTAGTATGCATATAGTTCACCATAAACTTCCCAAAAAATGTGGTTTCTAAATGAAACAACAGAAGATTGGTGAAAATTGGAATAACCATGTTACTTGAACATGGCCTCTCTCATTACTTTTGGAGGAAATCCATGAGTACTACTATATATATTCCAAACCGTTGTTTCTACATGACTCAATTAGTTATGAATCCATATGAATTTCTTTACAGAAATACTCCAAGTTTGAATCACTTTAGAAGTTTTGGGATTCCATGTGTTATAAAAAGAAAAGGTTCAAACTATGGTAATTTTTAGCAGAAAGGTGAAGATGGAATATTTCAAGGCTATGATCTAGAAGGAATAGGATACAGATGCTTCAAAAAAGTAATAGGAATAATTGTTGATTCGGTTTATTTGAAAGTGATTAAAGGATGTGAGAAAGATAAACATGCTCAGACTGATAAGGAAATTGAGCAATTTGAATAAAAAAAATTTGACAAGGATATAAATAGTTGTAATCCTTTTGAAGAAGAGGAAACAAACTCATTTATTTCTACTGAGGAGGAAGACTCTCAAAAATCTCATCCAATGATAATAAAACAAGTGGAAGTTCATAATATAATTGGTGATCAATATCAAAAGGCTCATACTAGAAGATCGAAGAAATTTATCACACATACTTCTCTATATTCAAAAGTGGAACCGAATGATGTGAAAGAATATTTTGAGCATCTAGAATGGGTTAAATACCTGAATAAATAATTGGATCATAGGAACTCATACCCTATCCTAAAAACAAAACATCATTGGAAAAAAATGGGTTTCCAAAATAAGCAGAATAAATAAGTTGATGTAATAAGAAACAAAGAAATATTAGTTTGAAAAGGGTATTCATAGATTGGAGGAATTTATTTTGATGAACCTTTTCTCTTGTGTCTATATTGGAATCAATTTGAATCTTTCTTATTATTACCTCACAAATAGGATATAAGATCATTCAAATGGATGTTAAATCTGCATTCCTAAATGGTGATCTTGGAGATGAGGTTTATACTGAACAACCTTTTATATTTTTTATTAGTAAAGATGAAAGTTGAGAGTGAAGATTGAAGAAATCCTTGTATAAGATCATACAATCTTTGGGGGCATGGTATTCCAAATTGGATACATGCTTAAAAAAGATGAATTTAATGAAAGGAAGAGTGGGAAGTAATCTATACATCTGATAAAGTCAAGAGTATTCCCACGTTGTTATTGTTTATGTTTATTAAATTATATTTGTTGGGAATGATGAAAGAAGTTGTGAAATGTTTTTTCTAGAAATGAAAAAGGTTTTTTAAATTTCCATGTTGGGGGAAATGAAATAAATTATTATGTTACAAATACATCAAAAGAATGAAAAAAAAATCTCTTTCTCAAGAAATGTATTCTAAGGAACTTCTTAAGAGGTTTGGCATGGAAAACTCAAAACCTGTTTCCACACAAATTCTAGAGAGAAAAAAGTTGAAAAAATACAGAGAAGGAAAATAAGTTGATCATAAAGAGTTTCAAAATTTGATTATTATTTTGTTATATTTGACTGCCTGAAGACCCATCATTGTTTATGTTGTTACCTTATGTGTAATATTTTAGAGTTCTCCAAAAGAATCCCATTTTATTTCTAGAAAAATAATTCTCAAATACATTAAAGGCATAATAGAATTCTAAATCAGGTATAGAAGCTCAGATAGCATTTAATTTTTTGGGTATTTAGATGTTGATTGTGTTAAGTCAAAAGTCATCTTTTGGCATTTACATCATGTTTTGGAAATCACAAATATATTTTACATCATGTTTTGGAAATCACAAATATATTCTATGTCATGTTTTGGAAATCACAAATATATTTTACATCATGTTTTGGAAATCACAAATATATTCTGTCATGTTTTGGAAATCACAAAAGTATTCTATCATATGTTTGTAAATAACAAATTGTCTTTTATCATGTTTATCGTATCGTACGATGATTGATCGTACCGACCAAAACGTATCGTACTGACTCTGTCAAACGTATCGTACTGACTCTGTCAAACGTATCGTACTGACTCTGTCAAACGTATCGTACTGACTCTGTCAATCGTATCGTACTGACTTTGCTATTCAGATAATCATTATTTGTTTTGGTACTTTGTCAAAAACTCTCTCTGCATATGAATCGTACTCATGTTTTACATTTCTATATATCTCTTATCCTAACGAAACGATGTCGTTGAGTTAGTTATATACTAATCAAAACGATGTCGTGCTTTCTGTTTCAATATGACCGTTGGAGGCAATATGACCGTTGGAACCCGAGGCCTATAAATAGGAGGTCATTTGAAGCTGAGAAAATACTGATGAACGAAGAGACTCTGTGAACTACGAAGATTCTAGAGAGAGACACTGTGACTTCTCTCATCAGCCTTGTGCGTCCGATCATCGTATCGAGGGCTTTCAAGTAATTGAAAGACAGAGGTGCCGATTACCTGCAAAATCGAGGGCTGCCGGGGAAAGGCAGACAGACGAGCCGATCATCGTATCGAGGGCTACCGGGGATAGGCAGACAGACGAGCCGATCATCGTATCGAGGGCTGCCGGGGATAGGCAGACAGACGAGCCGATCATCGTATCGAGGGCTGCCGGGGATAGGCAGACAGACGAGCCGATCATCGTATCGAGGGCTGCCGGGGATAGGCAGACAGACGTACCGATCATCGTATCGAGGGCTCACCAGGGTGTTGGTGAGACAGACCTTTTATCCTAGGTGAAAGGATAACCCTTCTCTTTGGGTTAAAAGAATTGTATTACTTTTACATTTCCGCTGTTGTATTAGAAAGGGATTTGTATTGTTTCCTTTCTTCTTTACATATTCAATTGTAATTGTTTCAATTACAATCATTCCATTACATATTGTATTGATTGGTTCTATACGCTTTAAGGTAGAATCATTCATATCTGTATTACTCTGATTATTGTGTTCATCTTGAATACAATTGTTTTACATAACATTAGTATTACAATACATCATACCTTTTACATTCAATACAATTGTGGGTGTTTGTATTTGTATTAGTTTAAAATCTTTTAAACTAATCTCTTTGTTACTAAAACTCAAGGTTTTTAAAACCTACAATTCACCCCCCCTCTTGTATTGTTCCATCTAATAGACTTTTATATCGACTATTCGATCCAACAATTGGTATCAAAGGAGGTTTTCCACTGATTTGTTTTATTAGCTTTATTTCTTATTACTATCTTAAATACTTACTACACTAACGTGTGGAGTGGAAAAGTTGTTTTTGTTTTTATTAGATGGCAGGAATGAATATCGGATCAATAGATAATCTGAATCCTTCTAGACCACCAATCTTTGATGGGAATGATTATGAGTATTGGAGAGATCGTATGAAGACTTTCGTCATCAATACTGGTGTAGACAATTTTATTATGCTTACTGGGGGTTACAAAATTCCTGACAAAGAAGTTAGTACTTTCACCAACCAAGAGAAGCAAGAATATCAACTAAATTACAAGGTACGCAATACTTTATTATGTTCTATGACCAGGAATATATATAGTCAGATATCTTCATGTGAAGCAGCCAACTGTATTTGGAAGAAATTAGAAGTCACTCATTTTGGTACATCCAAAGTTATAGAAACAAGGAGAGCAATGCTACGAGCAGAGTATCATGGATTTGTTTTTCCTTATGGAGAGCAAGTATGTAAAGTGCAACAAAGGTTTATGACAATTGTCAACAGCTTACAATCTATGGGAGAAAAAGGTCTTGATGATGAAGCTCTTGTTGATAAGATTATAGATATTATGCCAAATGAATGGGAGTCAAAAAGAACAGCTATTGATGAAAATAGAAAAGTTTCCCAGATTACTCTTGATGAACTCTTTGGAACTCTTCTACAGCACGAGACAAGAATGAAAAGAGATGCTGATTTCAATAAGAAGAAGAATGGGAATGGAAGTGTAGCTTTTGCATCTAAAGCTAAAA
This sequence comes from Viscum album, assembly GCA_963277665.1. Classification (NCBI taxonomy): domain Eukaryota; kingdom Viridiplantae; phylum Streptophyta; class Magnoliopsida; order Santalales; family Viscaceae; genus Viscum; species Viscum album. Next base: position 643,069,217 of record OY728129.1, read on the forward strand.
CACCTGAAAGGGTTACAAGGTCTAAATCTAAGAAAGTTGTTGTTTCTGATTCAAGTGATTGTAATCTTTCAGATAATGAGTTAGCTAATCTTGCTCGGAGAATGAACAAGATTGTGGGAAAGAAATATTTTCAATATAGATTCAAAAAGAAAGATAGGAAAGATAGGAAAGATTCAGGGGTAACTTGTTATGAATGCAAGAAAGCAGGACATATAAGGCCTGATTGTCCTTTACTGAAGAGGAAAGATAGAAAAGAGAAACACTCTGAAAGAAACAAGAAAAGGTTTTATAAGACAAAGAAAGTCTTGAAAGCAAATGATACATGGAGTGCAAGTGGTAGTGATTCCTCAGATGATTCTTCAGAATATGAGACGTCAGGACAAAGGAATATTGGACTTCTAGCTAGACTACCAATTGAAGATCATTGTCTCATGGCTAAGGTACACAATGCTGAAGCTGTTACAAATGTCTCTTTAAATGCAAATTATGTTGATAATAAATATTATGAATCTTCAAATGATGAACCCTCATCATCAGAAGATGATACTTTACCTTCTTTTGAAGAAGTGTCTAGATTTGCTAAGTTACTTGAAAATGAAAATTCTAAACTCAAAAAGAGATTTGAAAAAGCAAATTCTAGAATTTCTATTTTGACTAAAGAAGTATCAGATCTTTCTAAAGATCTTGATGGGAAAACTTCTGATTTTGAAAGTATTTTGAAAACCCTTGAGAAAGTCAAATCTGAAAAAGATAAACTTTCTAAGGATCTTGAAACTGTTATTTCAAAGAAAAACATTTTAGAGTCTAACTCTAGTTCTAATTCAAATGTTTTAGAAAACAAGAATTTGGTTTTAAAACTAAAGTCAGAGATTTTATCCTTGAAAAAGTGTTTGTCAAACTTTACTCATGGAAAAGAAAACTTTGATAGGATGTACTCTCAAATAAGACCTTTGAGAAATCGTTCTGGTCTTGGTTTTACTTATTCCAAACCTGTTTTTAGTAATAACTATTTTGTTCCTCAAAAAACCATTTTCTGTTCCAAGTGTCAATGTGGTGGACATTGGAGAAGAGATTGTTCTCTTAACAAAACTCAATCCTTAGGATTTCATAAAGCTCATTTTGCAAAACAAATGTGGATTCCTAAAATTCTTTTATCTAATCCTTCTGGATCCAAACAAGTTTGGATTCCGAAAATCTAATTGTTTCTTTTTCAGGAAAATGAGAACTGTATCAATAAGAACATTTGGTACATGGATAGTGGTTGTTCTCGTCATATGACTGGAAACAAATATTTCTTTGAAAAGGTTATCAAAACAAAAGGTGGAAAAGTTACCTTCGGAGATAATGCTCAAGGAAAGATTGTTGGTATAGGTAATATCGTTTTTCTTGGAAAAGTTCTTATTTCAAATGTTTTGTTTGTTAAAGGTCTTAGGCACAATCTCATCAGCATAAGTCAATTATGTGATGAAGGTTACCTTGTGAATTTTAGAAATGATAAGTGTCTAGTTCACAATTCCAAGGATGAATTCATTCTATCTGCCCATAGGCAAGAGAATGTTTACATTATTAACTTAGAAGACCTTAGGAACCAAAACTTACCTTGTCTAAGTGTAATAGAAGACCAATCGTGGCTATGGCATAGGAGATTAGGACATTGTAATTTGAGAAACCTAAGAAAACTCTCAAAGAAAGGACTTGTAAAAGGGCTACCGGATCTTAGATATGATTCTTCAAAAGTCTGTGATCCTTGTCAGTTTGGCAAGCAACATAAAACTAGCTTTAAACCAATTAATGAAGTTTCAACTTCTAATGCATTACAGCTTGTGCATATGGATCTGTTTGGTCCTTCACAATCTGGAAGCATTGGAGGCAAATACTATGTATTTGTTTTAGTTGATGACTTTACTAGATTTACATGGGTCTACTTTCTCACAAATAAATCTGAAGCCTTTTCGTATTTCAAAACTTTTAGAGCCCAAGTTAAAAATGAGAAAAACCTACCATTGATAACTATTCATAGTGATCATGGTGGTGAATTTCAAAACTCAGATTTTGAAACTTTTTGTAGTAAGAAAGGTATTACTCACAATTTCTCAGCACCAAGAACTCCTCAGCAAAATGGTGTTGTTGAAAGAAGAAATCGTATTCTTCAGGAAATGACTCGAACCATGTTGAGTGAATACTCAATTGCTAAGCATTTTTGGGCTGAAGCTGTAAGTACTGCCTGTTATACTATAAATCGTGTTTTAACTAGACCATTTCTTAATAAAACTCCTTACGAGTTATGGACTGGCCGAAAACCTAAAGTTTCTTACTTCAAAGTTTTTGGATGCAAAGTATTCATTCTGAATACAAAAGAAAATTTACACAAATTTGCACCAAAATCTGATGAAGGAATCTTTCTAGGCTATTCCACAACCTCTAAGGCTTATAGAGTTTTCAATAAAAACACTTGTACTGTTGAAGAAACAGTACATGTAAAATTTGATGAAACTAACCCTTTTGTTTTCAACCAACCTAATCCTACATCCTCGGATGTGTTTTCTAAAGATGTTTATCAACCTTTGTTAGAAGAACATTCTGATAAGGAAAATGTTCAAGAAAGTGTTCCTGAAACATTTACCACAGAAGATTTTCTACCATATGTTGATGAACAGGTTTTACAAAACCAAAATCAATTGTTTCTTAGGAATCATCCCAGTGATAATATCATTGGTGATATAAATCAACCTGTAAGGACCAGAAATTCCTTAAGAAATGAAATAGAACATCTTGCTTTTCTTTCCCAATTTGAACCTAAAAGTCCAAGTGAGGCTTTAGGTGATGATGATTGGATCAAAGCAATGCAGGATGAACTAAATGAATTTGAAAGGAATCAAGTCTGGACTTTAGTTGAAAGACCTAAAGAAACAACTGTAATTGGTGTAAAATGGGTTTTCAGAAACAAGTGTGATGAAAATGGAATCATTGTAAGAAATAAAGCAAGACTTGTTGCTACAGGCTATAATCAACAAGAGGGAATAGACTATGAAGAAACATATGCTCCTATAGCTAGACTTGAATCTATTCGCATTCTATTAGCCTTCGCAGCATATTTCAATTTCAAACTATTTCAAATGGATGTCAAATGTGCTTTTTTAAATGGTTTTGTTCAAGAAGAAGTTTTTGTCGAACAACCTCCTGGTTTTCAAGACCCAAAACATCCTGATCATGTCTTTAAACTTACCAAGGCTCTATACGGTCTTAAACAAGCCCCTAGAGCATGGTATGATAGACTTACAGGATTTCTTTTACAAAACAATTATAGAAAAGGTACAGTTGATCCAACTCTTTTTATCAAAATGGAAAACAAAAATGTTTTGGTTGTCCAAATCTATGTTGATGACATCATATTTGGATCAACTCAGAAATCTTTAACCGATTCTTTTGCAAATTTAATGAAATCTGAGTTTGAAATGAGTATGATGGGTGAGTTAACATTCTTTCTAGGTTTTCAAATATCTCAAAAACCAGAAGGAACTTATATATCTCAACATAAGTATATTAAAGACTTACTCAAAAAGTATGGATTTGACAAAACTAAAAGTATTAGCACCCCAATTGGTACCTCAAATACTCTTGATCTTGATGAAACTGGGAAACCAGTAGATCAAACAATTTTTAGAGGTATGATAGGGAGTTTGCTATACTTGACAGCTAGTCGACCCGACTTGATGTTTTTTGTATGCTTATGTGCAAGATATCAATCTAATCCAAAAGAGTCTCACTTAAAAGCCGTAAAGAGAATCTTTCGGTATTTAAAAGACACTATGGATTTAGGACTTTTCTACTCTTCTGGGAATGATTTTGTTTTAAAAAGTTTTTCAGATGCTGACTTTGGTGGTTGTAGAATGGATAGAAAAAGTACATCTGGAACTTGTCATTTCTTAGGAGATTCTTTGGTTTATTGGTCTTGCAAGAAACAACACTCAGTAGCACTCTCCACTGCTGAAGCTGAATATGTAGCAGCTGGAAGTTGCTGTGCTCAAGTATTGTGGATGCAGCACACACTCACTGACTATGGTTTGAGTTTCTCCAAAACTCAAATTCTGTGTGATAATACAAGTGCCATAGCTCTTAGTAAAAACCCAGCACATCACTCTCGTGCAAAACACATAGATGTTAGGCATCACTTTCTTAGGGATCACACACAAAAAGGAGATATTGTTTTACAATTCATCGGAACGCAAGAACAACTTGCTGATATTTTTACAAAACCTTTACCTTCCGATAGATTTGAATTTATAAAACAGAAGCTAGGAATGATTACAATAAAATAATCATTCATATCTACTTCCTGTTTTACATCTCTCCTAATAGTAAGAAACTCCTCGTAGAAAGGGGGAGGACATTTCTTTATGTCTTTATGTTTCTGATCTTTAAATATTTACTCTCTTTATATATGTTTCTTTCTGTTTATAGTATTGACAGGTTTATTGTTTCATTTTAAGTTTTCCTGTTTATCGTATTGACCATTTCAGTTTTTCTGTTTATCGTATTGAAATTCTTTTCCATCGTACCATTCAATAAATTTTTGAATCGACCGATGATGGTATTGAAATTCTTTTCCATCGTACCATTCAATAATTTTTGAATCGACCGATGATGGTATTGAAATTCTTTTCCATCGTACCATTCAATAATTTTTTGAATCGACCGATGATGGTATTGAAATTCTTTTCCATCGTACCATTCAATAATTTTTTGAATCGACCGATGATAGTATTCAAATTCTTTTCCATCGTATCATTCAATAATTTTTTGAATCGACCGATGATAGTATTCAAATTCTTTTCCATCGTATCTTTCAATATTTTTTTGTATCGACCGATGATAGTATTGAGATTGTTTTCCATCGTACTGTCGGTTAATGGTAACAACTATTCTCCATCGTACGGTCCGTTGATAGTATTGACTTTGTTTTCCATCGGCATCATTTTTTTTTCTTACGATTGTTTCTTTGATACTTACCAAATCCAACAATCACCTTTTGTTCTCCGACAGGTATCTTTTTCAATTTTTATTTTATTTTTCTTTCTTTGTTTTAATCCTAACCATTGATCTGGTATTATCTAATCTCGACCGTAGAAGTTCAACGGTCATCTCTTTTTTGCCTATAAATACCCCCCTCCCCTCCCCAAACCCACATTGATTGTTCAGGAATTGAGGCGAAGCTCTGCTCCCCCAGCTATAAACAATCGTACGATCTTCTCAATCGGCATCATCTTTATGTCTCAATCCTCTGCCAACACTCCCGCTGAAATGTCTTCAAAGACTTTTACAGAGAAAGACTTTCACAGAGAAAGGTTAGTATCCCGAGAATTCTTCGATATGTACGATTCTACAATCAAGAGGATTATTTTGTTTCAAGGATGGGAACATCTCTGTGTGGAAAATCCTGATACTCAAGATCCAGTTCTTTTTGATGAAGTTTGTCAATTTTACAAAACCGTGTCTTTCGACAAAGATATGACTATAAACTTCGCTGTGTACGATAGAAAATTATCCATGTCTGTGAAACAAGAGGCACACTTTCTGAACATTTCTATAGAAGGGGATTCATTCTGTCCATCTCACAAACTACCAGAGGAAGTTGGTACGTTTAATAGAGAGAGTGCTGAAAAATCTTTGTTTGTTGTTAATGAGGGAAAGAGGAAAGTTTATCATCTTTCACCGGACAATCGGTTTGTCACTTTATGGATGAAAGGTTTTCTTGTCCCAAGGAAAGGGGATAGAGAAACTCTTAAAGTTTCTGATGTCTTTATGCTCGATTATCTTGTGAATATGAGGAAAGTGAATCTCATGGGATATATTTTTGAAACCGTCAAGAATGTCAAGAAAGGAGGGATTAAATCCCAGATAATAATGTATCCAGCCATCCTTACAAAATTCATTCTTGAGAGTATGAAGTTTTGTAACATTCCTTTGAAAGGAAAACCTATGGATTTGTGGCCGTCTTTCATTAATAAGAGTACGATGAAAAAGCTGAATGTTTGTTTTGATTCAAATTCAAAACTTTTTGTCAGAGATGTAGAAGCTGAATTGCCTGAAAATCAATCGGCACCTATGCCAGCCAAAGACAATCAATCCACCGGTGTTACTCGAAAGTCTGATCCGCAGACTAGTTCAAAGCCGAAGAAGAAGAAGCCGAGGTACAGTAAGGAAGTTGTAGCCAAATGGAGAAAGTACAAGGAACAGAGAAAAGAGGGTGATCCGAAGTTTGGTCTTGATCCTGCTGAGGCTTTTGCAGAAAGAATAAGGGTAGAAGAAACCCTTCAAGCTAAAAAGAAAAAGAAGACTCTCTTGAAAAGAAAGGCTCAGGACTTTGATATTTCTAAAGTCTTGAAAGCAGTTGAAGATGCTAGTGCTCAACTAACTGTGGAAGTACATCAAGAACCCATCGTACAGAGTTTGCCTGAGAAAGAAAAAGGAAAACAAGTGATAGAAGAAGTGGAAGTAGAAGAAGGAGATTTTCTGTTAGAATTTCTTCAAAGTTCAAAGAAAAGTAGAGACGAATCGCTTCAAAAGCTGAGCGAAGGTGTTCAACAAACTCCTCATGCCGATCAGGAAAAATCTTCGGACAGGATGTCATCTCGAGAAAAGCAAGATGCTCAATCTTCTCAATCTGATAAAGTAGTTGTCATTAGTGACAGAGTGGAAGAAGAAAGAAAGCAGAAAGAAAAAGTGAAAGGGAAACAGCCAGTTGTTGATTCAAGCAGATCGTATGAACTAGCATCGTACGATGATGATACTAATTCAGAGCATACAATCTCTCTCAAGAAGAGTGATTACATTGTTCAAGTTTTGAGAAGGATGGAGAAAACCATTCCTTATTTTCCGAGGCTGGAAGGAAAGATTGATTTTATCACTGAAAATCAGAGAAAGAAGTTTGGATCTATAAAAGAATTGAGAAAGAAAGTCTTCTCTGTTGAAGCCGATCTGAAAGTTCTTTCGGAAAGCTCAGTTGCTCATAAGAAAGCTTGTAATAAGATGACTAAGTGGTCGTACAAAACTGAAAGCTCAATCAATGACCATGAGATTGCTATTGAAGATATAAGAAGGTTATCAAATGAGCTTGCAATTGCTTTCAACAAGCTTGATAAAGAAACAATTGAAAGGCTGAACCTTTTGTCGTCTCAAAGAGCCGATGTTCCTTCAGTGAAAGATTTGCAAGAGAGGATGAATGCTTTCCAATCTGAATTCTCGAAGGTTTCATCTTTCAAAGATGAAATGGTTTTACTGAAGAATCAAAATTCCGAGTTGTCCAAGGATAACAAGACTCTGCAAAACAGAATTGATACCCTTGAAGAAGTAATCAGAGTACAGGAGGAGACCATCAGAAATCAAGATCAGATTTTTGCGGATCAACAGGAGCTTCTCAAAACTCAGGGTGAATCAATTTCTGAAGACAAGAAGGAGATCAAGAAGATGAAAGCTGTGCTTCATGAGCTTATAAAGAAGGAGAAGGAAAGAGAAAACAAATGATTGTTGTATTTGTTTCTTTTGGAACTTGTTTGTTTTGTAATAACTCTTATAATCCTTTCTCTTTTATCCATTGTCTTGTATTACTTCACTAACTCTTCCAGACAATTCGAGATTACTCCTTTCTTTTTGTAAATCACAAAGGGGGAGAATATTTACAAATCAAAGGTTGTTTTACAAAGGGGGAGAATGCATTATAATGCTCTTAAGGAAAATCTATGAATACAATCCTTAGGAAAGTCAATACCTAAGGGGGAGTTAGTTGTATTCAATTTCTTATCCAGAAGAGTTTTCAATAACTCAGGGGGAGATAAGTATTTCTTGGTTCATTTACTTTGTGTGTTTGTGCTTTCCAAAAAGGGGGAGATTGTTAAGTCAAAAGTCTTCTTTTGGCTTTTACATCATGTTTTGGAAATCACAAATATATTTTACATCATGTTTTGGAAATCACAAATATATTCTATGTCATGTTTTGGAAATCACAAATATATTTTACATCATGTTTTGGAAATCACAAATATATTCTGTCATGTTTTGGAAATCACAAAAGTATTCTATCATATGTTTGTAAATAACAAATTGTCTTTTATCATGTTTATCGTATCGTACGATGATTGATCGTACCGACCAAAACGTATCGTACTGACTCTGTCAAACGTATCGCACTGACTCTGTCAAACGTATCGTACTGACTCTGTCAAACGTATCGTACTGACTCTGTCAATCGTATCGTACTGACTTTGCTATTCAGATAATCATTATTTGTTTTGGTACTTTGTCAAAAACTCTCTCTGCATATGAATCGTACTCATGTTTTACATTTCTATATATCTCTTATCCTAACGAAACGATGTCGTTGAGTTAGTTATATACTAATCAAAACGATGTCGTGCTTTCTGTTTCAATATGACCGTTGGAGGCAATATGACCGTTGGAACCCGAGGCCTATAAATAGGAGGTCATTTGAAGCTGAGAAAATACTGATGAACGAAGAGACTCTGTGAACTATGAAGATTCTAGAGAGAGACACTGTGACTTCTCTCATCAGCCTTGTGCGTCCGATCATCGTATCGAGGGATTTCAAGTAATTGAAAGACAGAGGTGCCGATTACCTGCAAAATCGAGGGCTGCCGGGGATAAACAGACAGACGAGCCGATCATCGTATCGAGGGCTGCCGGGGATAGGCAGACAGACGAGCCGATCATCGTATCGAGGGCTGCCGGGGATAGGCAGACAGACGAGCCGATCATCGTATCGAGGGCTGCCGGAGATAGGCAGACAGACGAGCCGATCATCGTATCGAGGGCTGCCGGGGATAGGCAGACAGACGTACCGATCATCGTATCGAGGGCTCACCAGGGTGTTGGTGAGACAGACCTTTTATCCTAGGTGAAAGGATAACCCTTCTCTTTGGGTTAAAAGAATTGTATTACTTTTACATTTCTGCTGTTGTATTAGAAAGGGATTTGTATTGTTTCCTTTCTTC